>JAKSZT010053783.1:15354547-15414409 GCA_026826555.1 Tolypeutes matacus | reverse complement strand
TGGTGAGGAGACAACGATGGGAAATGGCCATCCCAGGGAATGGAGAGGGCCTGCATCTGCAGGCAGGATCATCCCACCCACCATATCCATGGGATATAAGCCCTCTCTCACTTGGAGTTGGAGTGGACATCACCATCTCAGTCGCCTCTGGATTGGGGGAAGAACTATGGACTAGAGTGGACTTGATGGTATTCTCTTGCTCACATATGGTGATTCTTGCAATGCAAGAAATTATAACAATGAGGTGGAGCCAGTGGCCATTTGACAGTTTTTTGGGTAGGGAGGGGATGAGCAGTTGAAATACAGGGGCTTCTTTGGGAGTTGGAGGTTGTCCTGAGTACTGTTGTCGCAATGGATGTAGGCCATTTTAAATCAGCACACACCACTCAGAACTGAGTGGGAGAGAGTGTGGTCTACAGTGTGAACTGTGGTCTATGGTTGGTGGCAAGGCTCCAGGAGGTGTAAGTTCATTGAGGTTGGTGGGCCACACTATGGGAGATGTTTGTGTTGGATGTGGTGGGAGGTGTGGGAGGCGGGCAACATGGGAATCCGAGTGGGTTCCGTATAATATTTTAGGTAATCTAAGCACCTCTTAAAATATATGTATATATATATATAAAAAATAACATTTTTGTAAGCAAATACACATATATGCATATATATTTATATATCATTTTACAAATGTTTGTATGTATTGTGAGAATTTTGATTTTTACCCATAATAAAAAAAAAAAAAAAAAAAAAAAAAAAGAAACTATTGATGTCTGTAGTGGTTATGATATTCTTCTCAGCCCTTTAAATCTTATCTCTTTCTATGCTGGTTCTTGGCATCATGGTTTTCATCACATGAACATCCTCAGAAACTATGCTTCGACGTTTAAATGGTGGCATAGAATGTTTGGAATGAACTCCTAGTTTATTGCCTACACTGAAAAGGTGAAGAAGTTTGAGAAAAAGACTGAATAAACATTTTTCATAGACCTTCCTGAAGATACACATTTTCCTGAATTGAAACTAGTAGCTAACATTGCTTCTGGGGAGCAGAAATAAGCTTGTATCTTGGCTGCTAAGTGATGGAAAGAACATTAACATCTTTAATTATCTTTCTAGTGGGAACTTTTTCTACTTTACATACAAATTCTCTATATGTAGAAAAAATAAGTATATTTTTAAGTCCAGTTTTTTGAGGAAATTGCTAACCTTATATAAGGTTTTAAGTACTGGTGAAAGTATTAATTTATCTCTTTTCTGCTGTAATAGGCATGAAGTTGGAATTGGTCTTTAAATCTTTCAAATACATAGTGTCCATTTCAAAGAGCTCTTAGTAGTGGTGGTGTAAGCCTCATATTGCACTTCCAACATTTTTAAGAATTTGCCTAAAAATCAAAATATCATGGGTTGGACCATATAAGTTGATGAAGTAAGTAACTGAGGTCGCTGAATCAGAAATAGCCGTCCCTGAGCACTTCCACACTTGTCAGAAGCTGACCAATTTCAGGTGATTCACTCTTTGAGGAATCCTTTTTCATTGCAAAGCACTACTGGCATGAGTAAATTAAAGCATTTTTCTATTGGTGCATGTGGAATAAATTAGTCTAAAGGTTTTTGAAGTTACTTGATTTTTTTAATTGAGCTTTATTTGTGCTACTTACTTACACTTTCTTTTTGTATATCCAGCTCTCTTTATACTTAAATCTGTATCTTGAAACTGTGAACTGATTTGCTGTATTTGCACTTTGAGCTAAGATAAATGTGATTTTTGTCTGAAAAGTAATTTGATATATAGATATTTTGAGAAAATTATTTGGTTAAGTGCCTCACTTGAATGGGATGAGAGAAAGATTAGGATTTTGCACTTTATTCTGACCAGTGTCTGGATATATCAGTGAGGCAAATGATGACCCTGCCATCTCAGTCAGGACAAGGTCTAAGCTTCCTTTTAAGGTATTGTCACCCACCAGCACAAGTTTAACTCTGGCAAGTATAGAGAATAGCTTACCTATGGCTGCTGCCAGCCTAGGGAAGATCTCTGGGCTGTTTCAAAACATCTGGCAAAGTTTTGTGTTGTAAGAGTTACAATCCCATGAATGCAAGCAGAGGTAGGCTCTTGCAGAAAAAGGATGGGCCTTAGGCCCATATTTCAAAGTCATGGGTGAGAGAAATATTTCTCTCCTTGCCCACCCCCATCCTTAACCTTTTATGCAGAAACTATGACTTTAAAGTGGGTATTGGGGGCAATTTCCAATAGGAAAAATGAGAATGATGTCACAATGTGGTCACACTGAACAGAAGGGTCACTGAAAATTAGGGTCTGGAGTGGGAATAGCTAGCCCTGTGCTTGCATGCAGTATAGAGAAATGGTCTGGTTGCTTTTACTATTTATGATGTTCAGGTTCATGGTCCCCTTGGCCAGGTAATGGTGCCTAGTTGTTTGGTCAAGCAAGCACCGACCTAATTGTACTGTGAGGATATTTCATGGGCTTAAATCATGAATGAGTTGATTGTGTCTTCAGCTGATTACATCTACATTCAACTGAGATTGACTTCCACAATGAGAAATATCTCATCCAAGGAGTTGAAGGCCTTAAAAGGTGAAGTGATTTCAGCATTCAGAGAGAGAATTCTCATTTCCACTTCAGACAGCCAAACCAAACATTTTTAAAAAATTAAAAAGTAAAAGATAAAAGAACAGACAGCCAGCTTCTCCTGGGAAATTCATTGAGGACCTTCATCGGAGCCCCTGGTTTGCAGCTTGCCCTACAGAATTTGGAATCATGCATCACCATGGTCACATGAGTCTTTATAATATCTCAATATTTACAGATATCTTCTGTCAGTTCTGTTTCCCTAGAGAACCCTCACTAACACACAATACTTTTACCCACTGACCATCATTTTCTTCCTGCATCACTGCCCAGATTCTAGAATATGGCTTCTTAAATTGTGATTGTCATCACCTCAATAAGAATCACCTGAGATTCTTAAATGACACAGTGTTCTGGGCTGTGCCTCAGACCCACAGCATCATCATCCCCAAGGATGGAGGCCAGGCACCTGCATGGTTAGCATTAACCCTAGTGATTCTTTTATAAAGTGAAAGAGACCAATGTGAGAGTGTCTGAGGTAGCTGCTAGATTCCCCAAATGGAGGAAAATCTTCTCAGACGCAAGTTCTAAATCTCAATGTGCTTTTGTGGGTCCATGACATTCCTCAAGTTGTTTGGAAAATATTATGTGTATGTGTGTCTACATACATTTTTCTGGTGAGGGGATTCAGATCTTTAATCAGATCCTCAAAGGAGCTCCAAATGTTAGGAGCCACTTGTGCTTAGAATGCTCAGGTTGGCATAGGAATCTTCCAAGTAAAATATCTTGATCAACCTCTTCTCCCACTCTCCTTCCTTATTCTCCCTGCCACCCATAACCCACAACTTGGGCATTGTTCATACTCACTAATCTGAATTACTAAATCTATTTGGTATGTAAGCAACCAAAATGATCCAGTGAGTATTTTAATGGCTTCCCTTTTTGGAGTAAATGATTGCCTCAATCCAGAAAATGAAAGGTTAATTTTGTCCTCTGCCCCCATTAGAAAAACAAAATCCGTGTTGATGCAGTCAGTCCACTTCTCCAAAATCCAAAGTGGTTTCTGAGAAATCTCTCACCACTCTGAAAAGTGAACGATTAGAACACTCATGATTAGAGAAATCAGATTAATTGGCTTAGAGTGTGATGTGAGAGGGTGTTCTTTAATGAAGATGACTGTGCAAAGTGGACGCACACACAAAAGTACATCCAGAGAGGCTCAGGGACTAGGGTAGTGTTTCTCAAGTGGGCTTATAAAATTGCATACCCAGAGTTACCGGGGGCGGTAAAAATTCCAATTCCCTGTACCCAGCCAGACCTTAGAATCAGAATTACTGCCGATGGGGCCAGAGAATCAGTAGTTTGAATAGGCATCCAAGAGATTGGTGATTGTGGAAAACTCTGAAATTTGAGAGTTTTGAGGATAATGTTTTTCCATGGTCATAAAGGTAAGAAAAGGATGAAGGTTATGGAATAGAGAAGGCTGTGTCATTGGGCCTAGAACTTAACATGTCATCTGGTAAGTGGCAATAAGGGACCCTTTTCTACCCACAGGGAATTTATAATCTTGTCCAGATGTTTGCTTCTGAAGGCTGAGAATTGGAAAACTATTGCATAATCATGAAAACTCTGTCCTGGACACAACTGAGATGCATATTGTACCAATGC
This sequence comes from Tolypeutes matacus, assembly GCA_026826555.1. Taxonomy (NCBI): domain Eukaryota; kingdom Metazoa; phylum Chordata; class Mammalia; order Cingulata; family Chlamyphoridae; genus Tolypeutes; species Tolypeutes matacus. Next base: position 15,410,156 of record JAKSZT010053783.1, on the reverse strand, counting down.
TTTTAGCGGATATTTTTAAACTTCATTTTACCATTTTGGAAACATCTCAATGTATTTCTCTTTTCAATCAAAGGGGTCTAACCTAAGCATGAAAGGACAAATTTCAAAATGTTAGAGCAGTTCTAATTCCATCGCTTAGGTTCTGTGATTGATAGAGGGTGTTCTGAAGTGAGCCTGTCTATACCCTTGTCTCCAGAGAGGTTTTCAGAAAGGGTGGGGACTTCACAAACTGATTTATTGCTCTCAAAGGGGAATATCCATGAGACCAGTGAATCCATTCCTGATTTGGTAGGTCCCCAGAAAAACAAAATATTTCTGTTTTTTATTCTTTCTGTTCTAGTTTAGCACCTAGAGCTGAACCTCAGATATTTCTTAGTAGGTCAATATTTTTACACCAAAGCATTTCCAGTCAAGTCAGGAATAGATCTATAGCCATAAATAACAGAATTCACTTGTCATCAGATGATTAGTAAGAATGTTTGCTATGTCTTCTTGACTATTTATGCTCCCTCCAAATGCCTATGAAAAGGAGAAACCTGCCTCCTGAAAGTAAACTTAACTGTTTTTAACATTTCCTTCATTTGTTAAAAAAAAAAAAAAAAAAGATAAAAGAATGCTCAAGCAAGAAGATAAATTCTCTGGGATGTGTAAGAGGGTTCAGTCGATATAAACTGATGTCAAAGAGCCATGTTCTTGCAGTCACAAACCTCTGAGGACTTCGTAAAGAAGTCTGCTGGAAGACCTCTTTACTAGTTTCCTCCATCAAGTCAGTGGGGTCGTTTACCCTGCTCCCACAAAGATCTAAGGTACAGGAGTAGGATGTGTCTGCTAACTCACCTCCACTGCTGTGGGCAGCACCTCCTGCCTGGTAATTCATTGTGATAAGCAGAATAATGATCCTCCCAAAGTGCTTGGCTCCTGATCTCCAGAACCTGGGACTATATTATGCTAAATGGCAAGGGAGAATTAAGATGGCAGATGGAATTAAGACTGCTAATCAGCTGACCTTAAAATAGGGAGATTATGCTGGATTAATCAGGTGGACCCAATGTTTTCAAAAGGGTCTGCAAAAGTGGAAGAAGGAGGCAGAAGAGTCGGTGTCAGAGTAAGTGTGAGAGTCAGTGTCTAGAGAAGCCGAAAAATGCAAGGAAATAGATTTCTCCCCTAGAAACTCCAGAACGGAACACAACATGCCCACACCTAGATTTTAGCCCAGTGAAACCCATTTTGGACTTCTGCCCTCCAGAACTGTGTGAGAGTAAATTTGTGCTGTGTTAAGCCACTAAGTTTGTGTAGTTTGTTAGAGCAGAAATAGGAAGCAATACATTCATCTAGATAGTTATTCCTTTCATTTACTTTTTCCCTTTCAGAATAAAGTGTTATTTTAATATTTTAAAAAGTAATTATTTTCCTTCAAATGATGAAGGACTTTCAGACAGTTTCCTGATTCTCTTTTATTACCCGTAATATTTGGGCAGTGCTTGACCTATCCTAGCTATATTAGATGATGATGATGATGTTGATGATGATACAAACATGGAGAAACCTTGAGCACTGAAAGGGCTTCAGCTTCTGGGAGAGAGTCATACCCATGCTGCACAACTTTAAGAGCTCTGGATATCTAAGAAATCAAAGCATGGGGTGGAAAAATTGCTCAATCAGGAGAAGGTTCATTTCCCAGCATCTACTGTGAAGAGAACCTATTTTGACAGGGTTCGTGGCATACAAAAATTGTTTAGTAGTATTTGAATTTTGATGAAATACAGGTGTACTCAAGCATTATACAAAGGATGATATATCATTTATTGATTTAACTTCTTATTCTGTTGCTTATTTCCAAGTTAGGAACCCAGCTGAGATTCTCTTCTCTTCTTCACTTACCAGTTTTATGGGGCAATTAATGATTGCTGTATTCAGAAGTGCTGCTTTAAGAGCTGTCTCTTCCTTGCTTCTCTCTCCTGCTGGCTATAATAATCATCAAATTATTTACCCTGAAACTATCAATTCTTGTTTCTTTGAGAATGAAGATTCTTTCATTTCCTTCATTCCATAAAGATGTAACATTTTTGTTTCATTAAGCACTCTGCCTTCCCCGATTCTGAAAATCATCAAAACAATCAGATTTCAGGTCAGGTCTTAAAACAATATCTTTAAAACCTAGAGAAGGGAACTAACAGGTGTCAGGCTACCAGGTATTTTCACATACATTCACTAATTTAATACTGAGAATAACCCTATAAATTATATACTATGTCTACTTTTCAAATAAAGAAACAGTGGCTCAGAGAAGTTGAACAATTTTCCCAATACACCTAGATATTAAGTGGTATAGCTGGAATTGAAAACCAGGTATGATTCTTCCACAGCATCATGCTGTTTTGCTGCTAAACAAGTGATAAATATGAAAATGAAGAAGATACTTTTATTGCAGGGACTGACACACAAAATATGTAATATTTGTGTAATAGAATTTTATAATATACAGAAAGCAGTTCCAATGTACTTTGCAGCAGTTCATGAACAGGTATTATTTGTTTACAATGTTATTATTCTTCCTATACAGCATTTTAAGTATGGCAGAAGGCAAATGGTTCTGCTTAGTTTTGGCCTATAGGGAGACATCCAGTTATCTCTTCCCTCTGAATCCTATCTCCAGAAAGAAATGGAGCTGTGACTTGTTTTGACTAAGGACATTTATTTGGTCATTGAGTGGATGGAGTCACAGGTCAAGTTAAAAATAAAGAATGCAAATGTGGTGTCTCTTTTGGACTCCTTTCTTCCCAATACTGAGATACTTTCTCTTCTCACATTCATTTAAGGAACACAGAATAGAGATCAGTCTCATCTTTGATGCATATACCTCCACACCACCCAGGAATTAAGATAAATTTTTAGTCTCTTAGACTCTTTTCTACTTTTTAAAGACCTTTCATGAGTAGTAGCATCAGAGACTTTGCCCAGAGATTAAATAGACAAAGAAGGATTCTCTGTTACTTTTGTTCCATCAATTGAGCCCCATCAATATTACAAAAAGCATTTTTCTACAAAAATTAGTGCAACTCTCCAGAGTGTTCCATTGACATTTGGAACCAAGGTCCTTGCTAGCAATAAAGTGTAACATTTTCCTTGCTTCTTTTTCTAGGTCATGAACTTGAGGTGAGGCATTGGCAGTTGAAAGCAGGATTCAGAAATTTCCGAGATCCCTATCCAAATTCTACAATGCCTTTTTAATTGGATATCAGCATGTCTAACTGCTTACATGTTCATAGCTCTCCATTTTATACTACTTACACATGGAATTAAAACTTCATCAGTTTGGTCCATATTAGATGCTCAATAAACTAAACGAAACCCAGATTACTTTTGCTGGTTTGAATAAATAGCCAAATTGATAGATTATATTCACAGTGACTTCTCACCTTTTAAAAGGATTTCAAAGGTTTTCACTTTAAAACCAAATGTTTTAAACTATTTGTGGGCTTGCAGATTCCACAAAAGCTCTATCACAGTACCTGCTGTTCATATAATTTGTCTAATTTTAAAGGACCACTTAGAAATGTTTGGCTCCCTTTACTTCTGTAACAAAGAAAACACTTCAGGTTATGCATTGATCTTCCATTGCTTCCATTCCTTAGTTAAGCACTTCCTGAACATTTAGTATGTACCAAGTATGGGGTATATTGAATTATATCCCCCAAAGGCATGTTCGATCCCTAACCCCGAGTCATGAACTCATTTGCAAATAAGATCTTCAAAATCTTATTGAGGCCAAACTGAAGGAAGGTGGACCTTAATCCAATATAACTGGAGTTCTTAACAGCAAAGGAAATTTGGATATGAAAGTATAAGCCACAGAAGGAGACAGAAAGAGACATGAGATGGAAACAGAGATTACTTGCCAACAAGCCACATGGCCTGATGACACCTTGATTTTCTACTTTTAGCCTCTAAACTACAAGCCAATAAATCCCTGCTTTTAAAACAACCAGTTTGTGGTGTTTTGTTATAGCAGCCCTGGCAAACAAAGACACCATGAAATATACTTAGTGATGGGAGAATACAGGAGATTGGAAGGTAGTCCCTTTCCTAAAATAATTTACAGGCTTTTAAGAAGATTACCTTCTAGTACGATGCCAAAGAAAGTTTATTTCTGTGTCTTCCATATATAGAAAATGTGTACCTTAACTGCCAAATATGGCCATTTTTCACATACAACTTGAGAAAAGTTTAATGAAACACACCTTATAGTGTCCCCTGGTTTCAAAAATAAACCTTCAACCTGTGTTGGGTGGAATTGTAGGTCTCTATTTGCACATCTGCATGGTCAGCTATGGACTCTTGGCTCTTTTGGATGATTGGGGTTCAACTGGAATTTGGATTGGTAGAAATGATTTGGAGAAAGTTCTAACTTCACTGGGTGTAGAAAAAATCATAAACTCTGATGAAAGTAGGAAAGGATCATGAATGTGGATAGGATGAAATGGCCAGTAAGTATATGCCTTACTTGATGATTTTCTAAACCCTTGCATGATTAATTTAATAATGGCTTTTCTCCCAATTTACACCATCCCAGGGGGACTTTCTCCTAATTTACAACTTAAATAGCTGAAAAGAAAGAGGACTCTACATCTTCAATGTGTTGATAATTCACAAAAAGCAAGACAGTACTAAAACCCAAGAGGAGGAGGTAGTCCCTGCAGACAAACATATTTTAATGAAGGAAAAGAGAGAGAAAATTTTAAAGAAATAATATCCTTCAAGAATGCTGTGTTGTTGCTTTGAGAGGAACACAAATTAAAAAGAAAATTGGAATTTAACACCCAAGAGCTTGCTATATGGGATATTTTATATTGTTTGCAAATGAAACATAACAATAAGGATCTCAATCTGCTATTTGTTTTGAAGAATTCTTTACTTAACTTTGACCGAAAATATGCAAGACAGTTAAGCTAGTGCTAAATCCAAGAGAAAAAGGACATGAAATAATTTGGAGAAAAGATCCAGGAAAGTGCAGACAATGAGAAGAGCCAGGGAAAAATACTGACAGTGGTTTAAAAATAGGAGCAAATAGCAGTAAATGGAAGAAACATCACTCAAGGAAGGAACTATGTGGATACCCAACACCTCTCTGCAGCAGCTCTTGTCTCTTTTCAAGATGTGAACCAAGAAAATAATTTGGGGAGCTATTCTTGACATGGGGAATACAACCCTGGCAATTTACAGAGATACTCAGTGTTGACTAACACTGCAGGGGAATTTTCATATAAGCGAGGGCCTGCTTATATGGCTCATGTTTCCATATCATAAATATGCTCTAAGTAAAGTGCTAACAGGCGTGATTTATTTGTGTGTTCATCTTTATATCATGTATTATTTTCTATTGTAGGTGCTTTCCATAGCTACCAAATTTTATCTTGGGGTACCTGAGCTGTTTATTATCCCCATTTGTGATAAGTTAATTTCATATGTCAGCTGGGCTAGGATAGTGTCCAGTTGTTTGGCCAAGCAAGCACTGGCCTGATTGCTACTGTGAGGGAATTTTGAATTTTGGAGATGGATTTGCATCTATAATCAGATGATCTCATCCATGGAGGATTGTGTCTACAATCAACAAAGGAAAATGCCCTCAGCAATGTAGGAAGTATCCTCCTCCAGTCTTCAAAGGCAGAACTGAGGGTTTCAGAAATCAGAAAGAAGAATTTCTGCCTCAACTTCAGTCACCCAGCCTCCCTTGGGGGATTTGGATTCACCTGCAGAATCACCCTTATTGGAGTTTCCAGTCTTGTGGCCTGCCTTGTGGAATTTACACTAGCTAGCCCCACAGTCACACGATCCAAATCTATATAATCTCTCTCTATCCCCCTCTCCCTCTCGCTTTCACTCTCCCTCTAGTTTTAGCTCTAACTCTGTTTATCTAGAGAGCTCTCACTAATACACAATTTCTCAGAAGAAAGCAAGGAAGCCTGAGATGGTTACAATATCAACGTAGTTTGTACTTAGAAGGAGACTTCATTTATTAAACGCTTATTGGCAGACCCTATGGGATTACATTAACATACATAGAAAATGAAGCAGAATATAGGACCTTAATGAGGGTTTAGAAAAAAGAGAGTGTTTCAAGGTATGTGTTCAGAGCTGAAGCATGCTCTCACCCCTTCATCTCACTAGGAATTGTTATCTTTTCCTTTCTCCCTAAACTATAAAATACCAAGAAAGAGAAGAGAGTTTCATGGATGGCATGAATAAAAGGGTGAACGCATTTTGCTTTGTGAAGAGTACCAAGTAGAAATAAACAGCATGGTTAGCACTGTTGCCCAAACAAAATGCTGCAAAGAATTTCAGAAGCCAGCGTCACTATGCTGTAGCTCCTGTATTGTAAATGCACTCAATTAATTGCTTCAAAAGAAATAACATTATTGTATTCTAATAGATATAGATTCTTTTTGCCTATTTTCTTCCTTGCTTCATGAAAAATAAGAGTGGTTTGATGAACTTTTCCTGGATTTGAATTCTGCCTATTTCATTCATCTGTCAAATAAGGTTAATCACACTACCTTACAGTATTGTTGTGAATCTTAAATAAAATATGCATCTAGCACATTGTTTAGCACAAAGCTGGCAATCAATAAATGCTAGTTACTCCTTTCCACTATATTATAGCCATTGGTCTTGTCGACAGCCTGTCACTTTCCCCTAAGCAAATCTTTCCAAAGAGTCTATCATTTCAACCATTACCTGTTTCATAAAAATCAAAGAATAGTTGAGCTAAAGATTATTTTATGGATTATTTACTCCAACCTTCAGCAGTCTTTTATCTTTCAATGGGGATTCACACTACAGGAAAGCTTAAGTAAACCAATTAATTTAATAGCTTTATACCCTCCTGTTACAGATAAGGAAACTTACCCAGAGGGGTAATGTGACCTGCCCAAGATCCCAAAGGTGATGAGGGGCAGATTTAGGACCAGATCACAGATCTCTTGATGCAATATCTCCTCTAATGTTGCCTGGTGCCACCGTATAGATGGTTTTCTAATTCAGAAATATTTTTTTAAAAGTTGAGCCTTTCATAATTTTTTTTTTTAGTCATTCTACTGCTCTTTCTTATTGAAATCATCCTCTTTGCTATAAAAATGGTGCTATTGGACCTTGAGAATTAGGGCTTGAGCTTTTTGCATTATACTTTTGCATGTTTGTTTATTTAGGTTGGAGGGTGTGTGATGCTGGTTTGGGAAACATTTTTTAGACTCCAGAGGAAGCATTACGGATTCAGTATCACAATGTTTCTCTTTAACAGCCATTGAATTCTGGAATGCCAAATAGTCTTTTTTCCCTTTGATATCTGTCTGTTTGGTTTGGTTTGGTTTTCAAAGAAAAAAGTTATTTCATGAAGAATATTCTGTCTCTAAAAAGATAACAAATGAAGTCAAACTTCCTAAATTGCGATAGGGTGGGAAGGCATCCAAAGCCATCATATGGGCAATTTTTTAATAAATGTAGGTGGGAAGACAACCCCTTAGTAACAAGGAATCGTGTGTTCAGAAAGCCACTGCATTCACCTAACAGAAATAAACTAACACATTCTTTAACACTGTCCTATGGTTGGACAATAGAAGTTTCCATTTGGGCTTAGTTTCAAGAGATTTTATTTATTGGCATGCCAGAGTATCTCATTGGTAGCTTGTTTTAGCCATTAAGCTTTCCTGCAGTGTGAATCTCAGAGAAATAAACAAGGATATGATGAAGTTCAAGGGTAAAACTCTCCATGAAAGTAAGAAAATGAAATCATTCAGGCTTTTTCTATCCCTAAAACATAGTTGTACTTGCAGCCATTACCAGGTATTCTGTCTAGACTGGTGAACAGTAAAGGATAACCTAGGTTTCAGGACTTCTCAGACTTATTTTTCATACAATCAATAAAATTTTACTGAGTATTTACTATTTCTAAAAGTTAATTTTTAAAATCTGGGTATGAGATACTCAAACATAGTCATACATGTGCATCTTCTCTCCCCACCACACACATATACACATACTCATGTATACACAAACACACAGTGTTTCTTCCCTCATCTTCACATCCGACAAACAATTGGTCCACCCAAACTAAACATTCTTCTCCTCTTGGTCAGAATCCCTTCCAGTCGGAGTCAAGCTTTCAATTCTCCTCTCTGAAGGAGCATTGCGCAATATTGAGCTAAATGTGATTCTGACCAAATTGGCTCATGTTATCATAACAATATTTTCACATAATATTCTTTCTTTCCCTCATCTGTATTTTGCTTTTAAGATATTTCCGACAATATCACTTAATTACGTGAAACTACTGTGATACTATTATAAAACCAATTAGCCTTTGGTATTTGCTGTTTCAAAGCATTATTGCCTACAAAGGTAAATTGTTAGGAAAACTAGGGGGGCAGAAAGTGAAGATTTTTAGTAAACGAAGATAAGCTGAAAATGTGCAGGTAATTCTGATGTTTAGAACTTGAAACAGTGTTATTATTCATTTCTTACTTTCCAGCACCAGCCTAAGAGTACTTGATGACTCGTGTCAGAAAGTATCTAAATTCAGGTGAAGTTTGTGAGGTTGCTGAGAACAGAGACTACAATAAAAGTCTCTTTGTCCCTAGTACATAGCAATGCCTTCCACTTACTGTATATATTCTGCTATGAGCCACCATTGATTAAAATCTGCACTATTATTTTATGTACCACTAAGAAAGAAAAAAACTAGCTCAATTAAACCAATGACTTTAAATCTTCGTGAAAGCAAATTTATGAGACAGATTTTTCTATTGTTCATTACTCATATCAAATGAAGTATTTTGGCTAAGATATTCTTTTTTTTTTTTTTTTTTTTTTAAGATTTTATTTATTTATTCATTTATCCCCCCCTTGCTGCCTATGCTCGCTGGGTCAGCCAACCACGCCGCGCAGGCGGGCCTTGCCCTCACCAGGAGGCCCCGGGAACCGAACCCGGGGCCTCCCATATGGCAAACGGGAGCCCTACTGATTGAGCCACAGCCGCTTCCCTAAGATATTCTTAAAAACTTCTTTATATCCAGATACCATGAACTAGAGGGTACATCCTTACTTCAGAAATGTTAAATTAGCCAAAAAATCTGGAACAGCCAGACTTGGATGGAATTAGCAAAAGGATCTGAGCCATGCAAGGGGGTACTAGAGGGGACTCGTTGTTACTATGCCAAGATCCAATCTACTGGCCTGGAACACTGCTCCCCCCCAACCAATGCCAATGAGTTACCAACTGTAGAAGACTCACAACTACGTCCCTTCTCAAAAGAGAGCCACTATAATTACTCCATGAGGTAGCCTACAGCCAGGCAAACTGTGGTGAAATTCATGCTCCAGAGCTTCCAGTAGACCCATCCTCTTCTCTCACTCCCTTTCGCCTGAAATCACTACCTCAATAAACCATTTGCACAAGAATCTGGATCTCTGGCTCTGCTTCTAGGAAGCCCTATCTTAGACAGGGAACAAGACAGGAAATATTTGGTGGGCAATCCTCTCTCAGCTGCATATGACTTTGAAAGGAAAACATTTTTTCCAAACTTACTATTGGCCCAAATCACTTTTATTTTAATATTAATTAAATATGCTCAGATATAAAAGTAGATATAGATTCCTTATTTGATTAGCTTTAACAAAACTATAAAGGTAGAAAAAGCTTACCAATTAAATTAACCAAAGCAAAAATAAAATTTAAATTTACAGCATTAATGTAATGTGACATTGTTTCCCCCCTCAAGCTAAACAGGCAGTGTTGGACTTAAAAGCAGAAAGATGTAGACCCAGATCTGGTTCTACATTTTATCTGTTCCTGTATTTTAACGTCAACAAGACTAATTCAGAGCATGCCTTTGCTGTCGTTGTGGTTGTTTAAGTTTATTATACAAAATGCCATTAGTAACCTCAAGGTTTTTTGTTAGTTCAGGACTATCATCTCTCATTCTTAACCAAAACCCAACAAGTAAATGATCCTCCAATGCCAATTTTAATACATTATCCTCCTCTAATGTCAGTTTTTATAAATTCTTGCTTATTTTGATAAAGTTTCCTCCTTTATTGGTGATAAATATCATGGAATTATTGAAATCTGTATTAAATACCATCCAGTTAAAATTTTGCAGGACTCAGGAACAGAAATATTCTCCATCAGCGATAATCCCTGTCTCCATGCTTAACTGCTAATTAACTGTTGCAAATCGATATGTACAAAGCAAGACACCTGCCCACATTATAAATTCTTTTCATAATAAAATTGTGCAGGTTTTTTTGAGTTTGATGCATCTGTTCTACTGTGTGCCTCGTGATGACTAAATGTTCCTGTTTTACCAACTTGATCCACTGTGTGACATTCATTCACAGAGTACACCATGACATCAATGGAGCCTTCCTTGGTGAGAGTGCTATCAGAAGCATAAAAGCAAATGCGATCACTGAAATCACTGAAGCTGTACAGATGATCAAAAGACCCCTCCTCTGATGCCAAACATGCTCATGTTACACTAGAGATTATCAACAAAATGGAAACAAACAGTTAAAACCTTCTTTTGGAGAACTCATACACCCCTAAGGAAATACCCACGTCAATCCACACACCAGCTCTTTAGTTCATATATACCCATTTGAGGGAGCATTACACCAAAAGGATTCTGAAATCCTTTCTGCTCTGAAATTATATGAATTTTGGAAAACTCAGACACTGCCATAAACTATGGTGGTTCCTCTCAAAAATTAAATATGGCTTAATAATTAATTTTTCCCACTAGAATATGCTCCCTTTGCTCCAATAGTGAGTTGAAACAAATGCTGGTTTTCCCTCATAGCAGAGCCCTGGCTTTAGGTTTAACCTCTGCTGGATTTTAAGGTTTTCTTTTCCCTTCCAAAGTTTTATGGATGAAACCTACATCATTTAAAACGGTAAAAGAAAATTTCTTCATTTAAGAAAAAAGTGCACCATTTGAGCTAAACCTCAACAACACCAATTCATATGAATTACCAAGGGGAAAAAAAAAAGAATAAAAAATCCTCTATCTCAAGTGGCTCTGTGAATGGGTGACTTCCATATAAACAAAGTAGTTGTTCTCACTTGACATTTGTGAAGGGTGTATGTTAAGCAAATGTTTTTTAGAACAAATAATTATCTCAAAAAGGAGGAGAACCTCCATCTAACAAGCATTTTTTGTGATATGTCATTAATTGCATATCCTGGTACATGAGGGTGAATCCAGATAAATAGAGGATCATGGGAATAAATTATTTTGGTGTTTTTATATCTTCTTATTGTAAACTTGGGTACAGCAGTGAGCCACTGGGTTTGCAATCCCTGGAAAAGTTTTCCTTCATTAAATTTTTTCTACCTCCCAAACTTTTATGCCTTGCGCATTGGCTGTACTAACCTCTCTTATTTGTGATCTCCCAGGCAGACTGTTTATAAAAATTCAGCTGTTTCTAGAGGTCTATTAGAAGTTTATGACATTTTGAAACTACATTCAGAGTCAATTTTCTTCTAATAGCTAACTCAAAAATAGCTTTACAAGAAGTGATTTGAAGTAAAGAAAAAAATTGATAACAAATATGTAAAGGGGCTACCCTTTAGGTTTGCTCAGTGATAGTAATTGTGATGTACCCAAAAGACCTCTACAAAATTAGCTGTTATCCAGTATCTTTGGAGCACAAGAGATTTGGAATTAGAGAATTTTCTAGGACAGAAATACAGCTTCAAGTCCTGCAGACCTAGGTTCAAATCTTATCTCTGCCATGTGTTATTTATGAAATTTTATCACCGTCATCTACAAAGGAAGAACAAAATATCTTCCTTCTGTAGAAAGAGAAATAAAGTGTATAAACAATTTGGAGCTGCTCCTTGACATGAAGAGTTAGAGTCTATATGCACTATGCACATTTCATTTTCTCATTTTCTAGGTCACTTTTAAATGTACTGGCTTTCCCCAACCCCCTTTAATTATAAGCTGCTTCAAATCTATCTTTGGAACCATATATCATATATAGGTTTCATTACTAATATTTATCGAGATTTCTATGTGCTAGAGAATATGCTAAGCACTTTATAAATATTATCTCATTTAAATCTCACCACAATTTTATTATTTTACCTCCTGCTTTATAAATGAAAAAACTGAGACTTGAGATTGCCCAAGGTTACACATCTGGTTCTGCCTAGCCAGCTAGTAAGCAGTCAAACTGGTATTTGAACTTGGTCTGACTTCAGAACCTGTGTTCCCAAGCACTTTATTAGGCTGTCTTTATGCATATATGAATTGTGTGTGTGTGTGTGTGTGTAAAAATAGCTAATTTCCCAGTTAACAAACCTATATGGAATCAAGTTGTTCAGCTTGTGGCTCTCTAAGCGAAGAACTATGATTGGTATTGTATCAGCTTGCTTTAATCCCACAGCAACTCTGTGGAAATAAATATAAAAACATGCAAAATACCTAAGGGAATGGCAGCAATATAATAGCTCCCTATTTAAAATCAAAAACTCTATTTCTCCCTATTAAAAAATTGATCCCAGACGAGTGAACAACAAGTATTGTCAAAACATTTCTCTTCTGGAATCCAAGTCTCCCTATTTTATCTCATGGGCAAGAACTTGGTAAACATCCCAATCCCTTACCCTTGTCCAGTGCCAATGCATTAAGTTCAACAATTCTTGGGCAAATCATTTAACCTATCAGCATTACGGGTCCAAATTTAAATGAGGAAAATATTAGTATCCTACTGGGTTTTTTTTTTTTAATCAATTTTATTGATATATATATTAATAAAGCATAAATCCATCCAAAGTGTACAATCAATGGTATTCGGTATACTCACATAGTTGTGCATTCATCACTTCAATCATTTTTAAAGCATTTTCATTATTCTAATAATAATAATAAACTAAAAACAAACAAAACGCATCACCTCTCAATCTCTCTATGCTTCCCCTACCATACATGGCTGCTATTCTGTTTCCTTATCTCCAGTATATTGATACTTACACTTTGTAAAAATGGTTTTATATGCAATATCACCCATATTAGTATTTTACAGGAGGTTTCACTATGTTATACAGTTCCATGTTACATTTTTAGCTTTCCTTCTAGTAATATACATGAACTTAGACTTACCCTTTCAACCACTGCCATATCCATGCTAGTTACAAACACTATGATGTACTTTCACCATTTCTGTATCATTTCCAAAGATCAAAAAATGACTTCCTTTAATCAATTCTGTGTAGATTAACCCTGAGCCTTCCATTCTCTGCCCTCATTCTATTTTCTGGTGACCTATATTCTAATTATTAACTCCATGAGTTTACATAATTTATTTAGTTCATAATAGCACAATCATACAATATTTGTCCTTTTTTGTCTGGCTTGCTTCACTCAACATAATGTCCTCCAGATTCATCCATGTTGTCATATGCTTCACAACTTCATTTCTTCTTACCACTGGCTTATACTCCATCTTTTGTATACCTGACAATTTGTTTATACATTTATCAGTAGATGGACTGCTGGGTTGTTTCCAACTTTTGGCAAATGGGAATAACACTGCTATGAACATTAGTGTGCAGATGACTATTTGTGTTACTGCTCTCAGTTATTCTGGGTATATACCTAGTAATGGTATTGCTAGATTACATGGCAAGTCTATATTCAACTTCCTTAGGAACTGCCACTGTCCTCGACAGTGGCTGTATCATTCTCCTTTCCTACCAACAGTGAATAAGCATTCTTATCTCTCCACATTCAGTTTTCCAACTTTTAAATAGTGGCCAGTCTAATAGGTGTGAAATGATATCTCATTATAGTTTTGATTTGCATTTCCCTAGTCGCTAGTGATGTTGAACATTTTTTCATGTGTTTATTTGCCATTTGTATTTCTTCTTCGGACAATTGTATTTTCAAGTCTTTTGTCCATTTTTTATTCAAGCAGTTTGTCTTTTTACTGTTGAGTTGTAGTATCTCTTTATTTATCATGGATATTATACCCTTATTGGATATGTGATTTCCAAATATTTCCTCTCATTGAGTCGGCTACCTTTTTACACTTTTGACAAAGACTTTTAAAAACTTTTTAAAAAAATTAATCTATTTATCACCATAAAATTAGCAAGACCAGAAAGAAAGGTTTCATGTAATATACATGCCAATTCAGACAGGCAAATAAGCACATACACACACATAAATTTGATGAGATGGAATCTTTAGCTCTCTCTGTGGCAAGGCTTCTTTGGCTAAAGTAAGTGGAAAACTGAGGCAATTATCCAAGTATCTGAGGTAAAGGTGTGTTTTTCTGCCCCAAATACTTGAAAAACTACCTCATCTATGCTCTTTGGCTTGACTTTGAAGATCTAGGCACATCTTTCTGACAAAGACTTTTGAGGTGCAAAAATGTCTACTTTTGAGGAGGTCCCATTTATCTGTTTTTGTTTTTTTTTTTCTTTTGTTATTTGAGCTTTGGTAAAAGGTTTAAGAAACTTCCACCTACCACAAGATATTGAAGATGTTTTGCTATATTTTCTCCTAAGAGTTCTATGATTCTCTCTTTTATATTTAGGTCCTTGATCTATTTTGAGTTAATTTTTGTATAAACTGTGATAGAAGGGTCCCCTTTTTTCTTTTGGATATGGCTATCCAGTTCTCCTAGCACCTTTTGTTGAATAGACTGTTCTGGCCCAGCTGGGAGGACTTTGACAGCCTCATCAAAAATCACCATCAATTCAGTTCCATTGGTCAATCTGTCTGTCTTTATGCCAGTACCATGCTGTTTTTACCACTGTAGCTAAGTAATATGCTTTAAAGCCCAAAAGTGAGAGTCCTCCAATGTCTTTCTTCTTTATTTAAGATAGTTTTGGCTTTTCAGGGCCCCATCCCCTTCCAAACACATTTGAAAATTGGCTTTTCCATTTCTGCAAAAAAGACTTTTGGGATTTTATTGGGATTGCCTTGAATCTGTAAATCAGTTTGGGTAGAATTGACATCTTAAGGATATTTAGTCTTTCAAATCATGAACACAGAATGTCCTTCCATTTATTTAAGTCTTATTTGGTTTCTTTTAGCAATGTTTTATACTTTTCTGAATATAGCTTCTTTATGTCTTTGGTGAAGTTTCTTCCTAAATATTTGATTCTTTTAGTTGCTACTATTAATGGATTTTTTTTTCTGATTTCCTCTTCAGATTGCATATCAGTAGTATATAGAAACGCTACTGATTTTTGCATATTAATCTTGTATCCCACTACTTAGCTGAACTCGTCTACTAGTTCTGTAGCTTTGTTGTGGATTTTTTCGGGACTTTCTAGATATAAGATCATGTCATCAGTGAGTAGTGGGTTTTACTTCTTCCTTTCCTATTTGTGTGCCTTTTATTTCTTTATCTAGCCTAATTGCTCTAGCTAGAACTTCTATCACAATTTTGAATAACAGTCGTGACAGTGGGCATCCTTGTCTTGTTCCTGATCTTAGTGGGAAAGTTTCATTCTTTCACTGTTGACTATAATACTAGCTGTAGGTTTTTCATACATGCACATTACCATATTGAGAAAGCTTCCATCTATTCCTATATCTTACATTGTTTTTATCAAGGAAGGGTGTTGTATTTTGTAAAATGCCTTTTCTGCATCAATCAAGAGGATCATGTGATTTTTTGTCTTCAATTTATCAATGTGGTTTATTATACAAATTGATTTTCTTGTGTTGAACGACCCTTACATACCTGGGATAAACCCATTTGATCATGGTGTATAATTCTTTTAATGTGCATTTGGATTTGGTTTGCAAGTATTTTGTTAAGTATTTTTGCATCAATATTCAATATACAGAGAGATATTCGTCTGTAATTTTCTTTTTCTGTACTGTCTTTATCTGGCTTTGGTATTAGGGTGATGTCGGCTTTGTAGAATGAGTTTGGTAGCGTTCTTTCCTGTTCAGTTTTTCGGACTAGCTTGTGCAAGATTATTAGGTCATCTCTGAATGATTGGTAGAATTCACTTGTGAAGCCATCTGGTCCTGGGCTTTTCATCTTTGGGAGGTTTTTTTTATGACTGCTTCAATTTCCTCACTTGTGATTAGTTTGTTGAGGTCTTCTATTTCCTCTAGAGTCAGTGTATGTGATTCATATGTGTCTAGGTATTTGTCCATCTCATCTACATTGTCTAGTTTTTTGGCATACAGTTGCTCATTGTATCTTCTTATGATGTCTCTTATTTCTGCGGGGTCAGTGGTAATGACTTCTCCTCATTTCTGATTTTATTTATTTTCATCTTCTCTCTTCTTTTCTTTGTCAGTCAAGCTAAGGGTTTATCGATTTTGATCTTGTCATAGTACCAACTTTTGCTTTTGTTGATTCTTTCTATTGCTTTTTTGTTCTCAATATCATTTATTTCTGTTCTGATCTTTACTATTTCTTTTCATTGGCTTGGTTCAGGATTAGTTTGCTGTTCTTTATCTAGTTCCTCAAGGTGTGCGGTTTTAAATCTTTTTTAGTGTAAACATCCCTTTCAGCACTACCTTTGCAATGTCCCATAGATTTTGATATTTTGTGTTCTCATTTTCATTCATCTCAAGATATTTGCTGAATTCTCTTGCAATTTATTCTTTGATCCTCTGATTATTTAAGAGTGTATTGTTTAATCTGCATATATTCATGAATTTTCCCTTTGTCCATCCATTATTGATTTCTAGCTTCATTCCGTTATGATTAAAGAAAGTGTTTTGTATAATTTCAATCTTTTAAAATTTGTTGAGTCTTGTCTTCTGACCCAACATATGGTCTACTTAGTCTTATTGAGGTTACCTTGTATGTGATGATTTCCTTTTCTCTTGCTGCTTTCAGAATTCTCTCTTTCATAAGGGTTGGGAAGTTTTTGGACATTATTTCCTCAGATATTCTTTCTGCCACTTTTCCATTCTTTTCTCCTTCTGGGACACTGATAATGTGTATATTTGTGCATTTTGCATTGTCATACAATTCCGTGAGACCTTGTTCCATTTTTTCCCATTCTTTTCTGTTTCTGTTCTCCTGTCTTTTCCAGTTCAGATGTTCTGTCTTTGAAATCACTAATTCTGTTTTAGAGCAATTGAAATCTGTTCTATGTGCCTCTAATGTATTTTTAATCTCATGCATCATGTCTTTCATTCCCATAGGGTTTTTTTTTTTTTTTTTTGAAAAATTTCAAATTGTTGTTTCTGCTCACCCATGTCTTCTTAATACCATTTATCTTTGTAGTCATATTTTCTTCTAATTCTTTTAATTAATTTAGGAAAATTGTGTGATTATCAATTGATTATTTTTCCTAAATCTTGTATTTCTCCAGGATATTTGGTTTGTTCTTTTGGCTGGGCCATCTCTTTCTGTTTCCTAGTGTGGCTTGTAATTTTATGCTGATGTCTAGGCATCTGAATATGTTGTTGAATGTGCTCTGATGGCTAATTTTCTCTCTTTCTTACTGTGGGTGTTTATTTTCTCCAGAGTTCTTTGATATTTGGTTCAACTTATTCTAAATGTTTAAAATTACCCAGCTGAAGTTTTCAAAATTGTGCCAGGGACTCACTAATGGCGTGCAAATTTTCTCTCAGGAATTCAGGCTAAGAGGCCTCTAAAAGTAGTTTTCTCAGTGCAATTTCCAAAATGGCCAGCAGGTGGTAATCCTCAGCGCACCTTTCTTTAGAGGTGTTTCTTTCATTTTCCGCCCTTCTGTGTTTTGATCTGGCCAGAGCCATGATTCAAAGAAGGCTCTGCTAGCCATTCACTGAAGAGAAGTCACTACACACCCCCTTTCTCCTGTAACAGCTGACAAGGAGGAAGACGTTTGTGCCCCTCTCAATCAGCTGCAGTGAGCCAAAGGTTTTACCCTAGCTTAATATCTTGGGTGTGGGGTAGGGGAGCCCTTCCCAACCACCACAGGGGTTAATTAACTCATGTTTGTTTTTTCCTGTTCTTCATCTCTCTGTCTCTCACCTTCCTGGAAGCTGTGTAACACTGCCCTGATCTGCTGAACCCCAAAGTAGGTGCCTCAGACAGCTTTTTGCCCTTTCTCCACTGTTTTTGTGGAAAAGTTGAGCTTTGCCTGCCTACTCTCACACTATCTTTCCAGAACTTTCCATACTGGGTTTTAGGAGGATCAAAAGAAGCAATTATGTGAAAGAGTTTTACATGAAGTAAAGTTTTAGCATCATTATTCATTAATATTATTTTGCATTTGTGAAGAAATTATAATTATTACCTTTAAGAGGAAATGGATTTATACACACACATTGAGTATATAGAGAATTTCCTGATTTGAGAAGGTTATGACATTTCTTCTTGTAATCTTGGAACTGTAACTACTTTGTGACTTTCTGAGACTACCTCAAGTATCATCTATCCCAAAGGCAGGGAGTATATGATGACTTCTCAGTACTCTTTGGTACATACACTTTGATGATCTGGCCATTTCCCCCATTTCTTATATCACTGCCTCTATCTACTTTTCAAGATATTGAACATGCAAGTCAGCAGGGCCTTATGATGGACCTACTTTCCGTGCATTCATATGCCAAAATATAATTTATCATTCATAACTGAAGACATTATGATTGCCACTCTGGATGAGGAGATATTTCCCTTACAAAATCAATGTGCAGTATTAGTAATTAACAGCACTGATTTATTTTCAAGGTATTATCATATACATTTTTATTATGCATTTACATTATTTGTTTACATCTCTAATGCTCTGACCATATTGACATTTTTGATACTGTCATCAAATTCATCATACTTAGCTTCAGTTTCTTCATTTGTAAAATAGATGAGTTGAATTAGCAGCTAAATTACTAGCCCTAATACTCTATTACTTTATGATCATAATTGGAACAAGGTTTTAGTTTTTCTGAGTTAAAAAAAAAAAAATACTGTTCATAATCTTTTCAAATATTCCAAAGCTTGATTTCACCTTTGTGCAAGGCTCCACTCAGGAGACAGTTTATTATTTGAGAGATGATCTCTTCCAACACAACATGACAAAAAGCTAGAAAGAGAAAACAATAGAGCTTGTTCTGCCATTTGTTTCATAGTTAGATAAAATTCAATCTTCAAGTTACTGGGAGCCTTAGATATAACAGTGGAACAGACCATTTATTTGCTCTCTGTTTGGAGGCTTTTCTTCACAGCTTCTGCCTCTTTGACTATTTAGAACACCTTTTCCAGATTGTAAAAGAGACTCCTTTTTTTTGCAAGGATTGTGTCCCAGGGATCACATTTTCAAGCTGCATTTACCTGAAGAGCATGGCTTTTTTGCCACTACACCAAACCTAAAGCTCTAAAATCTAGCATCAGCTCCAGGACCAGGAAAAAATGATTTGCTTCTATATTCCTGTCCTATTAGTATTTCAAAAGCTTCTGACATCTATTTATTTCAGAAACGGTGGCATGCTGATGACAGGAGAAAATGAATTTCCACCCCACCTTCATTTCTTTTTCATATTTCATAGTTATATGTCCAATTGAAGTACGAAATTTAGAGACTACTCTATTTCTCATTTTAAGTCCACTTCCTCTTAAGCAGGTAGATTGGTTGTGTATTGATGCAACAAATATTTACTATATGGCTGAACCATGGTGGCCTTGTACTCAAGGCTACAAATGCAGAGATTGAAAAGACCCTACTGGAGTTTCCAAGAAGTCACAGTCTAGGGAAGGATACAGGGAGTACATAGACATTACAATATATTGTTAGAAATATTGTGATGGAGATAAGTACAGGATAATTGGGGAGCACACACTTGACAAGAGAGAGAGACACAGAAGCTTCTTAAAGAAGGTTACATCTGAGCTGAGTTTTGAAAGATAAATAGATGACAGCCAGGCAAAAGAAAAGGGGAAATAGAGGGAGGCAGGCATAGAGCTGCCAAAAGCAAAGGCACTGAAAAAGGGAGCAGGAAGAATTTGGAAAATTGCAAATAGTGCCTAGCAAGGTTCAAGTTGGGAGAAAAGATATGGGTTAGGGAGGGTTCCCTAGTCAAAGTAGAGAAAAGTCTGTCTAAACAAAATGTTATAGATTAAGAATAATGAGTTTAAAATAGACCATATCACGTATCTACAGCTTGAATATTTTGTAATCCACTGACTTTGGATGGTATTTTGGGCTTTGAAAAGTTAAGAGTAAGAACCAAAACCTATTAACGGAAATAGTTATAGTGAACAAACTTAACTAAATTCCCCTTAATTTAGATGTTAATTACAGATCCTTCCTTTAAAGTCCCAAATATTCCATTTAGTTTGGCACTATTTGTAGCTGGGGCAGTGTTAACTGCTTGTCCATGATTCTTTATAATGTCTACCTGAAGACTCTCAATATGTGTGGCCCTGTGCCTCCTCCCCTTTCTAACCCAGGAACCAGTATCTCTTTCTAGACCATCTCGTGATCACTCAGCCAGTCCTAGACCCCATTTGATAAGCTGGATAAGCTCTAATATCCCTTCTAGCTCAAAAATTATTTGTGTAAAATATAAAATAAAAATTTGATGTTATTTTTATACCCAACTTTAATTAAATTATAATTAGTGTCATATAACAATAGAAAGTTTTTAATATGATAAAAATGATACAAAAGTTCACATGTAAGAAAATATAAGTGAGAAAAGGCAAGAAATATTTTTAAAGTAATGGAGTGACTTGTTTTCACAGGTATTATGATGCATTGCAGAGTTATGATAATTTAAAAAATAGTGTCCTACTAATATAAGAAGAATAAGGTCAATGGAACTGAAAAGAAAGCTAAGGTATAAATTTGAATGAAATCATCAGGTCTTGTCCTGGGTCTTTTCTTCTCTAAACTTAATTCCAAGGTGCTCTCAGCAAGTCTGTGTTTTTAAATATACTTTATATGCTGATGATTTCCAAATTTTTATTTCCCCCTTAGGCATGGTCTCTTAGTTGGATACTTGAATATCCATTTGCCTATGTAACAATCTACTTGATCGTTTGAAACTCTGCTTATGATCTCTTTCCCCCTCTCTTAGTAAATGGCAACAAAATTCACTGTTTATAGAGCTAGAAACCGAGGACTCATCCTGACTACTTTCTTTCCCTCATTCTTCATATCCAATTCTAGAAGAAGTCCTATTGGTTTTCCCTCCAAAAATGCTCTATCTTGCTGCCACTGTCATATAGTCCAAAATTCTAAAACCTGGCATGGACTACTTACTGCAAAGGCCACCTAACTGATCTTCCTATATCTACCCCTGTCTCTTTCCAGTCAGTTCTCCATACCTACTGCTTTTGTTACAAAATAGATCATGTCACTCCCTAATTAAAGACCTTCAATTGTGTTCCATTTTCAGTAGATAAAATCCGGTCTCTTCACCATGCCCTACAAAGCATTGCATGAATTGATCCCAGCTGAACAGCAGAAGTGATATTAAAATATCTTTGGAATAAATTGGAAATTTAAGTCCATTTAGGCCATTTCCACTTCTTACGTTATTGACAGAAAGTAAACTAGTCACACTAGTCTCCATTGAAAACACAAAACACAAAGAAACAAACAGAAACCTCAGTCCTTACTTGGGCAGGCCCATCTCTGTTGAGTAGTTTTGCTATAGGTAAGTGAAATTTTACCATGTAATGCAAGCTGTGGCAGTCTGAAATTCTTTTATGAATCCTAAAAAGAGGAAGATTTATGTTTTTGAACTAATCCACTCCTGTGGGTGTGAGACCCTTTTGATTGGATTTTGACAGTCAGTCATGACTCAGGTTGAGTCTCCGCCCTCCTGCTGGGTCTGATATAAATGGAGACACGGAGAGAAAGGGAGCCACCATTTTTGACCCTGCAACGTGAGAGAGGGCTCGACAATTGCTAGCTGCCAAAGTTTAAGCGCAAAGCCCCCAAGAGTCTAGATCCACAGAGCAGTTCAAAGTTGAAAAGACCAGCCCAGGCTGAAGAAACTAGACACTAGATAGCTCACAGCTGAACTGGGGAAGAAAGCAGAGCAGCCAAGACTGAGAGAGGAGGCCCAGTAAGAAACAATCCCTATGCCTAGTTGCCCACAGCTGAGCTCCAGGAGATGGTAGATTCTGGAGGGCAAGGCAGGGACCTCAGCAGGTATCGGTAGCCATCTTGGCCACACAGTAGGGCCCCAGAAGCACCAGTAGCTGACTTTGGTGAGAAAGTATCTCAGCTGATGCCTCCATTTGGACATTTCACAGCCTTGGACATTATAAAAGGCAGCCCACTTCTGGTACTTTGCATTGACAGCCCTTTGACAAACTAAGATACAAGCTATATTATCAGTCCTGAGAATAAAACGATATCTGAAGCCTTTCCTCAAATATTACCAAATTTTACAAATTTGTAACTTTCTCAATTTTTGTAAAATTGAGGATATTTTGTTGAAAGGAACAAAAGCACTCTTTCAAACTAGCTTTTTGTGAAAGGATACTGAGAAAACAACAGAAGCCAAATGTAAGAAGTAACTCTAAGGTCAGGAGAAAAGGGAAAGTCATGTGGTACCTTCTCTCAATATCTTTTTTTTTTGGCATCTCATCATTGCTTCTCTCTGCACTTGTGCTCCCTTCATGAGTTTGCTGATTGACCTTCTCTGCAAAGTTGTCAGTTTCTGTTTCACAATAATTTTGCCTTTTATTTGTCTTTTGTTTACTTGGTATTAATTCCACATGGTCTTAAGCTTCACTCCTTAATGCTAATTAGCATATTTATTTATAAATTATTAATAAAGGCATTCCTAACATTTTGGTTTTAATCCTAATACTAATGTTTGTCAAATAGTTAATGATCTGTCTTATTCAGGGACATCAAGAAAAGTCCTTCACGAAAAGTTCATCTATTTGTTGATTCCATTGTTGGGTCATTCATTAATTAGACAAGTATTTAATGAAATCCTAAAATGTGTCAAGCACTTTTATAAATTCTAGGGATAAAAGAATGAATGAAAGTCTCAGTCCTTTGAGCATTTTGCATGAAATAGGGTGACAAAAATCGGCCATGTTAATAAATTGATAAGTACATACATAATTCAATTTCAGCAAGTGATAGAAAATGAAGTGTATGGGATGAAAGTGGTTGGCTGCTTTCACTAGTGTGAATTAGGAAGGCCTCACTGAGCAGGTGAATTTTGATCTAAGACCCAAATGATGACAGAGAACTACATAAGGAACTGGGAAGAAAAAAGAGCAAACTAGATTTTCTGAAAGAAAACAAAAAACTCCCACTAAATAGCACCTAGAATTGCTAATTAAAATATCAGCAAATATCCTTTTCATTGCATAACTGAATTTCAGACAGTACAGGAATGCCTCAGAGACCCAAAACAAGAGCTATAGATAACTGCTGAATCTATCCCTTGAGCACATTTCCTGACACAAGGAACATAGAACCCTGGGATTTTTGGCTCCACGGTGTCAGATAAAAAAGGTCTTGGCCCACCATAATCTATGGAGTTAGAACTGGGTTCTTAATATAAAGCTGGGAATGTTGAAAGGCCACACCTCAGTGAAAGGTGAAAAAAAAAATCTTCCTGCTTGGAGAGGGAAATGAAAAGATAATTTGCCTTTGTCTGAGTGGAGGAAAGTACTTATGGTTATACATAAAGCACTGCACCCAACAATTAAGGGATATCTATTGCTCTCATGTACCCATGAGACATATGCAGTATATATAGGGGTATATATACTGAATATACGCCTAGCTATATCACAATCAAACTATTGAAAGCCAAAGATTCTTAGAAATTGGTTTTATTTGATGTATCCATGTCTTAAGTTTCTCAATAAAGGAAAAAACCTCCATAAAAATAAAAAGAGAGTCAGCGATTCAGAAAAAAACATTTAAAAGCCAAAGGGAAAAATAAAAGAGCATTACATACAGGGAAACCATTAAAACATTCAAAAGACAGACATTATCAAACAAGTTAAAAAGCAAGACCCAACAACATGCTGATTGCAATATATGCAGTTTTATTAAAAGACACAGCTGGGTTGAGAGTAAAAGGGTGGAAAAAATTACCTTGAAAATAACTAAGTATAAGAAAGTTATAGTTTATTAATATCAAACCAAATGAACTTGAAGAAAAGGACTATTACCCATGACAGGGTAATTCATAAGTCAATTCATAAGGAAAAATTAGTCAATTTATAAAGAAGATATAGTAATTCTAAATTAATTGGTACCAAATAACAGAGCCTCAAGAAATAGAACAAATAGATAAAAATTCAGTTAGGTTATGAAAGATTTGAACACACACTATCAGCCAAATTGACCTAACACATTTTTAGAACATTACACCCCAAAATGAAAAAATACATATTCTTTTCCAATGCACATGGAACATTTGCCAAGGTAGACCATATACAGGCCATAAACACAAGTCTTATGAAATTACAAAATACTACAATCATACAGAAGAAATGTTCCAGTTATGGTAAAAACAGAGTAAAGCCACTACAGCCTACAGCCTATCTTTCCAATGAGTATAACTAAATACTCTCAACAAATTAGAAAAAAAAAAAAAAAAAAAAAAAAAACTCCTCAATTATTCATAATCAAAAATATTGCTTCACAAAGATCAAGGATTCATATTTATACCATCTGCATGGTTTGGGAAACACTAAGTCAAGGGAAAAAACCTTGATAGCATCCTGGGACTTGTAGAATATGGAAAAGACGTTCATTTCTGATCATTTAAGTTCCTTTTCTTTTCTAATACATGAAGTTACAGCTATAAATTTCTTTCTAAGTACTGTTTTAGTTGTAAATTACGATTTTTGCCATTTTCTGTTTTCATTATCATTCATCTTGAAACACTTTGTTTTTTTCTGTTTTATATGTAATTTCTTCTTTTATACTTGAGGTATTTAGAAGTGCATTGTTTAATTTCTAAGTATTTGGAGATTTACTTATTGACTTCAAATTTAATTCTATTGAGGTTGGACAGACTGTATAATTTTGGCTATATCTCTTTATAAACTTTTAGTGGTTTCTAAAGAACATTATAATTTTTGCTTTCAACAGTCATACATATTTTAAAGAACTTTTAGAAGACATAAATAGCCTAGTATATTTACCCTGCTATTTCTGACTGACACTGTTCTTCCTTCATTCCTCAAGTTCCAATTTTCCCTATTGGATCATTTCCTCTCAGTCTGAACAAATCCTTGTAGCATTTCTTTCAGAGCAGGTCTAATGATGATTAATTCTCTTACTTTTCCTTCATCTGAGATTTTTATTTCACCTTCATTTCTGAAGGATATTTTCACTGGATATAGAATTCTGGGTTGACAGTTCTTTTTTTAACAAATCAATTTTATTGATGCATATTAATAAAGCACAAATCCATCCAAAGGGTATAAACAGTGGTATTTGATATAACCACATAGTTGTGCATTCATCACCTCAATCATCATTAGAGCATATTTGTTATTCCAATAATAATAATAATAATAATAATAATAACAAACGACAAAAACACCCATCACCTCTCAATCTCTCTATGCTTCCTTGCTGTACATTGCTGTTATTCTGTTTCCATCTCTAGTTTATTTGTATTTATATTTTGTAAATACAGTCTTATATATGTAATATCACCCATATTTGTATTGCATGAGATTTCATTATGTTATACTGTCCTCTGTTCCATTTTTTAACTTTCCTTCTAGTAATATACATGACCAATAGTTCTTTGTGTTCAGCACTTTAAAGAATGCATTTCTACTGTTTCCTCGCCACAATAGTTTCTGGTGATAAATTAGCAGAAATCCAAATCATTATTCCCTTGTATATAATATGTTCCTTTGTTTTTCTTTGACTGTTCTTAAGATTTTTCTTTATCTTTGATTTGATCAAGCAATTTGATTACAGTGTGTCTTCCACATGATTTTCTTTTACTTTATCCTGTGTGGGGTTATCTGAGCTTCTTGAATCTATAATTAAATGTATTTCAACAAGTCTGGGAAATTTTCAGCCATTTTTTTCTTCAAATGTTATTCTGCACCAGTCTCTTTCTCCTCTCCTTCGTGAACTACAACCACAAAAATGATAAATCTTTTTATATTGTCTCACAGGTCCGTGAGGCGCTATTCTTTCTTTTCTTTTTCCCCATCTTTTATCTCCCCTTATTTTTGTTTGTATTCTTTTTAATTAATTTGAGATATTATCTGAATTAATTTTTTGCTTATAATTATTTTGTTTTTAATATTCTATATCTCATTGCATAAAATAAGCTCCATGTTATATGATTTTTTTATCTTTCATCTTTAAATGAAGCAATTAAAGCTATACATTTTCTCATGATACAACTTCAGCAGTGTCCTGTCAGTTTTCTTGTAATACGTTTTATTATTTCATGCTTTCTAAATAATATATGCTATTATTTTTTATTTCATTTTTAACTAAAGGTTAAGGTTGGTATTGAATTTTCAAGTGGTTACTCTTTGGGTACAGATCATCTTAATTATTTCTCATTTTATTGTATTATAATCAAGAGCATGATTTACAAATCTCTATTCTTTTAATTTTGGAGAAAGCTTATTTGACATCAAAATTATGTTTGATTTTCTATTAACATTCCATGAACATATAAACAGTAATGTAGTCCCTATTCATGGAATAATATATATATATTCTACCCACATATAGAATTGATGTTGCTGAGCACATTACTCCATTACTCCAAATCTTAATTTATGTTTATTGCCCTAGATCAGCATACAGCAAGCTTTTTCTATAAAGGGTCAGATAATAAACATTTTAGATTTTTTGGGCCACATGGTCTCTGTCATACCTACTCAATTCTGCTGTTATAGAAAAGAGAAGCCATAGACAATATGAAAACAAATAAGCATGACTATATTCTAAAAAAAACCTTCATTTATAAAAATAGACAAGAAGCAGATGTGGCTCAAGAGTTGAGCACCTGTTTCCCACATGGGAGGTCCTGGATTTGGTTCCCGGTGCCTCCTAAACAACAACAACAACAACAAACAAAACAAAAAGAGCAAACAAATGATGAAACCAATTCAGGGGAACTGGTGTGGCTCAGTGGTTGAGCACAGGCTTTCCACATCCAAGGTCCTGGGTTCAATCCCAGCCCCAGTATCTGAAAAAAAACAAAAACAAAAACAAAAAATAGACAACAGACTGAATCTGGCATGTGAGCCATAGTAGCTAACTACTGTATTATATCAGCGCTCCTCTGATTTATTAACTTGTGTCAATATCTTCTACTGTAACAGTAAGTTTAATAAATCTCTTTGCTTTTTAAGATTTTTGGCTTTATAAATTTATCTTCTTATGTTGTTTGGTTAATTATCTTGGCTAATTTTTCTTCTTTGTAAATTGTAACTTTTGTCATTACTCTTATCATTACTCTTTATCTCCTTTAGTGTTTTTAACCTTAGATTTCATGTATCAGATATTAGTACTGTCAATTCTGCTTTCCTTTTGTTCCATCTACCTATCATCTCATTAGGTCTCATTTTATTTTCAACTTTTTTTATTACTTTGTTTTAAGTGAATTTCTTAGAAAAAATATTTATCTGGGTTTTCTTTTTTTCGATTCAATTTTACAGTCTCTGTTTTTTTAATTTGGAATTTAATCTGTTTACATTTCATGTACAACGAATGTACTTCTTATCTTCTCTTATGTTTACTTTCATTTTACTCCATTTCTTCCTTTTTTCCCTCCTTTTTCTTAACATGGTTGGTTTTATTAAATTTTTACTTATCCCCCTTTGTTCCATTTTTGCTTTGAATGCCTTTGTATACTTTTCACTCTAATATGAGTTACCTCTCTTTTCCTGATACTATAATCAAACATATATTTCTCTATAATACAATAAAACAAGATGTCTGCTGTTTTCTACCATTTTCTATTCCCTCACTACTTCTCTACCCCAACAATGAGACCTTGAGATTGGTTTGCCTCCCCTGCTACTGCCATCTCCCACCCTCACAAAATATACTTTCTCTAAAATAGTGTCTATACTGAGTCAGTTTAGCATTTGAGATCCAATTAGTCATTATGTCTTCCTTAATACAATGTCTTCTACTTCAAGAATCTTTTTGTAGCATTTACCTGGCAAATATTCAGTCACTTTAGCACTATGGACTTAGAGTTAACTATGTATGGCTCTCTATTATAGATCACTGTTGTGCTTAATCTGTTGTGCAATCAGAGCCCTTTTGTGAGTATTTGCTTTGCAGGGGAGGAGTAAATGGATAAAATATTCTCTGATTATTTGTTCATCTAATAATATCTTTCTTTCATCATGACCAAGTATTTTCGTTTCCTTGATTGCTCAAGGTCCAGCTTAAACAATGGGAATTTATTAGCTTATGGTTTTCAGGCAAAGAGAAAGTCCAAATCAAGACATCATGAAGGCAATGCTTTCTTTCTAAAGACTGGTGTTCTGGGGATGCCAGTGATTCTTGGTCTTGGGCTCTTCTGTCACATTGCAATGCACATGGTGGCCTCTCCCTTCTCTTCCAAGGTAAGTTGACCTTCAGCTTCTTGCTTCCCATGGCTTTCTCTCTATCTGTCTGAGTTGAATCTGTTTATAAGAATGCCAGTAATAGAATTAAGACCCATCCTGGGTCATACATTAACTGAAGTAACCTCCTCTAAAGGTCCTACTTAAAATGGATTCACTCCCACAAGGATGGATTAAGTTTAAGAACATGTTTTCCTGGGGTACATACAGCTCCAAACCACCATACAGGGGAATGAAATTTTGTGTGACTCCATGATTCTTCATATCAATAATTTCCTCTCTATTGTGTATAGATGCTATTTCACTGTTTTCTGACTTCCAGCTATTTCACATTTTCACCTTTATAAATATTAGGGATTATTATTTTCTGATTCCATAAAGAATACATCAAATAAAATTTCCCTAGCACACAAACTTGTTACAAAATATTCTAAAGCTACATTATTATTCTAAATTTAGTAATTGAACCTCCAAAGCAATAGTAATAAGGAATAATGAATATGCTAAATTCTGTGCAAAAGCATTCATGAGCCATATTTACTCTTCAATTTTTTTTTTTGAATGCCTAATATGAGCCAGGTTCTATGTGAGACACTTGAGCTGTAACTGAATATTTGTTTGTATCATACATAACCCATCTATGGAATTGGCCTTTCATTTCTTTTCGATATTTTTGCTCTGCCTCATCCCTAAAAGAACTGAAGGCTCTTAGAATGGGTACAAGCCTCAGGAGTTCAGAGAAGAGAGCAGATGCAGGGTCCAAACACCCAGGAAGAGTATAGTTAGGTTATTGGTGGGAGGGGCAGGTAAACTGTGTTTGACAATGTAGAGTCACAAGGTTACTGACCTAACACAGGTAGGGTCTAAGGAATAGAGCAGAGATTGTAAAATTACGTAGACCCAGTAGACTTGCCTAGCACAGAGAAAGAAGACTGACACTGAATAAGACCAGAGAAATCTTTCACTGTGCTGATGCTAGAGCTTATGGCCAACATCTTTTGGATGGATAAAATGTGTGAGCTTGGAGGTGAGCAGTACATGGGGAATGCATGCCTATGATTCAAATCCAGGTAACAAAGAACATCATTGCTGCAAATTCTACATTAGGTCCATTAAGGCACGGTACTTAATGCAATCTAAAGCATATTCTAAGTTAGCAACCAGAGTAAGAAATTGTAGGTTTAATGATTATTGTGAAGATACACCACTTACAGCAATTAGAGGGTCTTATAAGGTAGTCCAAGTGTACTGCAATTAATTTTTAGCCATTCAGTACTAGGCATCATGCTAGACACTGGCTGGGGTTCCTGTATCAATAAGATGCACTCTTCA
This sequence comes from Tolypeutes matacus, assembly GCA_026826555.1. Taxonomy (NCBI): domain Eukaryota; kingdom Metazoa; phylum Chordata; class Mammalia; order Cingulata; family Chlamyphoridae; genus Tolypeutes; species Tolypeutes matacus. The sequence goes on along the minus strand of JAKSZT010053783.1, from coordinate 15,380,297 downwards.
TTCTTGTGATCTTCTTTTGAGGCAGTATAACATTAAGGACATGGACTTGGGATCAGCCAGATTCCAACTCTTTTAGGTAGTCATGGACAAGTTAATTAACTAATTGATCCTTAGTTTTCTCATGTGTCAAATGAAGATAATAATGTCCAGCTCATAGAATTATAACAAGGGTCAAATATGGCAATGACTATAGTGCCCTAATTCTTAGCAAGTGCTTGGTAACTGTTAGATGTTGTTACCATCCTTTAATATTGGGCAGACAAAAGCACATAATCGTGGAAGACCCTATTGCATGAAGTACTTGTTTCATGTTAATTTATAGCCAAAGGCCACCTAAATTTCCACCTGATGCTTTTCTATTAAAGCATAGATGAGCTATGCTTATCTTCAGGAACCTACCAAAGTATCCCTCATTGGTAAAGTTTGCATCTTAGAGATGATAAATGTAGAAATCAATAAAACATGAATGTGTGTAGAACAGGATTGTTAATATGCCAGATACCTCCTAAAATCCATAAGTAACACACAAAACACAGAAAAGTGGAGGTTTTTGTTATAGAGAAGTTCACAGCGTATTAGGAAGAAGAAGCAGAGGGAAGCCCAAGTAGAAGATATATCTGATGAGCGGCTCTGTCACTTTATTAGATTCAGAAGTGAGGAACAAAGACGCACCACTGGGTTGAAATTAGGCAGAAAAAAGGGGTAGGGTGGTGGTCAGCCTGGGTTAGGTACACAAAGTCTGGTATTCATTGGAGGCTGAAGGTTTTCATGAACGCTTAGGTAGACTGGCTTATTAGTGAGGACTGACAATATCAATAAGAGAAATGAGCATAAAGAAAGTCTAAATTGGAACAAAATAGGACTTGCCATAGCTTTGTGTGAGACTGAGTTAAATTTCTATTGTTTTCAAAGGCCAAGGTTCTTTCTGAAGGCCTGATTCCTCAGAGAAGTTCTCCCGAAGAAAGAGACCGTCACACCTTAGACAGTGTTGCTATTTAAAAAGTTTTGTGAGCACAATCTGGAAGTTATCAGTACTTTTTAAAAACAGATATATTAGGCCAGTTTAGCCTCAGCTAAAAAAGAGTACATGAGTACCTACAGTGTTAGGATGCTATCCAATTCTAGATTTGATTGGTTGAAAAAAAATCAAAATGCCTCTCCCTTATACAATGTAGAAATTTAAAAGATTAGTCCAAATATTTGCCCTCTAAAGTCTGAAATTGATCTTTGTGGCAATTGGAAATGAACAGAATTTAGTAACAAAGATCTAAGCCAAACGCACAGCATTTAATCTCATGGATATGAAAGATTTAAACAGTATTAATGATAATAAAAACTTATATATAAGGCTTAAAATTGAAACAAATATATACAAGCTCTATCATTCCAATCTAATGGCAGAAAATCAATTAGAATGGGAAATAATCCCAGTGAAGTCAATCCTACCATACCAAGTGGACCCTTTCTCAAATAAATCATCTCAACAAAGGTAACCATTAGATTTGGGGGAGGGGAAAAGTAGAGTTCACAATTGACATGGGAAGAGTATTGGGTAAATTTGGACCATTTAGGGATTTCTAAAGCTTCTTGAAGAATTGTCACAAGCTCCTTTAGTCAGCCAAAAAACTAAAGAACTAAAAGGATTAGCATGACTTTAGGAAACATGCCTGTGGGTCAACCTTTGCCCAGCAAAGGATGAACTACTTTAAAATCGCAAATCAGATATATAATGAAAAAGAAAAGAAAAAAGCCTTTGAACTTTATACCTTGTTCCAGTCAAATTGCCTTTGAATCAGAAGAAGCAATCCTTAGATGAGTAGAAGTGTTTCATCATGTTGGCCCAGTTTGCTTGAACAAGACCAACAATCCATTCTGTGTTTGGGGAGAGAAGGACATGAACATTTTTTATGTCATTGCTGCTATTGGGGTCACAAATGGGGCTTTCTTTACATCCTTCCTTACATTTGATAACAAGCAGAAATGATGTAAAAATGACTAGAGAGCCCAGAATAAGGAAGGTCTATCAAACAAATGGTAATCCCTGTGAAAGACATAATGCTTGAACAAATAGAAGAGTTCATTTAGGCTATAGCAATAGAGAGGATGTTCATTAATAAGAAAAACTTCAAAAAAGAAGAAAGGCCTGGGGTTTTATAGAGAGGTAGGTAAACAAGGGAGTCATCAGTCAGTTATGGGAATCATGAGGAAAGATGGAGATGGGTCATATATGAGTCACTGAGGAAGAACTAGGCAGAGTAATGCTTTGAGGTGAGTTTTTTCTCAGAACACAAAAAGGTGGAGCACAGGGCTCAAATAAATGTCAACAATATCAAACTTTTTTTTCTTTAAAAAAAGTAAATCACTTGTCGTTCATTGTAGGTTTAAATAATAGAGCTATTTTATTTTACATACTGCTAAGTTATTTTTACTTAAAAATCGAAGCAAATACAAAGAGTAAATAGTATTTCAAATATTACAAAGAGAAATTTCAGAAACACTGTGATGTACATGCTTTTGAATTTATAGTTCAAAACAACTCAGAAAGAAAAAAAAACAAGTATGTGTCTTTTGAAATGTATTTGAATTCCACGTTTGTTTTTTGCCGATGTCTAAAACCAAAGTATTTGGGTAATAAAACCAACTTTTTTCTTCTCTTTTTTTTTTTTGTCAAGTGGGACTAAATAATCCTTGGATTTGTTTTACTGTCTTCTTTCTTTCACTATTTCTTTTATTATAGAAACTTTCAAACATGCACAGTCAACACACTAGCTTAATTAACAATCGTGTACCACTCATATAACTCACTGATTGTCATTAATCTACAATTCTTGTTTCATCTATCCCTTGTATTTTAATTTTTTTTCTTGGCTCGAGTATTTTAAATCAAAGCCTGGATATCATATTATTTAACCAAAAATACTTCAGTATGGATGTTTAACTGGCAATGACTTCTTTTCCAACTAAACCACAATATCTTTATCAGAACCTAACAAAATCAACAATAATTACTTAATATTTTCTAGTATTCAACCTGTGGAATTTTCATTTGCCTCAAATAGAAGTTTATTGGTTTATTCAAATCAGGATCCAAATGGGGTTCATACATTGCATTTGTTTACTATGTCTCTTCATTTCTAACATCTCTCCTTCCCATTCTTATCCTATGCATTTTTTGAATATACCGAGTCTTCTTTGTTCATAAAATTTACACATTTTGGGTTTGGATAATAGTATCCTTGAGATTTCATTTAACATGTTCTTTCATTCCTAACTAAACTGATAGTTAAATTTAGAATTTTGATTAGATTTAGATTCAATTTTTGTTTTGGCAAGAAACTTTACAGGTGATGTCATGTACTTCCTAACGCATCACATATAACATCTGATTGTCCCAGTACTTAAAATATTCCTATTTCTCTAGCTAAATGAAAAATGTGAAGAGTTAATGCATTATCTATTTTAAATCTTCTACATAATCCTTAAAACAACTGTACGGGGATGGGACTTTTTCTACCTCTTTTAAAAATAAGGAAGTCAGGGCATAAAAAGTTTAAATAACTTGCCCAAAGCCAAATAGCTAGTAACTGCTGTAACTGGCATTTAAACACACCCAACCTATAGCTAGATATAGGGCTTTCAATTGCTAGACTCTGCTTTGTGTTCCCACAACTCAAAGTGCCCTGTATTGCTCATAGAAAATATTCTATGAACAGTCATTTGACTGCTATTTCTATGAAGCATAGGAGTCTATCTTCTATTTTAGAAGTGGGGCTGGTTTTCATAGATAGAATGCTCTTTCTTTGAGTGTTCTTTCTGTAAAATATGGTATCTAATTTTGTAGGAGAAAACATTCCTGTCCTACTCCTTCAGCAAACAAAGATGGAGACATTCACAACCAGCAGAAATGTTCTGCCAAGATTAAGACCAAAAACAGAACTTCAAGACACCGGAAGGCTCCAATATTACAGCACAGACCCTTTGCCAAGGCACAGCTTACCTGGGAAATCAGCATAATGCAATACCCACAGGGTGCAACATGGGCATGGAAAACAAAACTCTGCAAATTTATTTAGCCTGAATGGCTCAGTGCCAGGCACACACAGGTGTGTTGGCATTGCAGAGCTAAATTCTATAAACGTCTGTTATCACAGGATATATATGTAAGTAGTTTGCTTAAGGATTTAGAATCAAAGAAAGACAGGAAATCTTATTTACTGTGTTGATAGCTATGCTAGGAGTTTCAGAAGAAATTAATTTTGGTTCGATGGCAGTGAGTTTGGGGGTAGTTAGAAGAACGAGGGGGTTGTTAAGTAAATAACATGCAGTTTTGCCACATTGCCACATTTTGTGTTGCCCATGTTATTGCCAGGGTAATGTTGAAGCCTTAAATGGCCAGGCATGTCATCAAAAGTCACTTTCAAATATGAGGTGGACAAAATTGTAGAAATATGTAGAAATTCAAAGGTGGAGTCATCATGATATGTATTGGCACTGGGTTGAAATTTGGGTCCCAGCCCTGCCTCCAACTTCATGTGTGATCCCAAGAAAGTCATGGCACCTCTCTAAAACAGAGGGGCATTGATTTGCAAGCTTTTTTTCTAATCAGAAAACATTTTGTTCTAACAAAATATAATTAAGTATGTCCATATATTATATACATTTTAAAACAGATCATTATATTCCTGGACACTTTGGAGCCTCACCTTTGTCTCTCCCTTTCTCACCCTCCAAAATGATCCTTAAGGAACAATCCTGAAATTCTAGGTTTCTATTCATAAAGAACAGTGTGAAAACCCATGGAACTAGGTGATCTCTAAAGCTCTTTCCTTAATTTGACATAAAGGAGTCTAATCAGATGCAGATGCAGAAAGCCAAACTTAGGTAAAGGTGATATCAACACTCACTTCTAGAGTGCTTGCTTGGGCTAAAAGCAAACCTTTTTTCTCCTAGGTAGTCTTTAACCCTCACTCCCATTTCAATTATTGCTGCACAAATTGTTAGATATTAACCATTTACCATTGACAAATTTACTCTTTTCAAAGTAGAGTCTCTTAGGTTTATTCTTTAATCTTGGATCCAAAAATCACTTCCAAATTCCAGACATTATCAGGTTCTGAAGAGATGTGCATCCTGATAGAATAAAAGCAATACTTCTGGGTTTGCGTGGGAGGATATTAGGGGTCTCTAGGACACCTTGAGGACAATCTGAAGATAGCACCAGAAGGCAAGAATGAGAAAGAAGGACGAAAGCATGGACAAATTACAAGTCTTCACAGTTTGTTCAAGGCTGGCCCTGGATATGTATTGATTTAATAAGTCTAGACCCAATTTTCAGATCCATGATGCAAAAGAAACACACTGTACTTTTTCTGGAATAAACAAATTACATCTGGATAAAATGGAGAACATATATCCCTTTTGATTTATTATCTAATCTTGTCTCTTCCGTCAGCATAAGGACTAAATTTTAAATATTTTTTATTCCTTTTCTGTGTTTGTATATCAAATTAGATGGTGCTGACATGACTTTCCACATTAGCAGGTGTTTTTTTTTTTTACCAGTTTACTGGTTGTTTTTGTTTGTTTGTATTCTATCCACTCTTTCAGGAGGATTATAACATCCAAATCATTTATTAGCTTCGGTAGCAAACTAAGCCTGCTTCTTACGTAACATTTCTGAGTTGTTTAGATTGCGACTGCCTATATTTATTAAGATGAATAGAATCTAGTGGGGGAGGTTTATTGCTAATAGCCAATAAAACTGAAATCTATTTGTGAAAAATGATCTCAAACCAGGGCAGAGCTTAAGGTTAAAATCATTATTATTTGTCCTGCATTTTACACAAGGAACACTGTTAGTTAACTTGCCAGGAAATAGAACAAATGGCTGATCAACATCACTGATTTGGGCTATTTAATGGTTTGTGCATCTTGTTTGTTGAACCGAGAGATCACTTAATTCTAATGGCTGTTTTCATGGATAAACTTATTTTAAATCTTTAGCCTTGGAAATGCAGGAAGAAGATCTGTATAGAGTGGTGGGCCTCTATTATGAACATGGTGGGAAATGATCTGCCCATTTGACTTAGTACACCTAAGGGAACCGTGCTGTTGAACCCATTCTGAAGATTACCTTACTGATTGAACAAAAGTTTAGGGAGTCTTTATCACTGTTAGACCAAACCTACATAATCAATAGGTTGCAATATGGATAGGGCTCTAAAATCTTACTGTGATGAATTAGCCAGTTTTGCAATCTATTCAATAATAATCAGCATTCTAATTATGATGTTAAAATACCCAGTCCTATCAGAATTATTTCTTGCATTGGGAGAGCAGAAATGGCAGCATTCAAACATAGAAAACAAATTATTTGAAATAAAGCTAAATTATTCTTATCTTGCAAATGAAGACCAAATGTATAAATAATTTTTAAAAGAAGTTGAGGTCATGAGGTATACTCTTAAATTGAAATATTTGGCAAGCTATTTTGTAATTCACATTTTTAACAGTGTTATTGAGCTAAAATTCACATACCACAAAATTCAGCCATTTAAAATGTACAATTCCATGAAATTTAACATATACACAGGATTGTGCAACTATTCCCACAATATAAATTTAGAACATTTCATCCCCCACAAAAGAAACCCCATTGACATTAGCATTCACTCCTCATTCCCTTCTCTTCTCAGGCCCCGGCAACCACTAACCTATTTTCTGTCACTATAACTTTTCCTATCTGAATAATTCAGATCAAGTAACTCATATATTATATGGACTTCTTTCACCTAAGCATAATATTCTCAAGGTTGCAGCATGAATCAGTACTTCATTCCTTTTATTGCCAAATAATATTACATTTTATGGATGTAACACATTTGTTTATCCATTCATCAGTTGATGGACATTTCGGTTATTGTCACTTTTTGGCAAAAAGTGACAATAAAATGGTATCTCATTATGGTTTGATTTGCATTTCCATAATGAGTATTAGCATTGAGCATATTTTATGTGCTTATCATTCACAGATGTATATATATCTGGTATATATATCTGGGGGGATAGTCAAGTTATCTATTTAAGTCCTTTGCCCATTTTTTAAAAACAATTTATTGAAGTATCTCATTCATACATGAACATACAGAAACTATAAGTGTTCAGTAAACATTGTGAACTTGCAAAACAAACACGCATAACATCATACAGGGCTCCCACACATCACCCTACCACAAATATGTTGCATTGTTGTGAAACATTTGTTAACGAATTACAAAAGAGCATCGCCAAAGTATTACTACTAACTATAGTCTGTATCTTACTTCCCTATACTTTTTTTAAAGGATTTATTTATTTATTTATTTATTTATTTATTTATTTACTTTTATCAGCTCTATTACTAAACATAGGTTCAAACAGAAGGGTAGCAGAGCCATGTTTAGGGAAAACACAACTGAGTCCAACTCCATTACACTGGGGAGTGTAAATTCCAAAGTAAGGCTCACTGGCACAGCACCAAACTCCTGACCTGTCTGCCCTACCTATAGTATCTGAATGTCATCAGAGCCCTCAGAAGCCCCAATATTTGAGGTAATGTTTACTTTGGCAGTCAATGAGTTCATGCTGAGATGTGAATAAGCAGTCTGAAATGTTCTCCAGACTCACTTTGAAGTCTCTTAGCCATATAAACTCACTTGTCTTTACCCTTTCCCCCTTTTAGTCAAGGTCTTTTTCCAATTGCATTGTTAGTTGGTTCTTGGTAGTAATCCGTCAGTGCCAGGGAGGGTCATACCTGGGAGTCATGTCCCATGCTGTGGGGAAGGTAATGCATTTATATAATGAGTTTTTGCTTAGAGAGAGGACACATTTGAGCAACAAGGAGGCTCTCGGAAGGTAACGTTTAGGCACCCTAAGTACTATGCTAAGTTTCAATTTCAAAAGTAAAGTTTCTTAAATACAGTCATCACAATCAAGAGCCTATAAATTGTCCATCCTCCTTCAGTAGTATCTGCCCCTGTACTCAGGGGATTCTTGCTTTACCATTAGAGAATGTGGCAGAGCTCTCAAGGATGGGAATTTGATATTTCTTTGGTTATTGTATGGATCTCCACCCACTGTGACAATGCCCCATGAACACTTGAACATGTTCATGTGACTTAAAGGTATGCCCCAGGTGAGCATCCTCCCATGCATCCCCCATCTCTGACAACCCACACCAATGACCCTCCACTGCCACAGTTGTAACCTTGCTGTGACCCAAAAATTCTTCAAAATTGAAACCAACAAAATAACTTAATACAATTAATAAGAAAATGATATAATAATGATGGTTTTAAAAATAACAAATAAAATACATAATTTTTTAAGTTTGAAATAATATAAAAATAGGAAATATGAAATTTTAAAATTTTTAACATCTTTTTCATCACTGTAAGATCTGTTGTCTTGTATGTACAGTGACATTTACTTTATTTGTCCAATGTCTTATTTGTTTCATTTTGTCTTCAAAGAAGCTTTAGGTTACAGAAAAGTCACATACAGAATATAGGTGATTCCCATATACCCAATGTCCTCTCCCTTTTCTCCTTACCCTATTAATAGCATTTTACATGTAGATGGTGCATTTGTTACAATTGATGTACAAATATTGAAACATTGCTATGAACCATGGCCAATGATTTACATTGCAGTTTACATTTTGGACTGTACACTTTTACAGATTTTGATGAAGTTTGACATTGTCTGTCTCCATCCTTCCAGGATCATATAGAACAATTCTGTTGGCCCAAAAATGTACCATGTTCTATCTATTCTTTTCTGCCCTCCCTCTCACCTCAGAACCCATGGTAAACAACAAGATTAACTCATTGAAGGACCAGATTCATAGTTACCTGCAACAACATTGAGGGTTTAACATACTGGCCTGTCCTCCCCTATTAGGCAGTACCCATGCTCTCGAGAGACTCCCGCCCTTCTATTTGAGATCATAGCAGAACTCCTCAGGATGAGAATCCAACATTATGTGAGTCTCCATCCCTGATACAACACACTAGGACAAGATGAATGCTACACATTCCCTAGAAGCCTGCCCCAAGTATGGCCTGTCCTGCATGCCTCCCACATCCAACACCTTAAACCAGTAACCCCCCGGCCAAGATATTTGTAAAAGAACATTCCCAGGATTGTAGTTCCTAACCACATACCCACAAATCCCCAGAGTTAACCTGCTCCCTCCCCCAACCGTTGCCCTAGTTTCATGGACAATCTAATCCACACTCCCAACCCTACCCTCCTCACAGACCAGCACAGACCAGCCCAAAGGCATCATTGCACCACTGTCATGCCCATCCACTCCAAACTACATCCTTCCAATTTATCATAGATTTTGCCCATATGGGCATTGACTCACAACTTTCTTCTCCCTTTCAGTCACCTGTAAACCTATCTTCCAGACTCTAGCTCTGTGAGTCTGCTCAATTTGCTTAATTCATATCAATGAGGTTATGTAGTATTTGTCCTTCAGTGCCTGGCTTGCTTCACTCAACATAAGGTCTTCAAGATTTATCTATGTTAACCCATGTGTTAATAGTACATTCTTTCTTACACCTGAGTAATATTCCATTGTATGTATGTACCACAATTTGTTTATCCATTCATTTGTTGATGGACATTTGGGTTGTTTCCAACTTTTGGCAATAGTGAATAATGCCACTATGAACATTGGTATGCATATATCTGTTTGTGCCCCTGCTTTCAATTCTTCTGGGTATATACCCAGCAGTGGGATTGCTGGATCACATGGCAGTTCTATAGTTAGCTTCCTGAGGAACCACCAAACTGTCCTCCACAAAAGCTGCACCATGGTACATTCCCACCAGCAGTGGATAAAGTTTCCTATTCCTCCACACCCAATATAACTCTGTTTAATAGCTGCCAGTCAAATGGGTGTAAGACGATTTCTCATGGTAGTTTTGATTTGCATTTCCCTAATACTAGTGATGTTGAGCATCTTTTCATGTGCTTTTTAGACATCTGTATTTCTTCTTTGAAGAAGTGTCTATTCAGATCACTTGCCCAATTTTTAAATGAGTTGTTTGTCTTTTTATTTTTGAGGTATAGGATTTCTTTATATATGCGGGATATTAGGTCCCTATCATATATATGGTTACCAAATATTTTCTCCCATTGTGTAGGCTGCCTTTTCACTTTCTTAACAAACTCCTTTGAGGTGCAAAAGTTTTTAATTTTGAGGAGGTCCCATTTGTCTATTTTTTCTTTCACTGCTCATGTTTTGGGTGTGAAGTTCATGAAACCATTTCCTATTATAAGATCCTGTAGATGCTTCTGTACATTATCTTCCAAGGTCTTTATGGTCTTAACTCTAATATTTAGATCTTTGATCCAACTTGAGTTAATTTTTGCAAAAGGTGTGAGATGGCATTCCCCTCTTATTCTTTTGGATATGGATATCCAGTTCTCTGAGCATCATTTGTTGAAGAGGCCATTCTTTCTCAGTTGAATGGGCTTGGTGGCCTTGTCAAAGATCAGTTGACTGTATATGCGAGGGTCTATATCAGAGCTCTAAATTTGGTTCCATTGGTCAGCATGTCTATCCTTGTGCCAATACAATTCAGTTTTGAGCACTGTAGCTTTGTAGTATGTTTTAAAGTCAGTAGTGTGAATCCACTGATTTCATTTTTCTTTTTCAATATATCTTTGGCTATTCAGGGCCCCTTGCCTTTCCAAATAAATTTCATAGTTAGCTTTTCCAATTCAGTAAAAAATGCTGCGGTAATTTTTATTGGGATTGTGCTAAATCTGTAAATCAGTTTGGGGATGACAGACATCTTAATGGTGTTTAGTCATTAAGGGAATGACAACAGGGAACATTCTTCCATTTATTTAAGTCTTCTTTGATTTCCTTTAACAGTGTTGTGTAGTTTTCTGCATACAAGTCATTTGCATCTTTAGTTAAATTTATTTCTAGGTATTTCATTCTTTTTGTTGCTATTGTAAATGGGATTTTTTTCTTGATTTCCTCCTCAGATTGCTCATTATTGGTGTACAGAAATGTTGCTGATTTTTGCATATTGATCTTAGAACCTGCCACTTTACTGAACTCATTTATAAGTTCTAGAAGCTTTGTTGTAGATTTCTCAGGGCTTTCTATGTATAAGAACAGGTAATCTACAAATAGTGAAATTTTCACTTCTTCCTTTCCAATTTTGATGTGTTTTATGTCTTTTTCTTGCCTAAGTACTAGATCAGGTACTTCTGAAACAATGTTAAATAAGAGCAGTGAAAGTGGGCATCCTTGTCTTGTTCCCGATCTTAGAGGGAAAGCTTTTAGGATTTCACCATTGAATATGATGTTAGCTGTGGGTTTTTCATATATACCTTTTATGATCTTGAGGAAGTTTGCTTCTATTCCTATCTTTTGCAGTGTTTTTATTAGGAAAGGGTGCTGTATTTTGTGAATGCTTTTTCAAGGTCTGTAGAGAACATCGTGATTTTTTTCTTTCGATCTGTTTATGTGGTGTATTACATTGATTGTTTTTCTTGTGTTGAATCATCCTTGCATACTAGGGGTGAAACCCACTTGATCATGGTTTAGAATTCATTTGATGTGTTGTTGAGTATGATTAGCAAGTATGTTGTTGAGGATTTTAGCATCTAGGTTCATTAGAGAGATTGGTCTATAGTTTTCTTTTCTTGTGGCATCTTTGTGTGGCTTTGGTATTAGGGTGATGTTGGCATCATAGAATGAGTTAGGCAATGTGCCCTCTACTTCTATTTTTTGGAAGAGTTTAAGCAGGACTGGTGTTAGTTCTTTCCAGAATGTTTGGTAGAATTCACCTGTGAAGCCGTCTGGTCCTGGCCTTTTCTTAGTTGGGAGGTTTTTGATGACTAATTCTATCTCACTACTTGTGATTCATCTGTTGCGTTCATCAATTTCTTCTTTCGTCAATGTAGGCTGCTTGTGTGTTTCTAGTAATTTGTCCATTTCCTCTAAATTATCCTTCCTGCTAGCATACAATTTTTAAAATTATCCTCTTATTATACTCTTTATTTCTGTGGGGTCAGTGGTGATATCCCCTTCCTCGTTTCTTATTTTATGTATTTGCATCTTCTCTCTTTTTTCTCAGTTAGTCTAGCTAAGGGTTTGTCAATTTATTAATCTTCTCAAAGAACCAGCTTTTGATTTTGTTTATTTTTTCTGTTGCTCTCTTATTTTCAATTTCATTTAGCTCTGCTCTAATCTTTGTTATTTCCTTCTTTCTACTTCCTTTGGGGTTAGTTTGTTGTTCCTTTCCTAATTCCTCAAGGTGTGCAGTTAGGTATTTGATTTTAGCTCTTTCTTCTTTTTTAATATAGGCATTTATTGCTACAGATTTCCCTCTCAGTACAGCTTTTGATGCTTCCCATAGGTTTTGATATGTTGTGTTGTCATTTTCATTTGTTTCAAAGTAGTTACTGGTATCTTTTGCAATTTCTCCAACTCTCTCTCTCTCCTGTTTTTTCCTTTTGACCTCTAGAACTCCCTTTAGAGTTTCTTGAAGGGCAGGTCTTATTGACATAGTCTCTTAATTTCTATTTATCTGTGAATATTTCGAACTCTCCTTCATTTTGAATCCAAGCTTTGCTGGATAGAGAATTCTTGGTTAGAAGTTTTTTTTCTTTTAGTACCTTGACTGTGTAATACCACTGCCTTCTTGCCTCCATGATTTCTGATGAGAAATCAGCACTTAATCTTATAGAGCTTCCCTTATACATGATGGATCTCTTTTCTCTTGCTTCTTTCAGTATTCTCTCTTTGTCTTGAGCATTGGACAGTTTGATGAGTTTATGTCTTGGAGTAGGCCTGTTAGGATTTATACTGTTTGGGGTGTGCTGTGCTTCCTGGACATGTACGTCCATGTCCCTCAGGAGTGTTGGGAAGTTTTCAGCCATTATTTCCTCCAACACATCTTCTGTCCCCTTTTCCTTTTCTCCTCCCTTTTGGATGCCTATAACGCATATGTTTGTGCATTTCATTTTGTCATTCAAATCCCTAAGTCCCTGCTGTATTTTTTCTATCTTTTTATCTATCTGTTCTACTATCTGTCTGATTTCAGATGTACTGTCTTCCACATCACTGGTTATTTCCTCTGCCTGTTCAAATCTGCTCTTATGTGCTTCCAGTGTACTTTTGATTTCTTTATTGTGCCACTCATTACCATCATATCCATTATCTTTTTATGTATGTTTACAATTTCTTCAGTATGTTCTCTCAGTGTCTTCTTAATATCCTTAATCTCTTCCTTCACTTCATTAAGTTGATTCATGATATTTGTTTGAACATCTCTGATTAGTTTGTTCGATGTTCTGTATCTCCTCCTGGATTTAGTTTGTTCATTAGACTGGGCCATGTCTTCTTGTTTATTAGTATGGCTTGTAATTTTTTGTTGGTGTCTAGGCATCTGTTTATCTTAATGAGTTTATTCAGTTGATTAGCTTCTGTCTCTCCTCTAGGGTTTTATTTTGTTGTTGTTTTGTGTGTGGTAAGGTTTCACTTTGACACTTCCTTCCTCTTATTCTATCTACTTGCTGTTGTCTATGTTCCCTTGAAAAAAATTTGGACCAGAGAAAATGAAAGAGATAATAAAAGAAAAAGAATAATAGTAATAATAATAAGAGGTAGAAGAGGAAACATATAAAACTTAGAAAAATGAATAATTAATACAAATAAGAAGTATGGAGGAATAAGAATAAAAAAGTGGAATAGAAACAATGAAACAAGAAACAGAATAGAGAAAAATATATAGAATGATTTAAAAGGCTGGAATGATGAGAAGAGAGGAAAAGAAAAAAGAAAGAAAGAAAAAAAAAAGAGAGAGAGAACAAAGGAGAGAGAGAAATAAAAACAAGAAAATTGAAGGCCAAACAAAGAGATGGAATGAAAGAACAACAACAGAAAACAGAAGATTGAAAGATCAAGGAGTGAAAAGAAATAGCATAGGTAGAAAATATTGGTAAATGAGGAAAAGAAAACGAAACAGGGAAACAAAGAAAGGAGAAACTCAAAAAACAAGAAACGAGACAGCAGCAACTAATTTTTAAAAATGAGAAGGAAAAAAAAAGAACAAAAAACAAAAGTAAACATGGAAAAAAAACCTTCTGTCTTAGACCCCTAAGGATCTTCTCAGGCTGCCAGTGTTTATCAATCACCCTGCAGCCTGCCCTCTGCAGATTTTGAACCAGGTTTTAGTGAGTAAAATAAGGAACATTTTTCAAGAAAGGAAACTTAAAAAAAAAAAAAAAAAAAAGAGTTCCAAGAAAAACTAATACAAAAAGAATGTCTATATGGTCCCTGTCATAAAGTTTCTCCTGGATGCCTGATAACCTGGTGGATCACTTCTCTAAGAAGAGCAGGGAATTGAACTAGAGACCTCATATATTCAAGACAGGAATTCTTCCACAAGCTAAAGTGTCTCCTTAGATTAACTAGCCTTTCAGAAGGCTATCTGCCCCCTTTCCTTCAGGCAGGTTAGAATCTTTGCAGTTTGCCAGAGTCCTGCTGATTAGGCACCTGTCTGTCCCTGCCTCCTCTCTAATCTGATTCCTCTTTTTACCTGGGTAACTGGGCATAACAGCCTGCCTGAGAAGATCACCCTCTCCTCTTCCTGTGGAGTCAGGATTCCTTCTGATATTCAAAGGGGGCTCAGCTGGCCAAACTCACTACAAAGAAACCACTCTCCACCCTCCCAGACACCTCTTCCTCCCAGGGAATCTGCCCTTACACTCCATTTAGATTAGGGAGCCAGTGGCTCCACCTAGGCTATTTGTCCTGAGGGTGGGGTATATGTGCCACTTCCAGCCACAGGGGCAAGCACCTCACAGTGTTCTGATGGCTTCTTTATCTTTCCAGTACCCTCCTAGATGACTCAGAGCACCTCACTGTTCTATATACATCCAAAGTAGCTGGCAGGGAGGAAGATGTCTGCTCTCCTCTCAGTTAGATGCAATTCACCAGGAGTTTCACCCTCGCTTAATATCTCAGGGGTGGAGGAGGGGAGCCTTTCCCAGTGGCTGAGAAGTTTAATAACTCACAGTTTATTGTTTCAGCTTTTTTGTCTCTCTGTCCTTCACTCTCCTGATAGTTGTGAAGCAGTGTCCTGGTCTGCTGTACCCCAAAGCAGATCCCCAAGGCAGCCTTTGGCTCTTTCTCCATTGTTTAAGTGAGAGCTGAGCCTTATCTGCCTAACCTGATGGCCATGTTCAGGAATCTGAGCAAATATTGGTCTGTAGTTTTCTCTTCTTATGATGGCTTTGTCTGGTTTAGCTCTGAGGGTAATAACGGCATTGTAAAATGAGTTGGGAAGTGTTCCTTCCTTTCTAGTTTTTGGACTAGTTTGTGAACAAATGGTATTAATTCTTCTTTAAATGTTTTGTATAATTCACCAATAAATCCATCCAGTTGGTCTTTGTGGGAAGTTTTATGACTACTAACTCAATCTCTTATTTTCTATTTCAGATTTCCTCAGATTTTCTACTTCTTCATCAGTCAGTTTGGGTATTTTATGTATTTCTAGTAATTTTTCCATTTCATTTAGATTATTTTATGTGTCCTCATGCAATTGTTCAGAGTATTCTCCTATAATCATTTTTATTTCAGCAAGATTGATAGTGATGCTCTTTTTTATTCCTGATTTTAGCAATTTGAATCTTCTCTCTTTTTCTCTTGGTCAGTCTAGGTAAAGGTATATCAATTTTATGGATATTTTCAAAGAATCAACTTTTGATTTCATTGATATTCTCTATTGTTTTTCTATTCTGTATTTCATTTGTTTCCATGCTAATTTTTATTGTTTCATGCCTTTATTTTGATATTGGTTAATCTGCTCTTCTTTTTCTAGCTTCTTAATGTGGAAGGTTAGTTTTTTTATTTGAGATATATCTTCTTTTCTGATATAGGCATTTACAGATGTAAGTTTCACTAAGCACTGTTTGCATGCATCCCATAAGTTTTTGTACATTGTACATTTATTTTTGTTCATCTCAAGAAATTTTCTAATTTCCATTTTTTCTTGATTCATTGGTGATTTAAGAATGTGTTATTTAATTTCCATATATTTATAAATTTCCCAAATTTCCTTCTTTTATTGATTTCTAATCTAATTCCATCATTTTCAGATTACATATTTTATATGGTTTCTATCTTTTTGAATATATTGGTTTTCTTTTATGACCTAGCATATGATCTATTCTAGAGGATATTCTTTGTATATTTTAGAGGAATGTGTATTCTGCTGTTGTTGAGTGGAGTGTTCTATATCTATCTGGTAGATCTAGGTAGTTTATAGTATTGTTCATAGCTTCTATTTCCTTGTTAATCTCCTAGTTATGCCCATTAGTGAAAGGGTGGTATTGAAGTCTCCAACTATTATTGTTGAATCATGTATTTCTCTTTTCAATTCTGCCAATTTTTGTATGGGTTACACTTTTTTTTATTTCTCTGCATGTCTTATAATTTTTTATGGAAAATTGGACATTTTATATAACTATTGTAGCAACTCTGGATACAATTCCCACCCCCAGCAAGGAGGTTGTTGCTACTGCATGCTAGGTTATTTTATTTTTTCAGTGACTTGGTTGAACTCTTTTTGTGAAGTTTATTTCCCTCACAGTGTGCAGCTTGTGTTGTCCCTGCTCACATTTTTCCCCCGGTTTTTATCTTTTATCTTTAGGTCACTTGTAAGTCAGAATAGGTCATTTTTTGGTTAAATGTTGGCTTAAGCATCCTCAGCAAGTTAGAATTTATCCTTTACCATTCATTGTATTTGTTTTTGGAAGCTGCTGTCAGAGTTCAGGGAATTTATGATTTGTTTTGCCCTATGTTCATCTAGGAGCTGTAGTGTGGATGTTCCTGCTCTGATTGCAACTGAGAGGGAACAGCCTTGAGCATTCACACCAAATTCCAGAGTGCCAGAGATGAATGTGATTTTAGTTTTTAGCTTTGCTTAAGAGTTACCCCTGTGTCAGAATAGCCTATTGTATGGTCATTGTTTGGTCAGGTTGTGGTTAAACCTCTTTTGCCAGGGAGGCTTCTGCTCTTTTTTGTGCATCTGCATGGGGCTTAGGAAATACTATCTTGTCTATCCAATGTCCTGCTTTGATTGTTCCTAAGTGGTAAAGTCTAGGGCATTCACACAATCTTCCCAATCCGCAAGGTGGGCCGTGATCCCAGGAGGGCTCTTCTTGGCTATCCCTCCCTGCTTCTTTCTATTAAACTTCTGGCTACTGTGCCATTTTGCTCATATCCTGGAGCAATCAGACTTCTCCACCAACTTCTCTATTGTTTTTGACCCTTATGCATGGAGTTCTCAAAGCACTGTTCCAAACAAAGTTACTCCTCTTAGGTAGAGCTGCAGAGATCCACTTTTCCTGGAGAGAAACATCAGGGAATTAGGGGATGGCACCCCCTGGTCTTTCAGCTTGCCCTCCTAACATGGAACCTCTACCACATGTGTGAGCTGGAGTAATCAGGGCCCCAGTATTCTCAGCCTGCCATACCAAAAGTGGAAATTCCACCCTACAAGTGAGGGCTGGGTAGGAGGGAGACCAAATACTTTCAGTCATGCCTGACTTCCTCAATACAGGGCTGGGGGAAGAAAAAATGTGAGAAGCCTCTCCCTCCTAGGGTGTAACCATAGCCCCAGACTGGGAACAGGAGACAAAGGGCCCCTTATTGGCCACACCTGTCTAGAGTACTGCAACCAGTATCACAGAGTTGGAGTGGGGTTGAGTAAGGGAGCAGGTTAGAGTTATGCTCAAATGCCACAGACTCTTGCTGTTCTTACTAGAATTTAGTAGATTTTGTTATTTCTCCATTTGCTATATGTCCTTAGGACAATTTCCAGAGACTTTAAATGATTGCATGTTATAGTTTTCATCAGTTAAATTGTAGGTTTCTTGGTTAGAAGTCTCTAAGCTCCCTACACCACCACTCTAAAAGTCTCATTCCTTGTGCTTTAACACACATTCTTAACATTCTTTAAGTCTTGAAAAGGATCAACATTTTAATGCTGATGCTCCCTTTAAGTGCTAAAGCCTACTTTAAATGTCTTTATGAAATGTAAAAGTTAGTAATTCAATGGAAGGTATTTGCCATACTCTGGTAAAAATACAGGAATACCTTATTTTATTGTGCTTCATTTTATTGCACATTCCAGATATTGCATTTTTTTCTGCAAATTGAAGGTTTGTGGCAACTCTACCTCCAGCAAGTATATCAGCAGCATTTTTCCAACAGCATCTATTTACCTCATGTCTCTGGGTCACATTTTAATTAAGGCATGTACATTGTTTTTTAGACATAATGCTATTGTACACTTAATAAAATATGGTATAGTGTAAATATAACTTTTTATATGCACTAGGAAACCAAAAAATTGATGTGACTCACTTTATTGTTATATTTGCTTTATTGCAGTGGTCTGGAACTGAACCTGCATTATCTCTGTAACCATTAAATAAACCATTTATTTGATGATTCATTTTTTTTTTCTTTTAAGTAACTGTCTCCATGCCTTATAAAGAAGCTCAGAGACCACTAAAAACCTACTTTTACCAATTTTTTAAAACTATGCTATATTTCTTAGGCCATTTTCCACTTTAATGGCACAGTACCTGACTACCAATAGCTTAACCAATAAAAATATTTAATTTTATCACCTTACAAGATGTCTAGTGGTAGGTGAACCCAGGTTGGTGCTAGAGCTTGGCAGTCAACAAGGACCCTGATTCTCTACATCATTCTGACTGTCCACCTCTGAGTGATGATAGTGTTTCTCCTTATGGTCTCAAAATGGCTGTAGCAGCTCCAAACATAATTTTCTCCCATGATAGCATACCAATTAGGAAGAGTTGTTCCTACTCTTATAAACAGAATTGTTGATCCTCAGGAGGTCCCTAGAGGAATTCTAATGTTTCTTTGGCCAGAAAATGATCACAAGTCCACCCTTAGTTGCAAGGAAAGCTAGAAAAGATAACATATGACATTTTCAGTCTCTAGAATGAGGCAACAAAGCAAATGGGAATGGTTATTGGATAGTCAACCAAGAGTGTATCCCATAAGTAAAATGGGGTATAATAGTCTGCCAAAAGGGTGCTGATGCAAAGTACTAGAAATCTGTTGGTTTTTATAAAGGATATTTATTTGGGGTAAAAGCTTACAGTTACAAGGCCCTAAAGAGTCCAACTCAAGGTTGCTTTCTCACCAAAGTCATTTGCCTCATCTTGAAGCAAGGTGGTTGTTGATTTCTGCGAGGGTTCAGCCTCACCCCCTGGGCTTTCTCTCTCTCAGCTGCAGGCTGGCATAGAGCTTATTTCTCAGGGCTTCCTCTCTCTTCTGGCATAAGGCTTGTTTCTTTCTGGGTCTTCTATATCAGTCTTGGCTCTCTTCCCAAGGTCAGTTGCAAACTATTAGGCGAATGGCTCATCTCTCCTGGGGCCCCAGGATCAAAAATGACAGAGCTCTTTCTCTTCTGGCATGTCTTCTTGAGTGAATGTCCATTTATGTCGACCCACCAAGGAGGCGGGACTCAACCTGAATCACTCCTTACTGGCATGGTCAAATCAAAGCCCTAATCTTAACAGATAATTTAATAAAGGGACCCTCAACTGAATCCAATATAATTAAAGGGTATCACACCCAGAAGAATACATTGGTTTACAAACATAATCTTTCTCTTTTAGGGATTCACAAAAATGATATCAAACCGTCTCATGAGGATAAGTTAATATTATAATGTTGACTATTGTAAAAGTTCACCTTCTTCTTAAAGCTATCCCTTCATATATGCTTTGATTTACTTCCCTCCCATCTTCACAGTAACCTTAATGGAATTAATTATCCCAATTTATCTTGTATATTCAACATTACCTTTCAAATAAATCCTGGTCAATGGTTTTTGAAAATTCACCTCTCTTGTTAGAATATTAATTTCTCTGCCTTAAAATAGTACCTTAGAACCAATGCTTAGAAGAGTGCTAAATATATAATATGAGTCTACTTTATTGGTGAATTTAACTACAAAAATCTCTACGTATACTTCTCATGTCACTTTTTAAAAAAGTCAATCCTACTTGTTTTTATTTTTCACTTCACATTTGCTCCTTAATCTATCCTTATCTGCATTTGGGTACTAAAACCTTCCCAGCATCTTTCTCATAAAGGTCACCAAAGGTCTCCATGTCACTAAATTATTTTGAATATATATATTTCTAATTTTTCTCCCTCCTTCTCCCAGATGGTTCTCTTGTATGTCTGCTCATCGTTTGCTTGCCTTCTCCAGGAGCCACCAGAAACCGAACCCAGGACCTCCCACATGGGAGGCAAGTGCCCAACAGCCTGAGCTACAGCTATTCCCTATGGGCTGCAGTGTCTGCTGGCTTGTGTCATCTGCTCATTGCAGCTGTGCAACATCTAGCTCGTTGTGGCAGGATGCAGGTGTCTAGCTCATTGCAGCAGGTGTGGCATCTGCTCGTCTTCTTTAGGAGACACCGGGACCTGAACCAGACCTCCCATGTGGTAGGTGGGCACCCAACTGGTTGAGCCACATCTGCTTCCCACTTTTGAATATTTTAAAGCATTATCGTATTTGTATGCACAGCTGCATTTGACACTGTTGACCATTCCTTCATTGAAACATTCTCTTTATTTGGCTGCTGTGATACAACATCCCTAGTTTTCTTCCTTTTTACTGATCATTCATTATTACTTTCCTTTTCTGTAGGTCTATCAAATGTTTTAGAACTTATCTTTTTGCATTCTCTCCTTAGGTAACTCACCCAATGTCAAGTCTTAAAGAACAACCTATATGTAGAAGACACACAGATTTACATCTCTAGTCCAGACTTCTCTCAGCCCCAGACTTACTATTTTACATCTCCTCTTATTTATTCCAAAAATATCTCAAACTCTTTATGTCCCAAACCAAACTCTGATTTTCCTAACCACTAACCCAAGTCTGCTTTGAGTGTTACTAGATGGCTGAAAGGCAACACAACCCACCAATTTACACTAGATTGAATTCTAAGAGTCAGAGTCATCCTTGACACTCTCTTTTTCCTCATAGGAAACCGGATTCTTCAGTCATCCTTTTAATTTGGCTTCTTGAATACCATGCCAATTTATCCATTTACCTCAACTCCTCATCTTTCACTTGAACTGCAGTAATAGACTACTAAATGTCTACCTCCAGTCACTCAACCACCTTTAAATTAGTTCTCATATTATAGAGTAATCTGTAGAAAAAAAATCTAATTGTGTTGTCTTTTATCCTCGGCATAAAGAATTAACTCTTTAATATGAGCTACTAGTCCCTGTCAATCTGCTCTTGTCCATATCAATTTCTCTAGCCTCATTTGATAATATGCTCCTTAAGTTAATCTGCATCGAGATTAATTGTCTAGTCCCAAAATTTGGGTTTTTTCCCCCTAAAATTAGTATAGACCTAACAAGACATAGGTAAAGAAAACTCAAGCCTAAATGCCACCTCTAGATCTGTCCAGATAAGGTGACTTTATGTCCCATTTGCCCAGGACAATATCAGGTTTTATCTGTTTCACCCAAAATAATAGTACTTTCCTCATGTTGTTATTGGATGATGAAAAGAGTTATTACATATATAAAGAGAGTTTTTAAAAAACTGTGCCTGGTACAAATATTATCGCTGTCTTAATTTTGTGGTAATCAGAGTAGGCTAAACATCCACTATATTAGGAAGCATGCATGTGTCCCCAGACTTAGTTTTTCTCCCCAGGTCTCATTTTTGGAATGCTGGTGATAAACTAAGCCTGATTTATTATATGACCATCCATATGGGAAAAGACTGTAACTCTGGGTATCTTTGGTCAACCTTAAGAGATATAACAGGGGGACGGATGTGGCTTGGGTGGTTGGGCGTCCATCTCCCATATGGAGGGACCTGGGTTCAATATCCAGGACCTCCCGGTAAAAATTTAAAAAAGAAAAATATAGAAGGTGCATGGGCCACCAGGCCCCATGCACAAGTGTGCCACCAGGTCCCATGTGCGGATGTGCTGCCAGGCCCTGCCCGCAGGTGCGCCACCAGGCCCTGCGAGCCATGCAGCAAGATGATGATGTAACAGGAGAGTGACACAAGGGAAAGCCGAGACGCACTGAAAAACCAGGAACTAAGGTGGTGCAGGTGGTAGGATGTCTCTCTCTCACATCAGAACTTCTGAGGATCACATCCTAGTGAAGACAGGAGGGGAAGGATGAGAAGAGAGGGCAGGAAATGGACACAGAGTTGCCCAAGCAAATGGACACAGAAACAGGAAAAATGGGGAGGGGGGTAAAAATAGATAAAAGTAAATAAATAAATAAATCATTTTTAAAATGTATAGGGGAGGAAGATATGGACTATAGTTAGTAGTAATATTTCCACGATGCTCTTTCATGATTTGTTAACAAATGTTTCACAACAATGTAGGGTGTTTGTGGGGGAGGGGGGTGATGTGTAGGAGCCCTGTATGATGTTATGCATGTTTGTTTTGTAAGTTCACAATGTTTACTGAACACTTATAGTTTATGTATGTTCATGTATGAATGATATACTTCAGTAAATTGTTTAAAAAAAAAAAAAACTGTGCCTGGCACAGAGTAAGTGCTGTGTCAATATATACTCCTACTAACCGTTGTGCAATATTACCTACCATCATCAAAAAAGCACAAAATGGGAAGCAATGCAAATTTCCAAAAGAGAGGAATGATAGATTTGAAAGGTTATAACCAAATTTTGGAATACCTTTTAAACATTAACAAGCATGGTTTTAAAGATTAGGTAAAGACACAATTCTCTTGTTCAATGTTAAATAAAAAGAACAGGATTTTAAAATGTCTATAGTATGTTTTCAATATTGTGTGATATATACAGTATTTGTGTGTTTGTACGTACATTCACAGGCATGTATATATAATGCACGAAAATAGATAACTAAAGAAATTCTTGTCATGGTGTTAATAATGGTTATCTCATTGATGTAGGAGTTTATAAGCCATTTAATTTCCTTCTTTGTACTTCTTATATTCTGTTTTTTACTGTATCCAATCACCACTTTATAATCAGAATCAGAAAAGTAATAAATTTTGTAATAAAAATTAACAAAAAATAAAATCCTGGGAAATGGAAAAGAGACATTCACATAAATGTTTTAAATAATGTTTTTTGATGATTTATGTTATGCCTCCAAAGATCTTTCTAAGTAATCCCTAGGATTTGAGAAGTGGCAATATTTTAACTTTTCAGTTTGCCACACCAAAACATTTGTCTAACTGAAATAGAATGTTTTTTTGCTGTGATCATTTTCTTGTCTGACCTCAATAAGATTTTTTAAAGTATGTAAATGTAATTATTGAAGGGCAAAAAGTGACTTTTGAATGTGACAAATTGAGATTAATTTATTAGAATAATAAGGTTTTCTCCTTTTAATGAGAAATTTTAATAGTAATATACATTTTATTATGATTATATGTATATTTTCTAGATCTTTTAAATAGTGATTTCTTTGGTCATTCATTTAAGAAGTATACCTTTACAAAATTCAAGGCATATTACAACATTTTAGTGAAAATATTATTATTCATTGGATTCTTAAGATAATTTTATTGGCAAGAAGAAAATGATTTTATAGTGTAGAAGAAATGTAAAATTGCTTTGAAAAGACATCTTATGTGTTCCCTCCAGTTTCCTGCACACAAGTATTTCATTAATGATCTTAAGATCTAATTTTATTGTATAAGTTTGATATTTTATAACTATTCAAAAAATAAGGATTTCACATAACAAAAGTGTTTGCTTTTGCTTCTTTCTTAGATTTAGAGGCTAGGAGGGCAATATAAGTGCAAAACAATAAGTGGGAAAAATACCAGGACATAGTTATTCCACACCAAGATATTTGCTGTTTGAGTAGCCATAACTTTTTGCATTTAATTTTTTTTTTTTAGATAAATACATGCTCCTTATGCTTAAACATAATTAAATTCCATCCTTGTATGTGGAGTGAGTTGCTCCACATAGCAGCAGGGCACAACAGAAATTTTCAGCAGATGGCCCCTTTATTACTTGCACAAAATAAAGAATTCAGAAAGGGCAAAGAATTTCTTTGTCACTTACACAGTACAAAAAATCCAAAATTGCAGAGGAAGAAGTCCCATCATAACTGGTCTTGGGTCCAGGTCAGTAGATGGCAGCTCTGCATGCCCCACTTAGTTAAGGAGCAGAGAGACAAAGCTATACTGTTTGAGTGTGGTTCTTATCCATTGAGGAGGAAGGGGCCCCGGCCACTGAGAATTTCTGTTCTGATAAGCATGAGTGGCTTCTTGTGACTGGTTTCTAGATTTAATTTCTGGCCTTCTAGTCCTTTTCAATAGACTTAAAATCTCCCCCAGGCTGTGGAATGGCACACAATAGAAAAGGAGATGGGGGTAGAGGAAGGCCAGAGGATGGCCACTTAGCATATGCTTGTGACTTCCCTAGAGGTGGAGGTGTGGGGTGGCTGATTTACAGGTGCCTAAGATTTCCCTAACAATGGACTCCCACTCCATATTATTTTTTGATAATTGTTATAGTTATTTTTATATTTTTCTTACCTCCCCATAATAGATGTACATTTCTTGAAGACCAAGAATTAAAATTAAAATGAGGAGGCTTCCAGGAAGATGGCATCAGAATAGGCAGGCAGGGCTCGACTTTCTCACACACACACAGAGTAAAACCAATAGAGAAAGAGCCAAAAGCTGTCTGAGAGACCTGTTTTGGGGGTCATCAGACCAGGACAGTGCTAAACAACTCCCAAGAGGGGGAAGGACAGAGAGATGAAGCACCCGAAACAACAAAGGTGAGTTACCAAATCCCTGCAGTGGTCAGGAATGGGTCCCGTTTCCCATCCCCAAGATAATAAGTAGGATAAAACTCTTGACTCACTGCTACCAACTGAGAAAGGAACAGACATCTTCCTCCCTGTCAGCTGTTACAAGGGACAAGGGAGGGGGAGTCAGGGGGTTCTTTGCAGTGAGTTCAGCCAGTAGAGTCCATTTTGAATCATGGCTCTGGCCAGACCAGGAAAGCAGAGATTGAAACACCTGAGTGAAAAGGTAAGCCAACAAGCACCATCTGCAGGCCAGGCTGGAAATTTCACACACAAAAACTGATTTGGGGTTTCTCTGTTGCTAACTCCTGGGAGAAAATCTGTGTCACATTAATGAGTCCCTGGCCCAACTTTGATAACTTAATCTGGGCAATATTAAATACTTAGAATAAGTTGAACCAAATCTCAAAAAAGACCTATTGGGAAAAAATAGGAAAGAGAGAGAAATTGCCCATCAGAGAAAATTCACAAACATATTCAGATACTGAGACATCAGCAAAAAATTACAAGTCATACTAGGAAACAGGAAGAGATAGCCCAGCCAAAGGAACAAACCAAATATCCTGGAGAGATATAGGATTTAAAACAAGTAATCAGGGAAGCGGCTGTGGCTCAATCAGTAGGGCTCCCGTTTACCATATGGGAGGCCCCGGGTTCGGTTCCCGGGGCCTCCTGGTGAAGGCAAGCCCACCCGCATGGCGTGGTTAGCTGACCCAGCGAGCACAAGCAGCAAGAGGGGCATAAATGAATAAATAAATAAAATCTTTTAAAATAAAATAAAATAAAATAAAATAAAATAAAATAAAATAAAATA
>JAKSZT010053783.1:15320549-15354537 GCA_026826555.1 Tolypeutes matacus | reverse complement strand
TAAAATAAAATAAAATAAAATAAAATAAAATAAAATAAAATAAAATAAAATAAAACAAGTAATCAGTGATAACCACACAATTCTCTTAAATCAATTCAAAGAATTGCAAGAAGATATGACTGAAGTGAAAAAGGATATTAAGAGGACACTGGGTGAGCACAAAAAACAACTTGAAAGTCTGCAAAGAAAAGTAACAGACCATAGGGGAATGAAAGACATGATGGGTGAGATTAAAACTACTTTGGAGGCACATAAGAACAGATTTGAATTGCACTAAACAGAATTAGTGATTTCGAAGGCAGAACATCAGAACTGGAAAAGACAGGAGAAAAGAAAAAGAATGGGAAAAAATGGAACAGGGTCTCAGGGAATTGAATGACAACACAAAATGCATAAACATATACATTATCAGTGTCCCAGATGGAGAAAAGAATGGAAAAGGGGCAGAAAGAATATCTGAGGAAATAATGACCAAAAACTTCCCAACTCTTACAAAAGACATAAATATCAATATCCAAGAAAGACAATGCACACAAAACATAATAAATCTGAATAAACGTACCACGAGACACCTAATCTTCAGAATGACTAATATCAGAGAAAAGAGAGGATTCTAAAAGCAGCAAGAGAAAAGTAAAGTGTCACATACAAGGTAACCTTGATAAGATTAAGTGCTGACTTCTCATCAGAAACCATAGAGGCGAGAAGAAAATGGTGTGATGTATTTAAGGTACTGAAAGAGAAAAAACTGCCAGCCAAGAATTCTGTACCCAGAGAAACTGTCCTTCAGAAATGAGAGTGATTTCAAATTCTTCACAAACAAAAAAAATCTGATAGAATAGGTAACCAAAACCAGAATTACAAGAGATACAAAAGGAAGTGCTGTATCCTGAAAGGAAAAAACAAGGGCGAGAGACTTGGAGAAGAGTGTAAAAATGAAGATTATTAGGAATGGTAAATTAGGGGGTAAAAGACAGACAATGATACAATATGATGACAGAAAGCCAAAGGACAAAATGGATGCAGTAAGTAATGCCTTTACAGTAATAACATTGAATGTTAATGGCTTGAACACCCCAATCAAAAGCCATAGACTGGTAAAATGGATAACAAAATATGAGCCATCTAAATGTTATCAACAAGAGACTCACCTCAAACATAAGAACACAATGAGGTTAAAAGTGAAAAGGTGGAAAAAGATATTCCATGCAAATAGTAACTAAGAAACAGCCGGGGTAACAAAACTAGTAACAGACAAAATAGATTTTAAATGCAAAACTTTTATAAGGGATGAATAATGTCATTATATATTAATAAAAGGGACAATTCTTCAAGAAGAAATAACTATACTAATAATTTATACATCAAATCTGACTGCCCCAAGATACCTGACATATATACTAGCAAAACCGAAGGGAGAAATAGATGTCTCACAATAATAGTTAGAGATTTCAATATACCACTTTCAGTATTGGCTAGAATATCTGGACAGAGGATAAGTAAAGAAACAGAGAGCATGAATAATATGATAAATGAACTAGACCTAACAGACATCTATAGAGCATTGTACCCCAAAACAGCATGATATACATTCTTTTCAAACACCATAGATCCTTCTCCAATATAGACCATGCTGGATCACAAGACTCAATAAATTTTTAAAATTGAAATTTATACAAACAGTTACTCTGATCATAATAGAATGAAGCTGGAAATCAATAATGGATGAATAAAGGGAAAATTCATGAATATATGGAGATTATTAACAATATACTCTTAAATAATCAGTGGGTCAAAGAAGAAATTGCAAAAGAATTCAGCAATATCTTGAGATGAATGAAAATGACAGCCCAACATATCAAAAACTATGGGACATGGCAAAGGCAGTGCTGAGAAGGAAAGTTATAGCCCTCAAGGCTTACATTAAAATAGAAGACAGAGCTAAAAATGAAGATCTAACCACACACCTGTAGGAACTAGAAAAAGAACAGCAAACTAATTCCAAACCAGGCTGAAGGAAAGAAATAATAAAGATCAGAGCAGAAATAAATGAAATTGAGACAGAAAAGCAATAGAGAGAATCAACAAAACTAAAAGTTGGTTCTTTGAGAAGAACAACAAAATCCACAAACCCTTAGCTAGACTGGCAAAGAAAGAAAGAGAGAAGATGCAAATAAATAAAATCAGAAATTAGAGGGTGGACATAACCACTGACCCCACAGAAATAAGAGAGATCATAAGAGGATACTATGAACACCTGTATGCCAAAAAACTAGACAATGTAAACAAGATGGACAAATTCCTAGAAACACACAAACCACCTACACTGACTGTAGAAGAAATAGAAAACTTTAACAAACAATCACAAGTGAAGAGATTGAAAGAGTCATCAAAAATCTCCCAAAGATGAATAGCCTGGGACCAGATGGCTTCACAGATGAATTCTACCAATCATTCAAAGAAGATTTAAAACCAATTTTGCTCAAGCTCTTCCAAAAAATTGAACAAACTCATTCTATGAAGCCAACATCACCTTAATACCAAAACCTAATAAAATAACAATGAAAAAAGAAAATTACAGACCAAAATCTCTAATGAATATAGATGCAAAAATCCACAAAAAATACTTGCAAACTGAATTCAAAAAGCACATTAAAAGAATTATACGCCGCGATCAAGTGGGTTTTATCACAGTTATGCAAGGGGAGTCAACACAAGAAAATCAATTAGTGTAATAAACCACACTGTAAATTGAAGAAGAAAAATCACATGATCCTCTCGATTGATACAAAAAGGCATTTGACAAAATACAGCACCCATTCTTCATAAAAACATTCTAAAAGATAGGAATAGAAAGAAACTTTCTCAATATGGTAAAGCACATGTATGAAAAATCTACAGGTAACATTGTTCTCAACAGTGAAAGACTGAATGCATTCCCGCTGAGATCAGGAACAAGATAAGGATGCCCAGTCTGCCACCATTATTCAATATTGTGCTAGAAGTTCTAGCTAGAGCAGTTAGGCTAAAACAAAAAATAAAAGACAGCCGAATAGTAAAGGAAGAAGTAATTTATTGATGATATGATCCTATATCTAGAAAATCCTGATAAATCCACAAGAAAGCTGCTAGAACTAATAGACGAGTTCAGCCAAGTGGCAGGGTACAAGATCAATAATGCAAAAACCAATAGTGTTTCTATACACTACTGATGTACAATCTCAAGAGGAAATCAGAAGAAAAAAACCCATTTATAGTAGCAGCTAGAAGAATCATATATTTAGGAAGAAACTTAACCAAGGACATGAAAGACCTGTATTCAGAAAACTACAAAATATTGCTAAAAGAAACCAAGGAAGACCTAAATAAATGGAAGGAGATTCCATGTCCATGCATTGTTTGACGAAATAGCCTTAAACTGTCTATTGTACCCAAACTGATTTACAGATTCAATGCAATCCCAACAAAAATCCCAACAGACTTTTTTACAGAAATGGAAAAGCCAATTATCAAATTTATTTGAAAGGGGAAGGGGCCCCAAATAGTCAAAAATGTTTTAAATAAAGAAGAAGGATGCTGGAGGACTCTCACTTCTGGACTTTAAAGCATATTACTTAGCTACAGTGGTAAAAACAACTGGCATAAAGACAGATTGACCAATGGAACTGAATTGAGAACCCAGAAATAGAACCTCACATCTACAGTCAAGTGATTTTTTGACAAAATTTACAAGCCTCCCAGCTGGGCCAGAATAGTCTATTCAAAATATGGTGCTGGGAGAACTGGATACCCATATCCAAACGAAGAAAGAAGACCCCTTACTCACAACTTTTACAAAAATTAATTCAAAATATATCAAGGATCTAAATATAAAAGCAACAACCATAAAACTCCTAGAAGAAAATGTAGGAAAACATCTTCAAGATCTTGTGGTAGGCGGTAGTTTCTTAAACTTTACACCCAAAGCACGAGCAACAACAACAACAAAATAGATAAATGAGATCTCCACAAATTTAAAGACTTTTGTACCTCAAAGGACTTTGTCAAAAGGGTGAAAAGGCAGCTGGCTCAATGGGAGAAAATATTTGGCAATCACATATCAGATAAGGGTTTAATATCCACGATATGTAAAGAGACCATACAACTGAACAATGAAAAGAGCAAACCACCTGATTAAAAAATGGACAAAAGACTTGAAAAGACAATTGTCCAAGGAAGAAATACAAATGGGGAAGTAACACATGAAAAAATGTTCAACATCACTAGCAATTAGGGAAATGCAAATCAAAACTACAATGAGATATCATTTCTCACTTATTAGACTGGTCACTATTTAAAAAATCAGAAAATTGTAATTGTTGGAGAGGATGTGGAGAGATAGGAACACTTATTCATTGTTGGTGGGAAAGTAGAATGGTATAGCCATTGTGGAGGACTGTTTGGAAGTTCCTAAAGAAGTTGAATATAGACTTGCTATGTGACCCGGCAATACCACTACTAGGTATATACCCAGAAGAACTGAAAGCAATGACATGAACAGACATCTTCACACCGACGTTCATAGTGGTGCTATTCATGATTGTCAAAAGCTGAAAACAACCCAGGTGTCTATCAACCAATGAATGGATAAACAAATTGTGGTGTATACACATGATGGAATATTATGCAGCAGTAAGAAGAAATGAATTTGTGAAGCATATGACAACATGGATGAACCTGGAGGACATTGTGTGGAGTGAAGCAAGATAGACAGGAAAGGGCAAATACCATATGATTGTGCTATTATGAACTAAATATATTATGTAATTTTATGGATTTAATAATTATAATATAGGTCCCCAGAAAATAGAATGAGGGTAGAGAATGGAAAGCTGAGGGTTCATCTATGCAGAATTGGTAAAAAGGTTGTTTGTAAATCTTTGGAAATGAATAGAAATGGTGAAAGCCCATGACAGTGCTTGTAAATAGAAGAGCTATTATATTTGGGTATGACAGTTGTTGCATTGGTAAGTCTAAAGACATGTATATTACTAGCAGGAAAGCTAAAAAAGGGTAACATGGGACTGTTTAACATAATGTAACCTCATGTAAAATACGAATATGGGTGATATTGAAAATGTTTAAATATAAATACAAATAAACTAGAGAGACAGAAACAGAATAGCAGCTATGTACAACAGGGAAAGCATAGAGAGATTGAGAGGTGATGAGTTTTTTGTTTATTATAATTATTATTATTGTTGGAATAATGAAAATGCTCTAAAAATGATTGAATTGATGAATGTACAATTACTGAATACCAGTGATTGTACACTTTGGATAAATCTATGCTTTATTAATATGTATCAATAAAATAGATATGTTAAAAAATAAAAACGATTAACATGCTATAATATCTTCCATTTGTAAAGAGCATTTATTACCATTATCTGATTGAATACTGAAAACTACCCCCACAATATAGTCAGTACACGTTTTTCTTTTACCTTTTGATGGAAAAAGGAAGGCTTAGATAGTGGAGCTCAGAATCACTCCCACAGACTTCAGAGAGCAAGTCCAGCATTCTTTCTACTAACTCGTTCACCTTTACTGACACCACAACGAATATGATTTGCTTGCACATGTTCTGGTTGATATCCCAGATGTTCAGATAGAATTGAGATATGCAGATAAACTTGAGCATGAAAGAGTGTGGCAGTAATAAATCTTTTGTAATCTGGAGCAAAATTAAGTCCCTGAGCCAGAGAAAGTACGTTGATTCAGGCAGTGGTGAAGGGAACGGCAGACCAGTGCAATGATAGCTAATGATCATGCAAACCAAATTACGAAGTTCGTACCAAGGTAAACTATTGACCGGATTGTCCGCTTCTGTGAATTGTAAGCAATTCATGGGCAGGGAATTTGCCATTCATCTTTACATCCCTAGTCAATGATTGGTAAATACTTGTTGCATTTCAAATAAATTATATATTCTTTATGAACATTTATGGACATTCTGGACATATTGCTTGGACCGTGATTGAGGGATAAGGATGGGGTAAAGGATGATTATAGAACTCAGAAATGTACTTCCTCTACCTTCTCCACTGCTGTTTATGTTGAGGTGAGGGGATTCATTTATAATGGCAGCATTAGTTATGCTGATCTTCAAACCCAGTATAGTAAAACAGACATTTGTTAGCATCCCATGGCACCAAAGAAGAGCTGAATTTCTAGCAATACAAAATAATAAAATAAACAATAGACTCCTGACTCAACCTGCCCTAAAATCAATTTGTTTTTATCCGAACTGACTAATACATGCAATAATTTTTATAGTTATTGTGTTAATTGGTTTCCACTTTCAACTGGCTTTTCAAACACTGCAGTGTCACAACCTTTCATGAACTATCTACTAGGAAATTTTAATATTTCTTAGAGGTACACTCTACTTTAAACCAAACCAAAATTTACACAAACCCAGGATAATTAGATTTTGCCTGCTTTAGAAAGGATTGATCAACATTTGTGTGTGACCATTAATCTCTCTTATTCCAATTAATACTTTTGTAATATTTAATAATATTAAGTTTTTGATTTACATACAACTTTTCAGATATATATATACACTATATATTTCAGACATATATACACTATATAAAACAAGATGCATTATTAAGAGATTTTCAAACTTCTCTTGGCTACCCTCAACTAGCCTTTACATTTTCAAATTCATATGGATACTGGTTTCTAAGTTAATTAACAGCAATGAAGTTGGTGACTTGACTTCTCTTAAATGATATCTACTTAGTAAACAAGATCTGATTCTGACTGGTGACAGTTTTGCTCTCAGCTTCTGAAGCAAAGGGAATTTTGTGACTAACTAAAGATGGAATTACTTATTATGGCTTGGTACTTGGCTCTCAGTATCTAACACTGGCCAAGGAAAGCAATGAACAAATTGTTAAAATTAAAAGGGGGGGGGGTAAAGTTTGAAGGAAGAGAGTTTGTTTTAAAAGTGCCTTTCAAAGTCTTATCCCAGTTTGGAAAATAGCTTCTTTATGAAGCTCTGAAGCTTTTCAGTTTTACTTACAGATTGATTTACGTCTTCCAATTTCATTGCCAAGATCTTATATATGCTCTGGTCTGTGTGATTTACAATGTGAAAATGTACATTACATCAAAGGGGAGAAATGGAAACTTGAGGAAATAATGCTTTATTTATAGTTATGAAATTTAGGAAGACTAGTACCGTAATTTTTAAAGCTCTATATTTTCAGGAGTTCACAGACAATCTTTTAACTAGAAAAATAATAATTCGGTAAACAAAAGTCCTTCCTCATGTTTGGCTTTAAGAAAAAGAAATTTACCACAAGAAATTGAGTCAATAAAAAGGCTTGGTTAAAATAATATTTTATTGTTTGTCCTGAGGCCAATTGCCATTTATCCCGGTATCTCATATCATTCCCAGCCACTTAGAGCTCTCCCCTGAACCATTTCTTGAATGACCTTGGAATAGAACCAAAAGGGTTAACACCTGGCAGAGTAAGGAGCCTCGCAGATTGTGGTCCTTCTGACTGGTCAGTAATTGTAACAGATAGACCCTAGCTCTGCCCTACCAAGGAACGACTATCTCTTGCAGCAGCTTCCTAAATGGTTTCTTGCAATCATTCTTGTCCTCTATTGTGTATTCTACATGCAGATAAGGTGACTGTTATTATTGTTGTTGTTATTATCATTTTTATTATTAATGTACATCAGATCCTATTGCCTTCATTCTTTAAAAATTTTAGCAGTTTCCCATTACACTTAGAATAGAATCAAAAGTCCTATCTAAGTTTGCTTGGTCTTTTGTAAGCTGGACCCTGCCTCCTTTTCCAACCTCATTTTCTACCATGTTTCTCATTCACTGTTTTCCAGAACTACAGGCTTTCCTGCTTTGCTCATCCCAAAGTCTTTACACTTGCTGTTTCCTCTAATTGGGCTGTCCCTCTTCCACATCTTCACAGGCTATCTCTTTTTAATCTTTCAGCCATCACCCCCTCAGAAAGACCTCATATGGTGACAACCCTATATATAAAAAAATAACTTCCTTCTCTGCACCATGCTTGGACCTGTCCCTATTCACTGTCTATGGTGATATGAAACTGTATGTACCCCAGAAAACATGTTCTTAAACTTAATCCAGACCTATGAATGTGAACCCATTGTAAGTAGGACCTTTTGATGAGATTACTTCAGATAAGGTATGACCCATTCAGTCATGATGGATTTTAATCCTATTACTGGAGGCCTTTATAAGTGGAGTGAAATTCAGACAGAGAAAGCCACAGGCAGCAGCCAGAAGCTGAAATTCAACAGAACCTGGAAGATAACAGAGAGGCCAATAGATGCCGCCATGTGCATTGCCATGTGACAGAGGAACAAAGGATTAAGCATCACCAGCAGCCAGCCTCAGAACACCACTTTTCAGGAAGAAAGCATCGCCTTGATGATGCCTTGATTTGGACATCTTTCCGGCCTCAAACTATAAGCAAATAAATTCCCATTGTTTAACCCATCCCATTTCATGGTATGTGCTTAAGCACCTAGGAAACTAAAACATCACTCTACCCTGCTTCACAGTTTCATTCTGTTTATGTATTTAGTTGTCTTATTATTTATTTTCTGTCTTTACTACTGAATGGTAATTTCCTTGAGAGAAGGAGTGTTCATGGCTTGCTCACGACTTTACCTAGCCACAATGTCTAGTACAATATCTGTCCTATAATTTCCCATCCCTGTGTCTGCTTCTTCTTTCCCTCTTTCATAAATACCCTTCCATCTAAACCCATCTGTCCAAATCCAGCTCATCTATTAATGACAAGCTAAAATGTCTTCTTCTGCATGATCTTCTTTGGCCATCCTATAACATATACTCACTCCTTTTCAAAGCATTTCTACCAAGGTTCCTCAAGTGCTATTAAGATTTTGATGGTATTTTTGTTACTTGTGGATTACCTTCCCCTCTCAGTGGATGGTAAACTATTTAAGAGATGGATTTTTAACCCAGATATGAGCCTTCATTTCAGTCATCAGTATGTTCTCATTCAGAATGAGCTTACCTTTCTATTTATTACTTACTTCTTTCTTAAGGATAAAACTCAATTTTAGGTCATGGGACAAAGAGATTCTTCATAAATTTGCAGGTGATGGCAAGTTAACGTTGGCTTATAGGGGAGGGAGCTGTGACAATTCCCCTCAAAACATATTGCTGCTTGCTTAGGAAAACTTAAATATAGTTTATAAACTTGAAGGAAAATAAGGTAGAAGAACTCCCTTACGAGATACTTCCCAGATGTTTTTAAAGTAAAGTTAAAACCTTATAATCATTCAATGTTCACTAGTCTCCATGCTCATGAGTTCATACAACTACACAAGTCATATTTCTTTTCTAATAAAAACATTTTTAAGCCAGTGAAAGAATTTGCTGGCATTGATTTGCTACCATGAAAACTGAGTATTTTATCCTTTTAAGCAGAAGATGACCCAATTGCAAACCTAAAGTATTTGTAATTCTTATATATCCAACCTCTTATTATCAAACAATTGCTGTGTAATTACAATATTTTAGTGCCAAAAAGTTCTTTAGAGGGCTGATAACAATAAATAAATAACATTTTTGTAAGCAAATACACATATATGCACATATATTTATATATCATTATGCAAATGTTTGCATGTATTGTGAGAATTTTGATTTTTACCCATAATAAAAAAAATAAATAAATAACTAATACATATTGAGTGCTTACTATGTGTGAGGTACTGTTTTAAGTGTCTCTTATGCAATAACTCATTTAATCCTGACAACAACCCTCTGAAATAGGTATTATAATATCATCATCCTCATTTTAAAGATGGAGAAACTGAGATACAGCAAAGGCAGTAAATGGCTCCACAGAATTTGATCTCAGCCAAATATTGTTTGGATGTGAATGACAGACACACATTTGTTCTAATTCACTTCTCCCTTACTGTCCATTAGTATGGAGGTTTTGAAGTAAAATACTTGACTTCAAATGTAGAAATGGCCATGTGACCCGTACTTGGCCAATGATAGGTAGACATGAGTTCCAGAGGGGTTCCTTTTCTCAAATTAAAAGGCAAGCATCATAAAGAAAATTATTTTGCCCTTCTCCCTGTTTACAATGTGAATGGGATGCCTGGAGTAGAGCAGCAATTTTGGAATCTAGAAGAAGAAAATCTCATGCTAAAGATGATGTAACAGAAATATGTAAGGAGCCTGACACTTTGATGATTTCCTTGAGCATCATGCTGGATTACTTAATTCTAAGATAAAACACTTAAACCAATATTTGCCAAGTTTTCTGTAAAATTTGTAGCCTATCATATTACTAACTGACACAGGTTTCAAGATGCTTTTGTGAAACAGCCTGTTACAACTTGATTCTTACTTTAAGTATATTTACTATATTTTATTCCTCTTTAAGTGATTTTCTACATCAGACCAAGATATGCTAATTGTATCTTTTATGTTCCTTACTTTCAGTGTAATTAACCCCTTATTAATCCTTTATTTACCTATGAACACTATCATAACCATATTTGCTATTGCCTCTGATAATATACAGATATTGATAATGTAATTTGAGAGTCAGACAAATGCTGCCCCATTCTGTAAAAAAGAGTAAGGTCATACAGAAAAAAAGTTAATATGGAAACCACATATATCTGAGATCTATTATTTATACATTAATTAATCCATCAAATTAAATGTATTGAGCATTCATGAAATGTTGTGCTCAGTTCTGATGATTCAAGACTAAGAAAAAATAATCTTCTACTTGGGAAACTTGAGATACAGAAATGTAATGATGGCAGTGATGACACTACTTTAATAGAAGTTTGTCTACAGACATAAATTGAAAAACTCAAGGTGCATAGTTTTTTTAATATTTTGTATTTAAATTAAACTTGTGTTCCAGAAGCAGTAGTTTAATTCTCTTCTGACAAATACTTTTCTTTCTAGATTTTTAGATTTTCTCTTTGGGTTAAGGTTATTAGTCCATATAGTGACCTCATGAAATTACCTCTGGAGAAATAACTAAGAATTCATTCTCTGAGTGAGTACCTCAATCACTCTACCTATAGAAAAGAAAAGTATGCATTAAATATAATCACACTGAAAGTAAGGAACATAAAAGATAGATGCAATTTTATGTAAAGAAAGCTTTGATAACATTTTAGATGTGGGATCTCAAAGACTTCCTGGACAAAACAGAAGCAAAGAAAATAATTTCAATTAGCATCTAGACTATTTCTAAATGAGTTATTCTACAAATTGCTGACAACAACAGGCTATCAATAATAAAGAAAGAATGAATTTCCAGAAGATGTCCTAAGGACATTGTTGATTAAAAAAAAAAAAAAATTGTCAATATCACATCTATCTGGATTGGTCACAAAAGGAGCTATTTGAAAATTATAAATAACATAGCAATGTCTTATATCCCATTCTTTATTTATAAAAGATTCAGGGGCAATGTAACTGGGCAAATATCACTGTAGGGAGCTATCAACTAGACTTTAAATAGAACCCTTCTGCCTTACCCCTGCCAAATCCATCCACCATATAGTGAGTGATTTAATTAAAAATAAATGAGTTTCAGGGGAATATGATGGAAATATGGAAGAGTAGGGAACTGCAGGACTAAGGCCTTCCACCAAAACAATTATTAA
Organism: Tolypeutes matacus; assembly: GCA_026826555.1. Classification (NCBI taxonomy): domain Eukaryota; kingdom Metazoa; phylum Chordata; class Mammalia; order Cingulata; family Chlamyphoridae; genus Tolypeutes; species Tolypeutes matacus. The sequence continues at coordinate 15,342,816 of JAKSZT010053783.1, read as the reverse complement.
ATAGGCAGATACTGTCTGAAACAACTAATTTGAAACTCCAGAGGCCAGAAGAACACTGTACAGCATCCAGGGAAGAGCAGGAGGATGGAGCTGATAAATTATTGTAAAGAACTGTAAATTGTTTCCTCTGCATGGTGGCTATCACTGCCCATCTCCCACTTTCATGGCTGGCCACCAAAGGATCATTCCCTGGATAACAGCTGCTGACAGAAAGGGACATGAAAATTCTCTTCACCAAGAACAGGATATACATGGAAGATCACTGATCATGGCTTTTTATCAGCAAATTCGGATTATTAGGTTCCTGCTCTGAAGGCAGCTATTATTTCAACCCACCTCAGACAAAGCAATGGCAGCCATTGTTTCAACACCCCCCCAACAGGGTTGAAGGTTGTAGAGATTTAAAGATGCAGGGTACCCTCAAGGCTGCAGAGGAAAGTTAGCTGAAGGTTTACATTTGCCAGGCAAGCCAAGAAAGTATGGATTTGGGGAGCCATCAGAGAAGTTTTGGAGCACTTCCTGATGCCCTCTACAGGGCACTTTGGAGCTGATCTGCACCCCCTTTGTAAGACGCTGGTCTTGTTTTGGCTGGGAAAGATTGCCTTGGGAAAGTCCTCCCCAGAGTGGCCCTACTCCAAGAATTTGCCCTCTAGGCAAAAGCAGCATGAGGCAACCAAAGGAATGTAAAAAACCATAGAGGTAGACAACCTGGGGCAATGGCTTGCTGGCTTCAAACAGCTGAGAGAGGATAATCTGTCTCCTGGAAAAAAGAAGGGACAACCAAATTCCTGTAAACAGAGGACCTCCAAAAGAAACAACAAGCAAAACCCCAGGACAAAGACAGAGGCCCAGAGAGGGAAAACTCGACACACTGCATTCGCCTTGGGCAGACCTTCTTGGCAGGAGGTCTGAAGCTCAAGAAAATCTCTGTCTTATCACTAACTGGTTACAAAATCAAGAACCAGACATCCCAGGGAATAAATACCAATGTTAAAATTTTTAAATATTAAAATGTACAATGTGCAATGAGTACAAGACAAACAAAGAAACAGGAAATGATGGATCACCTAAAGAATGAGGAAAAAAATACAGAAAGCATCAATGAAAAAGACAAAAATATGGTCATACTGAACTAAGCCTTTTAAAAAATGGTCTTAAAAAATGCTCAAGATGAAGGAAAGTACAGAGAAATAACTAAAGGATATCAGGAAAACAATGAATGAATAATATGAGAGTCTAAGTAAAGAGATAGAAATTTAAAAAAGTAAACAAACAGAACTACTGGAGTTGAAGACCACAGTAACTGAAATGAAAAATGCACAGGAGAGTTTCAAGAGCAGATTGGTGGGGAGTGGATGTAGCTCAAGTGGTTGAGTACCTGCTTCCCATGTATGAAGTCCTAGGTTTGATCCCCAGTACCTCCTAAAATCAAAACAAACAAATGGGGGGAAAAAACAACTCATTGAGGAGCAGATGTAGCTCAGTGGTTGAATGCCTGTTTCCCATGTACGAGGTCTTGGGTTCAATTGGAGTTGGCAGAGGAAAGAATCAGTGATCTTGAAGACAAGACACTTGAAATGAGTCAGGCTGAGGAGTAGAAAGAAAAAAGAAATATTAAAAATGAAAATAACCTAAGATAGCTATGGGATACCATCATGCACACCAATATATGTGTTATGGGAGTCCCAGAAAGAGAAGAAAAAGAGAAAGGGGCAGAAGGAGTAGAAAAAGAAATAATGATAGAGAACTCCCCAAACTTAGCATAAACCTGAATATGCACATCCAAGTAGCTTAGAGAACACCAAACAGGATAAACAAGAAGAAAAATGTTCATCTCATATATTAATAACATTATCAAATGCAAAGTACAAGAAGAGAGTTCTGAAAGCTACAAGGGAAAAGCAATGTGTTACGTACAAGGAAGTCCCAGTTAGATTGAGTGCCAATTTCTTGTCAGAAAGCATGAAAGAAAGAAGTCAGTGGGTTGAAATACTTGAACTGCTGAAGGAAAACAACTGCCAACCAAGAATTTTATGTCAGTTGAGAGTCTTTTTCAAAAGTGAGGAAGAGATTAAGACATTCTCAGATAAACAAAAGCTGAGGGAGTTCATCACCACTAGATCAACCCTATAAGCAAAGCTTAAAGGGAGTTCTTCAGAATGAAATGACAGGACACTAGGAAATTGTTCAAAGCAGCATAAATAAATAAAGACCTGTAGTAAAGGTAACCACTGGATAATTATAATTGCCAGTATTAATATATTGTATTTCTTGGTAAGTAACTCCACTTTTTACTTCCTACAGGTGCTAAAATGCAAAGCATAAAAAGTAATAATAAATCTAGGCTTTTAGACATAAAAGATACAAATGCTAACAAGTAAAAAAAAAGGTGGGGAACAGCAGGGCATAAGAAAAGTATATGTACACACTATTGAAGTTAAGTTGGTATCAAACCAAATATAATTGTTATATATTTAGGATGTTAAATTTGAACTCCATGGTAACCACAAAGAAAACAGATGAAAAATATGTCCAGAGAGAAATGAGAAGGCACTCAATATGGTACAACACAAGAAACAAATAACATAAAATTAAGTTTCAACAGAAGTGAGAGACAAAAAGTATGAGATAAAAAGGCTAAAGAGCAAAATGGCAGACAAAAGTATTTTCAGTAGTAACTTTAAATATAAATGGATTAAACTCCCAGTCAAAAGGCAGAGATTGGTAGAATGGATTAAAAAAAAACATGACCCAAATATATGCTGTCTCCAAGAGACTCACCTTAAAGTCAAAGATACAAATAGGGTGACAGTGAAAGGATGGAAAAAAATATACCACACAAGTAGTAACCATAAGAAAGCTGGGATGGTTATACTAATATCACATAAAATAGTTATTAAGTCAAAAACAGTTACAAGGTACAAATATGATCATTTACATACTGATAAAGGGGACAATTCAATAGGAAGAGGAAACAATTATAAATATATGCACCTAACAGCAAAGCTTTGACATACACAGAAAACTACAAAACTTTGCTAAAAGAAATGAAATAAGACCTAAGTAAAAGGAATGAAGTCCTGACACATGCAACAACATGGATGAACCTTGAAGACATCGTGTTGGGTGAACTAAGCTAGACACAAAAGGACAAATACTGTATGATCTCACTGATTTAAAACAATTAGAATAAGAAAACTCCTAGAATCTGAATCTAGGTTATAGGTTACCAGGGGATGGGATGGGAATATGGAATGGGAAGTTGTATTTGTGAGCCAAAGGGGTGCTGATGCAAAGTACCAGGAATCTGTTGGCTTTTATAAAGTGTATTTATTTGGGGTAGAAGCTTACAGATGCAAGGCCCTAAAGAGTCTAACTCAACGTATCATAAGAGGTACTTTCTCACCAAAAGTCATTTGCCACGTGTTGAAGCAAGATGGCAGGCAATGTCTGAGAGGGTTCAGCCTTCCTTCTTCCTCTTAAGGCTCCATGGTCCCAGCTTCTTCTCTTCTCAGCCATAGGCTAGCATAAGACTCGTCTTTCTTTGTGGGGCTCAGTTCTTTCCAGGCTCAGCTGCTGTGGTCTCTTCACAAGGTCAGCTGTAGACTATCAGGCTCATCTCTCTTCCAGGAGCCTCTGCATCAAAAAACCAAGTTCTCTCCTCTGCCGTGTCTTTTTCTGTGTGGGGTCCACCCACCAAGGGGGTGGGGACTCAGTGTCCTACTGACCTGACCAAATCAAAGCCCTAAACTTAATTTAATCAAGCAAACATAACCTTTGAATTTAATAAAATCAAAGGGTATCATGCCCAGAGGAACAGACCAGTTTACAAACATAATCTATATTTCTTTTGGAATTCATCAATAATATCAAACTGACATAGAAATTAAGGCTTAAAGTGTACCTATTTGGAGTGATGGAAATGTTTTGGTAATGGATGGTGGTGATGGTAGCACAACATTGTGAATAAAATTAAAATACATATCTGAATATGATTTAAAAAGGAATGTTTGTATATATGATAACAGCCTAAATTTTTAAAAAGAAAAATCCATGGAACTACACTTTACAAACAGTGAGCCCTAAGTTAAACCATGGACTTTAATTAATAGTACAATTACAAAAATGTGCTAACATCAATTGTAACAAATGTTCCACACCAGTGCTAAGTGTTGGTGATGGGGTGATATTTGAGAATCCTGTATTTTATGCATGATTGTTATGTAAACCCACCATTTCTCTAATAAAGAAAAAAATGGGTTTCATTTCAACTTTCAGAATGGTGTGGGGAGCTTGTCGAATACACTCCTCAATGCAACAAATATTTAACTGGCGAAATTTATTAAAAAACACGTTAAATAGTCTTGAAGTCATCCTGAAGGCATATGGCAAATGAAATGTTTATTCAAGAAAATCCACTAAATCTCAGTAAGAACAGTGCCATTGACGTATGACATGTTTCCAACATACCTCCTGTTTAGTGTGATAGAAGCTCTTCTCTAGGTGGTACTGTCAATAATATGGAGTTCTTTCTCCACACCCCCACCTCCAGCTTCCAATCTAGGGTTAAGTGTTCACTATGAGAGGCATATCTCATCACAGCCCACTCCCCAACTCTGCGTAGCAGAAACTTAATTTCAGGAAGGCATGGCCAAGAATACTGGGATTTCCTCTACCTACCAAACCTCCACTTGTAGATGCAGGCATGTTGAGCCAAGAATATTGGTCTCCAATTATAAAGTTACTATAAAACCTTCAGTTTAGGTTTTCAGATCAGTTGAGTAAATACCTAGGAACAGGGTTGCTGGATAGTATGGTAAAACTATGTTTAGCTTTGTAAGAAACTGCCAAACTTCCTTCCAAAGTCACTGGCCCATTTTGCATTCCCTCCAGCAATGGCCAAAAGTTCCTAGTGTTCCTCATCCTTACCAGCAATTAGTATTGTCAGTTTTTTGGATTTTATTCATTCTAATAATGTGTAGTAGTATCTCATTGTTTTGTCAATTTGCAATTCTTTAATGACAAATGGTGTTGTGCATCTTTTCATATGTGTATTTGCCATGTGTTCTTTGGTGAGGAACCCAAATATTTAGTTCACTTTTTAAGTGTGTTGTTTTAAGAGTTTTTTGTATACATGTCTTTTATCAAATATGTGTTTTTCAAATATTGTCTCAGAGTCTGTGGCTTTTTTTCATGCTCTTAACAATGTCTTAATAATTTATCGGTGTTTGATTTAATGTATTGTGCTTTTGGTGCTGTATCTAAAAATTGATCACCAAATACAGATCACCTAAGATTTTTTCTCTATTTTCTTTTAGACAGTTTATAGTTTTGCATTTACCATTGGATCTATGATGTATTCTGGGTTAATCTTTGTGAAAGATGTAAGGTCTGTTCTAGATTCATTTTTTTGCATAAGATTAACAAATTGTTACAGCACCATTTGCTGAAAAGTCTACATTTTCTCTATCAAATTGCCTTTGCTCCTTTGTCAAAGATCAGTTGATTATATTCAGTGGTTCTATTTTTGGGCTCTCTATTCTGTTCATGGATCTAGGCATCTGTTCTTTTCTAAATACCATGCTGTCTTGATTGCTGTAGCTTTACAGTAGGTATTGATATTGGATAGTGTGAACAAAGAAGACTTTGTTCTTCTACTTCAGTACTGTGTTGTCTATTCTAGTCTTTTGCCTTTCTATATAACCTTTTTATCAATCTGATGATATCCTCAAAATAGCTTCTTGATTGAGATTAGGCTGAATCTATAGATGAGGTTAAGAATTGACAGCATAACAATGTTGACTATTCTAATCCATGAACACAGAATATCTATTTATTTAGATCTTTGATTTTTTTTCACCTGATTCGGGAGTTTTCATATGTAGATCATGTATATGTTTTGTTAGATTTTTATGTAATTATTACTCTCTTTTTAAAGGGCTATCATAAATGATATTGGCTTTGATAATTTAAAATTCCAATTTTTCATTGCTGGTATAATAGAAAAGCAATTGACTTGTATATTAATCTTGTAACCTGTCACCTTATTATACTCACTTATTAATCCCAGGAATTTTTTTGTTGATTCTTTGGGATTTTCTACATAGACAGTCATGTCATATTCCAATAAAGATGATTTAATTTCTTTCTTTCTGATATGTATACCTTTATTTTATTTTCTTGTCTCATTGCACTACATAGTATTTCCAAGTATGATGCTGGATAGGAGAGAAGAGAAACAACAACCTTGCCTTGTTCCTGATCTTAAGGAAAAAACATCCAGTTTTTCACCATTAAGTATGATGCTAGCCGTAGGTTTTTTTAAAAGATGTTCTTTACCAAGTTGAAGAAGTTCCCCTCTATTTCTGGTTTGCTGAGAGTTTTTAAAATGAATGGGTATTGAATTTGGTCAAATGATTTTTCTGCATCAATTTATATGATCATATGATTTAAGTTCTTTAGCCAGCTGATATGATGGATTACATTTCTTTTTAAAGGTTGAATAAACTATACATACCTAGAAAATCTCCTTGGTTGTAGTCTTTGCATACATCGTTTTATCTGATATTTTGTTAAGGACTTCTGTGTCTATGTTTATGAGAGATGTTGGCTGTAGTTTTTCTTTCTTCTGTCTTTACATTGTTTTGGTTTTAGGGTAATGCTAGCTTCATAGAATGAGTAAAAAGGTGTTCCCTCTCCTGCTATTTTCTTGAAGATATTGTAGAAAATTGGTATCATTTCTTGCTTAAATTAATCTGCCACTTGCATCTTTTCTCTTTCTTTATCTGCCTAAAAGTTTGTTAATTTTTTTGATCTTACAAAAAAATCAGCTTTTGGTTTCCTTGATTTTCTCTATTGTTACACACACAGAGACACACATATCACATATAAGTAAACATGTATTTTTAATAAATAAATAATTGGGGGGAAAGTCTAATAAAGTTTATTTGGTTTAGCAACACCATTATGAATAAGTGCCATTTGGGAGTAATTCATTCAGTCCATTCACATATATATGCATATGCACAGATACAAAAACAAAAATTAATTATATAAAGCATGTCTCAGATGGGTTGGCTAGTAGATTTTAACAAAATTGAACTATAATTTCTCTCATTAGTAGTAAATATTAAAGTCACTGCAAATGAAACTTTGCCTCATTTTGAACAACATAGGGCAATTCACTTTAAGCAAATTCATTATTTAAATCTTAGGTTCACAAAAAAAATGAGGATTTTTATATTATAATAGGATTGATTACATTATAAAAAATATAGCATTTCATAACTTTGGAGAATTAGTTTCCTACTTTTTTAAAATTATGACAATCTTGAACATAATTTCAGTTGTCAAACTCAGGGGGAAAAGGGGAAAAACCTAACCCCATATAAGTGATGGCTACATATAATTCATAAGATTTTGTAGTAGGTACCAAGTTGGATGGAATAGAAACTCTTAGAAGCTACCAAATACTAATTGCTTTAGGAATGCAAAACCGCTTTCACTTGAAGATAACTTTTGAGAAGCTCTGAAGTGCCTGAAATAATGTCTGTAACTTAAGCGATGATTATGGATCTCTTATGAGGAAACGTGCCAGGGCCTGATGGTTACCTGCAAACCATCGTAGGAATTGTTAAAAGCATTGCAGCTGATTCTTCATACGTTTAATGACAAAGATCCTATGGAAATTCTTCCAGATTCAATAAAATCAGGCCTCAATGAAATGGGGGAAGAAAAATTGAATTGTCAAAACAATATTTATACTTTTTACTAAACAAACCTGCAAAAAGTTTGGTACTGAAGATTTAAGATTCTCTTTAAAATCTCAGAAAAACAACTCGTTCAACTAGTCACACACAAGGTAAGATGATAAAATGAGACTGTTTTCCTTATGGCTTTCAGAGTTAGTGTTATTATTTTATATTCCTTATATTCTACTTATTGTCTATGGCTAAAATCTCAATTAGCCTTGAGCAGGTGTTGCATGATCTGCAAAGATGAAGTAGTTCTGCATTTTTGAGAGACCAAATCAAAACAGGTTTCCTTCAGAGGCTTTTCTATCCTCATGATCACTCAAAATGACCGTGTTCCTGCTTTTATAACCACTTTACTGCGTCATCAACAGGGCCTGTGATATGCAGTGAATTAGCACAATTCCTGCCCTCAAATTACTTAACAGACATTATGAAAAGATCAATTAGGTGGTAAGAGTTTGTTACGTAGCATAGTTAAGCTGTATTTCCCCCCAAGATCCAGTCATGTCTATTCATACAAGAGAATACAGAGTTCTGGATGTAAAGATGTACCCTGTATGAAGAGTCCAAGGACCTGGGTTGGAATGGAACATAGCCTCTCAATCAAATCATCCTACAGCCCAGCTGGCAACAGGTTATACTCAGTTATAGAGAAAAGGAATTGCTGTGAGAGATTTAATGGAGGCATTTAACCAAAATCTCTGTAAGACATTTAAAGTATGAAGTAACATCCATTTGTGGCCTATGTAGATTATAGCAAGAGTTGGAGTGAAGTTGTTGTAACCCAAAATGAAGTAGAAGCTTTGGAAAGAACATCAACATCCTCACAGACCCAGCACACAAGCAGGAGAAAGGGAAATGGATGCCATGTGGTAGCTGCAATGGGACAGCTGAGGAAATGAATGCCTCAGTCTTGAAGGTGTATCTGAGTGGCACACTATAGTGTGCTCCCCATTGGACATCCAGATCATCCAGATTTTAAAGCCTTGAAAAGGTCTCTGTACAACCCAAGGTTAAGAATTAACAAATAATTATGACTACTAAATCATTATACAGATATTTTCTCTATCACCAATAGCCAAATTAATAACTGAAATTAATGAAGCTAGAGTGTTCTCACCCTTTTCCATGGTTATTCTAAGACTTAGCCTCAGCCTTGTGTATGCTTACTATTGTGATGATAACCACTCGACCCTTCCCTGTCTGAGGCCATAAAAACCTTAAAATTCTAAAAATCAATTACCAATAACCAAAATTAATAACTGAAATTACTGCTCCTAGCTAGAGTGGTCTCACCCCTGTTTATGGTGACTTAGCCTCACCCTCTGTATGCTTACTATTGTGATGGTAATTCTAGACTGACCTGACCCTTGCTTACGGTTATTCCAAAACTAGGCTCACCCTTTGTATATGTTTATTATTATGATGGTAATCACTCCATGCTCCCCTGTTTGAATCCATAAAAACCCTAAAATCCTAAAAATCAGAGGCAGTTTGGGGCCATTATGCCACTGTCTCCTTTGCTTGTGCAAACAAATAAACTCTTTCTCTCTTTGAAACCCCAGTGTCTCAGTAATTCGTCTTTTTTTTTTTATTATGGGTAAGAATCAAAATTCTCACAATATATACAAACATTTGCAAAATGATATATAAATATATATGCATATATGTGTATTTGCTTACAAAAATGTTATTTATATATATATATATATATATACATATATTTTAAGAGGTGCTTAGATTACCCAAAATATTACACAGAACCCACTGGGATTCCCATGTTGCCCACCTCCCACACCTCCCACCACATCCCACACTATATTTTATTTTGTTTTGTTCTTTGTTTGATTATTTGTTTTTTTTCCTTTTCTCTTTTTTTTCCCCTGAGTTTCCTTATGTTTGTCTCTTGCATGTAAGCTTATCACACTTGTTTCTTTTTCCTAGTAAGTGTATTTGATTATTTTATGGACTAAATGTTCATGGAGGATTTGGATCACAGAAGGGTTACAATGGGTACTGCGGGGGATTATTGGGGGGGGGTGTCTGGGGGGGTTTCATGCCATTCAAAGGATCGGGGGATGGGGCATGGTCACGATGGGTGGATAATCACACAATAAATGAGGGTAATTCGTCTTTAAAGTGCATTGGGCCTTCCACATGAAGGGAGGAAGTTTGACTGTGGACATTCCTAGAGCTGTTTCACTTAATCTCATTGTTGAATTGCTCCTTGCTTCAGAATTCTACTGCTAACATTGAGATTTTGTACTTGTTTTCCAGTTTTCAGGGTATTCTCCTGAATCCTACATTATAATAATGGAGATCCCACTCTATGAACTTGATTTGTAAAGGCTGAATACAAACCCATTTGTTCCAGTCTGAAATCTTCTGCTTCAGTTTAGATCCCCATTTTAGATTTTGTCTAGTATATATCAAACTCCCCAATACTGCTCCAAAGATTGAATTTTTGTTTGATTCATGCCACGGTCCATCTCCATTTCTTATGCCTAATAACAGACAGACTCTGTTATCAGTTATGTAATTTTATTTGTGAATAGCCTGTTTGCCTAGTCTTAGAAAATATCCCTCAACTTGATTACCCATCATCATTTGTCAAACATTAGTTGCGTGTTTTGTATAGGACCCCACAACAAATTCTTTGCCAAAACTGGCATTAGTTAGGCAAACTTTTGGGCACCCTACCTTGCCAATTTGGGATAACCTCTGTTGGGAGTCAGCCTTGGCCAGCAAATCCTGTCCTTGGCCAGAGGATAGTATTAATGCTAATTGCTGTCTTTCCCTGAGAGGAAACTATGATGCTTCATTGGCAACTGTGACTATATTATATATTATATGCAACACATATGTATTATTTCTCCTGCAAAAAAAATGTGCATCAGGAGCACAATAATCCACTATTGCTTGGTATCATCTGAAAATAAAGTATCTAGTAGGACATTGATCAAGGATTAGATCCTCATAAGTAAAATGGTGTTATCTGCGTTATTGTGAGCCTTAATTATAATAAAGTTCCTGGCACATGCAATGTGCTAATTAAGTTGTAACTATAATTATTTTGTTAAGATATGAAATTTCCTAAGCATAATAAAGATAAAACAAAACCAACAGATTTATATGATACTCTTCAGGTTACCTAACGACTTTCTTTGGTTGCTTAGCAATGAAATACAAAGGGACAAGCTGACAATGTGGCCAAATACCTAGCTTACATGATTGGAATTTTAGTCCTAAGAAGTCTTGAAATAGTAGACATTGTCCCAATGTGAAAATGACAGATAAACACTCCATATCTGGCCTTGTACTAATATTGAAATATGTTCCAAGAAAGACTACGCTTGTCTTTTGCAGTGATAATTTACAATTGGAAGATGTTCTCGTAGGATACTGTAATAAGCATAGACTTTGATTTTGCCATCATGTAACAACAAAATGCAATGAATAATGTGTTGTTTCATCTAAGGTTATTGAGTAAAGAACAGAGGCGACCTTCATGTGTTAATGAGTATTTAACAAGAGAAATGGCAAGATGTAAAACCTGTTTCCAGAATATTTCCAATGGAGACAAGTAGAATTGACTGAGGGAGAATTGAGGGATAAGAGGGTACAAAGTAACATAAGCAACCCGTAGTCAAAGGACTGGCATTATGGTCATCAACCCATATACATATTGAGAATAGAATACTTTACTGATCGCATCTCTATAAGTATCAACTTGAAATGATTCCTTAGCAGTAAAGGTGAATGTGACTATGTGTTAATAGATCCTTAACATATTTTTCAGTATTATAATTTGGAGCACATCATCGAATTGATTAGTTAATTAATTAATGTTTGAGCAGTTTAACAACTTTTTTTTAAGAAAAAAATCAACAGTGTTCTGTAATGATTCAGAAATGGTCCATCATAATCAAAATTCAAGGAATCAAGTAAAATAGAAAATAGCCAAACACATTTTTAAACCATTAAACTGAACTTTAGCAATGAATTAAAACATCATTTGTCTATATTTAGTAGTAATACTTTGATGATGCTTTTTCATAACTTGTTACAAATGTTTCACAACAATGCAAGGTATTAGTGGTGGAGTGATATATGTTATGCATGTTTGTTTTGTAAGTTCACAACTTTTACTATACACTTATTGATTATGTATGTTCATGTATGAATGAAATACTTCAATAAAATTTTTTTAATGAAAAAAAAATCAGTTGACACATTGATGAATTGTCACACATGAATTTATTTGACTTACTAATTTCGGAGTTTCTCTTATAAACTTGGGCTTTTTGAGAAAGATTTTTAGTGAAAATAATTTTACATTTTAACCAGAATAAGCAATATGATTATTTCTTGTATCAATGAATTCATAAAGAATCCCCCTAAATTTACTAGACATTCCTAAAGCTTTTTATTAGAGTATGACACTATAAATTTGCTGTGATTTTGTAGCAGTACATGGGGTTATAACCTCATGAAATTTACATCAAATTTTGTTTGTGTATAGTTTATTGCTATTACAATAAAAATAACTCAAGTCAAAACTAGGGGTTCTCAAGAATGGTTTCCTTAAAAAATAGTTTACACCTTACTCAATTTTAAGAAACAATGCCTTGTGCTATATTGCCAATATTGAAACATCTGTCAAACTTAATGCTTGTTTATGCCAGTCTTCTGGAGAACTGTTTGTAACCTCAAGATTAAGCTTAAAAGCTGCCAAATCTGTGCAGTTTTTCCTGACATCCACACCCCCACGGTTAACAGCAGTAAGAGTTAATCACTTCTTTCTGTATACGGTCCTTATAACACTAATCACATTCCAGTCTTTTGTCACCTTCTGATTGCCCTCCCCAGAAGGTGAGCTCCTTTAGGATACATTCCACAATTTACTCATCAGTGAGTCCATCATGACTGGCTTTGTTCCTGGGACATACAGAGCACTCTATAAATGTCTAATGAGCAAATGAATTATTTAATTGTTTAATGGAAAGACAGAAACTATAACCCCCACCAGTTTTAAGACTTACAATCCATAACATGAAATCACTTTAAAAACACTGATCCTACACAGCTAGAGAGAAATGTGCAAAGACCAGCCTGGCTATGGCACACTTGATAATTTCAGATTTTACACTGAGAAAAGTGAGGACAGCTCACTGGGAAACTTAGAGAATGTAAGTCAGTGCATCGACAAGTGTTCCCCAAATCAGTCATCATGTATAACCCCTCACTTGGAGGAATAATTCTGTAGGACAAGTGAAAGGAGACTATCAGAGAGCTATACTAAATAAAGAACCAGATCAAGAATGTTACTGGGCTTTGAATAAAGTAGGTGCTGATGAGAAGTCTGCTTAGGAACTGTACAAAAAGTAATAGAAGAAGCATGCACCCCTTCAGCGGTGCTGTAAGTCCCAAGACCACATCTGAAACTTATATTAGCCAGGAATATGAACCATGTTCCTACTCAAATTTTCCTTCTCACCCTTAGAATCCATCAGCATGGGCTAAGTTATACTTTAGTAACAACCACCCATCAAATTCCAGCTGCTGGAAACAACAAAGGTTTCTTTCTCACATGAATGACCATCAAAGGCCAGCTGGTGGATTTGCTCTGCATCATTCTTACTCAGACCCCAGACTGCTCTAGCAGCTCCTGTGTGAAATGTGCTGGTTACAGAGCTCTGGAGAATCTAGCACTGGCAACTAAATCATCCAGCTCAGACATGACACATGTCACATCTACTCACATTGTATTTTCCAGAATTAGTCAGTTGCCACACCTGACCTTGAGGTGGCAGGCGGTACAATCCCACCCACACCCAGAAGGTAGAGAGCTAACACAAACTACCACACCTGCAGGCAATATCAGGGAGGTAGAACTTGATGGAATCACCAGGACCTTAGAGTCAAGATGATTAACTTATTTTTAATGAGGAAAAAAAAAATACTTTTTTTCTAATCTCTCATGTTAATTTGTTGAGCTTATATTTGCCTTTAAAGGATGAAATAGCCTATGAAGAGTCATTACGTGATGCGAAAGAAGATAGGCACAAATGATTCCATATGGCACAAAAACATTTATGAAGTTCAAGAACAGGTAAACCTAAACCTAAGTGATGGTGATGGACATGACGATGGTGGTCACCGCGGTGGCAGTACTGGCTGGGAAGAGCACCTTCTGAAGTGCTGGAACTTTTCTGTTTGGAAAGTTCTGTCTCTTGATCTCAGAGGTGGTTATACTGATATATACATGTATAAAACTCCTCAAGCTGTACAATTAAGATTGGGCCTTTTAATATATGTTATTGGACAATCATGGAAACTGGGAGAAAGTAAAGATTCACACGAATCCATCTCTTACCTCGTACATTGTTTAAAAAATAAAACTGCATCTGTAACTCAAATAGGAAAACTATTCACCCAGAGTTCATGAGAAAGTAAAAACAGTACTTGAGATGGTTTCATAAATTCAAGAAATTCTATTTCTTAATTGATTCAAATCACCCTCATCTTCTATATAAACCTATATCCAGTTGATAGATTTAGTCAACTCTAAAGATACTCTAAAGTAGTTGACAAGGAGATGCTTCCTGGATCAGGCTACTGCAAGAAGCCAGCTGGTCAGGAACCCTTGTCAATAAACAAGAAGTTTTAAACAAAACAACTGATGCATAGGCAGTAATAAAAACACATGCTCGGGGGACATAAAGTATTACAGTTTTGTTTTTTTAAATGAGAGGAAATAATGTTTAATAACTCTTCATTAATATAAAAACTTTTATTTCATTTGGTACTATTTAATGAGGCCCTCTTTTTCTTAAGTAAATGGGAATTGTATTTAGAGATTAAGTCCTCCTGGAGAAATTTCACCTATTGTATAATGATTTTCTAAATTCCATCAGGAAATTTTCTCATTGTGTCTTATCAATAATAGTACCACACCACTCTCTATCTTCTCACTCTATTTTTTTTTTTTTTTTATTTATATCCACTGGATACATTATACATTTATTTGCTTGTAACTTGAGTCCACTCTCACTGGGATCTTAGATCCATGACAGCAAATCGTTCTGTTTTTCCCTACTATATCTGTAATACTTAGACCAGTGCTTTTTTATTATAATCTGGGGTTAATTTTAAATGTATCATCACTTTCAAAAATTATATTGTTTTACTTTGTAAACACAATTGTAAACACTGCTTATTTAATGGTTTCAGTGCTTTACATATGTCCTTTTCTATCATGACTTTGTAGATGATGAGTTTTTATTTTGATATATCTCTTGGTTGGCCAAGTATGTCTTCAAGTACTGCTAATTATTAGGGGCTCCGAGAAGAATGGTCTGCGTCTTGCCCCTGCTGATGTTTTCCAGGAAGCAACTCTAATCCTTCCTAGTTAGGAGGTCTTGAAGGGGGAGGTCAGAATTTCCTCATTTCCTGCAAAGGCTGCAACACTTCACTACCTTCTAAGGAAGCTTTAGAGTCTTTGGCAGTTCCTTTAATCTAGTCTCATCTGCACTGATTCTACTAGAAATTCCTTGATGCAATGTTCATGGCATGTAACTGCTGTTCCTCCCTACTCTTGTTATTCATTTATCATTTCAATCAGTTTTGGTGAGAGAGCAGTTCTGAAAGGAAGATTTGATCACATCACTCCTTTGATTCAGAAATCCTAGCTAACTCCTCACCTAAATATTCAGAATAATATTCAGACTCTAGAGAAGAGCGGTCATTATCTGGTCCCAGTCCACTTCAAATCTTGCACCCGAGCAAGTGCCTCACACATTTTCCCCTAGTTCTGGCCTTGTTCCTATGTATAAAATAAAAACAGAGCAAGATATATTTTGTCCATACACTGGTTTAGCCAAGTTCTGAAATTAAAGCCATCACTTATTTTATTTATTTTATTGTATTTTTGGTATTTTATTTAGTACTAAAACTTTGAATGAAAAATTAGCCCAAAATTGTACAGCCACTTTGGAAGATAGTTTGGAAGATTCTTACAAAGCTAAACATAAGCTTACAATATGATCCAGCAATTGCACTCCTAGGTATTTGCCCAAAGGAGTTGAAAACTTTTGTCTATATAAAACCTGCATATGAATGTTTATAGCAGCTTTATAATTGCCAAAAAGTGGAAGCAACCAAGATGCCCTTCCAGAAGGGAATAAAAAACTGTGGCATATCCATTCAATGGAATATTATTCAGCAATAAAAAGAAATGAGAAAATCAATCCATGGAAAATCATGGAGGAAACTTAAATGCATGTTGCTAAGTGAAAGAAGCCAGTCTGAAAGAAGAAGGTTACATGTTGTATGATTCCAACTATATGACATTGTGGAAAAGGCCAAATTATAGAGACAGTAAAAAAATCAATAGTTGCCATGGGCTAGGAGGGGAGGTGATGGGTAGAGGAAAGGGCAGAATAGGTAGAACACAGTGAAACTATTCTGTATGATTCCGTAATGGTGACTGTGTGACTTTATACATTTGTCAAAACCCATAGAACTGTACACGCAAAGCATGAACTCTCATGTAAACTATGGATTTTAGTTACTACAATAAATCAATATTGGTCCATCAATTGTAACAAATGTACTGTACTAATGTGAGGGAGTAGGGAGATAATGGGAACTCTGTACTTTCTGTAAAATTTTTATGTAAACCTAAAATAGCTCTAAAAATAAAGTTTATTATTTAAGTAAACAAATAAATAAATAATTACCTCAGAGCAAGTAAACATATCAATAGCAGCCAAATGTGGAAACATATAATAAAAAATAAATACAGGACAATATCTATTAAATAGTTTTCTTTGTATTTTGCCAAGTGTCAAGGGAACTAGTGTGTTAGGCAAAGCCACCTATAGTGAGAGCCAACAAACACCTTGGAAAAAACTTACCACTGCTTTTGGCCATAAATACTAGCTTCTCAAATGCTAGTAAACATGAGGAACTATCCAAGGCAACCAAGAAATACACTATTCACTGGCAGTCATCAGGACATCTCTCAGCAACTTTTTAGTCATTCATGACTGTTTGACTATGTTGACAGCCAGGTCAAATATTTTTCTAGTCCTGATATCAACGAAGAATATCTTTTTATAGTTAATTCTTAATTCTCCTCTGGATATTACTTATTCCAAACAGTCTTCTGTGAGTTCCTATGATATTTAAACATAGAATAACTGTTAAACCTAAGTTAAATTGCTCAAAACATATTACTGTGTCTAATGAGGCCAGCTTCCCTGATCTATGTTAAGTTTTCTTCCAAACCACTTTCAAATTACACTCACCCTGCAAGGCACATGAGATCATGAGTTGCTTCACAATCTAAAAGTCAGACAGTAGATGTGTTTATTTGGGCTAATTAATTAGGATAAAATGATAGTAATGCAATACTTTGAGATTTTTGCTATAGATTTCCAAAAATATGTGAAGAAATTGTTCTTACCCTATTTTGTTTCATATTGACAAAAGCTGTTTAATTGAAGTAATATGTGGGCTCTTTAAAATTGGGGCAGGGAAGTGGATGTGGCTCAAGCGATTGATCTCCCACCTACCACATGAGAGGTCCCTGATTCCATTCCTGATGCCTCCTAAAGAAGACAACAAGCTAGCACGACAAGCAGGTGCGGCAATCTGATGCAACAAGATGATGCAACAAGAGACACAAAAATAAAAACAAAATGAGAGATACAACAAAACAGCAAATGGAGGTGGCTCAAATGATCAGGTGTTTCCCTCCCACATTGGAGGTCCTGGGTTTGGTTCCAGATGCCTTCTAAAGAAACAAGGAAGATGAACAGACACAGCAAATGAAAATAATGAGGGAGTGGGGAGAAATAAATAAATAAAATACATCCTTTAAAAAATTGGAACAAATAAATCAAGAGAATTGGGGTAGTAATTTCTCTTTGGGGTAATGGTAAATCAAGATAATTTCCATTTTCTGGCTTATTCTAATCATTTGAAATAGCTCTTGTTAACATTTAGCTGAATGCTTCTATCTGTAATCAATCTAAGATTTGGTATTCAGTTCAATAAAATCACTGGGCTTGCATTTATAGACACATCAACCTTTTCCATTTAAAATGCATGTAAACACAAATTTTTAGTCACTTACCAATAGCTGCAATTGAGTTTTATGTGCATGTTTCTATCAAACTTGAAAGAAGTGGTTGGCCTTTATTTCTAGCTAATCTAACACAGTTATTGGCTGGCAAATACTTTTTCATCCCAGAGTCTATGAATTCAAGAAAAATCAGCTGCTGAATTGTGTTATTGCCCTAAAAATAAGAAAAAAAAGTGGTTTCTTCTGATAAAAAGCTCTCATGACAGTTTCCTTAACATTATAATAAAAGATTTTTAAAATTTTCTTGGTATGTTTAAAACGTATCTTCTCTTTGGTACATTTTTTGAGACCAAGATTCTGTTTTGTTTTGCTGTGCCAGAGTCCCATAATTTCCATTGCCTCCTCCATTAGTATGGTATGTTTGTTCCAATTAATGAACCAATATTGATTTATTATTAGTAACTATAGTCCATAGTTTATATTAGGGGTCACTCTGTGTGTACAGCTCTATGGGTTTTGACAAATGCGTGATGTCATGTATCCACCACAGTAACATACAGAATAGTTTCACTGCCCTAAATATTTTTCTAGTCCTTATATCAACCCACTAAATTGATTTCACAACCCACTAATTAGTTATAAGCCAGGTACTGAGAAACACAAAACAATATTTATCTTTCATTTTTCTTTTCCTTTAAAGGTTTTTTTTAATGATTCATCAAATTTGTTCCAAAAATTAATTTTAAAATTTCCTGATGAGGAAACATTTATTTTTTCTGTATTAGAGAAGTGGTGGGTTTACAGAACAATCTTGCATAAATTTTAATACAGGATTCCCATTCACCACCACACCACCAAAACCTTGCGTTGGTGTGGAACCTTTGTTACAATTGATGATAGCACATTTTTATAATTGTACTATTAACTAAAGTCCATGATTTAACTTACGTTTTACTGTTTGTGTAGTATAGTTTCACGGATTTTTTTAACTTTTTATTCTGCTACCATATATCCAATCTAACATTTCCACTTTTAATCACATTCAGATGTTGCTGATTATGTTCACAATGTTGTGCTACCATCACCATTAGCACCAGCCATTTCCAAAGCATTTCCATCTTTCCAAATAGGAACCCTGTACATTTTAAGCCTTAACTTCCCATTCCCTATCCCCACCCCATTCTCTAGTAACCTATATTCTATATTCTGACTCTGTGAGTTGATTTATTCTAATTGTTTCAAATCAGTGAGATCATGCATATTTGTCCTTTTTTAAAAAAAAGCGTCATAAAAATTCGGACTGTTTCTACACAAGAAAAGCATAAAATTAAATACCTCAGAGGGCCTGACAAAGTCACGTTTTACTCTTTTCTTAAACAATAAAAGTGATAGAAAAACTATCTCTGGAATCATAATAAAGCTGAGCATAGAGTTTCTCTACACACATTATAATAAAAACAGTTTTTCTTCTGAATTTTATATTGGTTTCTTCCTACATTTTCTAAGTCTAAACATTAGGTAATGGTATTTCTGAGCTAGAATCTGACATTACTACTGATAAACCACTAAAAATAGTGTATAATTTTATTACTATTATTTTTCATTATCAAAGTGCTTCATATGTCAGAAGGAAACAAAAGGAATAAGCAATAAAATAGGAATTAACCTTTTTAAAAACTTTTGCTCTCAACAAATATATTTTTAGTTACATCAAAGAAGTAATTAGTTCTTTTTCATTTTTTTTTTTGAGAGTCTCTAAGACTGGCCTCTAAATACAAATATTTTAATTACAATATTTTAAGTCATCACTAAATAAATCATTTAAACATAATTTATTCACAATGTGCAGTAGAATCATTCTTCTCACAAAATAATACGTCACTATTTTCATGGTTAATTATTTCTAGAGATATAATGCAGATTAGTGCTTGCCAAGGGCTGGGAGGGGTGGGAATGAGGAGAAAATTCTTAACAGGTAAGGAGTTTTACTTTGGAGTGATGGAAATGTTTTAGAACAGATAGGGTCATAGAACAACATTGTGAATATATGTGAGTTTCATCTCAATAAACTATTTTTAAATGAGTGAAATAATCCTGACATGCCAAGGAAAACAACTGATATAATTTGTTGCCAGTGATAAAATTCAAAATTTCAGGAGAAAATTAGAATGATAGAAAACTTGTATCTCACACTGTAAGTTTGACAGCTTCGCGAGGTTTAAAAACTTTTCTGATCAATCAAGTGTGGATTGGTGCTACTTTAAATAAAAGGTCCCACTGTGATCTTTTGTTCAATATTGTACAATTTAGAATTCTGTCCAACACTAACTTATTTTGTCTTGAATATGGATCCTATATGCCTGAATTCACTAAAGCCAAGAGTTTGTAAACCACAATGCTCTTTCTTTTTTTTTTTTTTAATGTAATCATTTTATTAGACATATTTTTTTAAAAACAAATCTATTTTATTGGTACATATTAACAAAGCATACAATTCATTCAATGTGTACAATAATAGTATTTGGTATAATCTCATAGTTGTGCATTCATCATTTCAATCATTATTAGAATATTTTCATTATTTCAACAATAATAGTAAACAAAAAATGACAAACAATAAACAAGAAAATTCCTCACCTCTCCATCTCTCTGTTTCCACTTCTTTTTTTTTTTTTTTTTTTTTATATATATATATAAATATATTTTAAGAGGTGCTTAGATTACCGAAAATACTACACAGAACCCCCTGGGATTCCCATGTTGCCCACTCCCAACACCTCCCGCCACGTCCCACACAAACATCTCCCACAAGTGTGGCCCACCACCCTCAATGGACTTACACATCCTGGGGCCTTGCCACCAACCCTAGACCACAGTTCACATCGTAGACCACACTCCCACACAGTTCTGAGTGGTGTGTGCTGATTTAAAATGGCCTACATCCGTGCCACAACAGTACTCAGGACAACCTCCAAATCCCAAAGAAGCCCCTGTATTTCAACTACTCGTCCCCTCCCTGCCCCAAAAGTGTCAAGTGGCCACAGGCTCCACCTCATTGTTATAATTTCTTCCATTGCTAGAATCACCATATGTGTACAACAGAATACCATCAAGTCCACTCTAGCCCATAGTTCTCCCCCCAATCCTGAGGGGACTGGGATGGTGATGTCCACTCCACCTCCAAGTGAGAGAGGGCTTATATCCCATGGATATGGTGGGTGGGATGATCCTGCCTGCAGATGCAGGCCCTCTCCATTCCCTGGGATGGCCGTTGCCCATCGTTGTCTCCTCGCCAGGTGACTTGAGCTGTAGGGTAGCAGTTGCAGCTCCACCGAGATTCCATGCACACCTGGCACATAGGTAGGCCAGAGGCTCCAGTCTCTGGAAGTATACCTAAAAACTTCTGCATCACATATAGGTTTGAATAGAAGGGACTGATGAACCCTGTGCAGGGAGGACTTATTTGAGTCCAATTCTGTCACTCTCAGGAGCACAGATTCCAAAGCAGAGCCCACTGATAAGGCATCAGTCTCTGGGGCTATCCCCACTTATATAGGACCTGGGTGTCTCCAGAGCTCTCAAGAGCCCCTCTGTGTGGGGTGATAGGCACTTAGAGGTTCTATGAGCTCCTACTGAGGTTTGCGTAAGAGTTACCTCTGGGATGACCTCCCGACTCTCTTTGAAGTCTCTTAGCCACTTGAACTCATTTGTCTTTACCATTTCCCCCTTTTATTCAAGGTCTTTTTCCAGTTGTGTTGCCAGTTGGCACTTGGTATTAATCCCTCGTTGCCAGGGAGGCTCATCCCCGGGAGTCATGTCCCACGTTGGGGGGAAGGTAGTGCAATCATATGCTGAGTTTGGCTTAGAGAGAGGCCACATTTGAGCAACAAGGAGGTTCTCAGGTGGCAACCCTTAGGCACCCCACAACTGCAGGCTAAGTCTCAGTTACAAGAGCAAAGACTCACAAGAGTAGTCATCAATAAAAAGAACACATCAGTGAGTCATCCTCTTTTGACAGACACTGTCCCTGTGCTCAGAGGACTATTGGTGCTCCCTTGGAGACTGTGGCAGAGCTCTCCAGGCTAGGAATTCAGATTCCCTCATTTATTGTGTGATTGTCCACCCATCGTGACCATGCCCCATATTTTGATCTTTAGAACGATTTTGTATATCTTCATGAATATTCGGATGAACTAATTCCCATGAATCCCCCCTCCCAGACACCCCCCACCAATAATCCCCTGCAGTATCCATTGTAACCCTTCTGTGATCCAAATCCTCCATGAACATGTAGTCCATAAAATAATCAAATACATTTACTAGGAAAAAGAAACAACTATGATAAGCTTACATGCAAGAGACAAACATAAGGAAATTCAGAGAGAAAAAAAAAAAAAGAAAAGAAAAAAAAACAAAAACAAAT
>JAKSZT010053783.1:15299043-15320449 GCA_026826555.1 Tolypeutes matacus | reverse complement strand
AAAAAAAAACAAAAACAAATAATCAAACGAACAAAAAAAAACAAAACAAAATATAATTAGCGGATTGGGACATTCAAAAAAATGGGCAAAAAAGCAAAGGAAATACCTTTAAAATATATATATATTTATTTATTTATTTAGTCTTTTTTTTTTTCCCTTTCTCTTTTCATTTTTTGCCTTCCTTTTATCACTGTGTTATCGGATTTCCAGTGTGCCTTGACATCTTCCCCCTCTCAATCCCCATTGTCTCCTAATTTTTCATTTAATTTTCAAAGAAGTTTTAGGTCACAGCAAAGTCACACACGGAGTGCCGGAGACTCCCAGATACCAAACCACCCCCCCTTCCCCAATCCATATTAACCCCCCCCTTTTTTTTGGATGTTAGCATTGTTATAACTGTTATACAGAAAGCAAAATATAGCAACTAAACATTGTCTATGATTTACAGTATAGTTTACAATTTAGATGATAGTTTAATAATTTTGGTGATATTTACCATGTCCTGTGTCCATTACTGTAAGGTAATGAAAAACCTTACCCATGACCACCAGACACCCCATTAGATCTTGACTGTTCCCTTCCCCCCCCCAGCCCCCCAGGGCCCATGATACCACCCTATCCCGACCCATGGAATGTCAAGATTCACAGTTACATGCCCTGGGAATTTGAACCTGCCCTTCCTAATCCACCCACCCACCAGTGCTGCACCACCAAACCCAGGAACACCACCCCCCATCTGCCCCATCCCCCAACATGCAACCACACTCTATCCCTTTACCATAGATTATGTCCATATGGGTGATGGCTCAAAGCCTGCTCTTCTCTTACTCTCCCTTGTTAACCTATCTTTCAGACAATGGTTCTCAGAGACTGCTCACTTTCCTCAGTTCAAATCAGTGAGGTCATATACTGTTCATCCTTCAGTGCCTGGCTTGCTTCACTCAACATAAGGTCTTAAAGATTCATCCACGTTATTCCATGTGTTAGCACTTTGTTCCTTCTTACAGCTGAGTAATATTCCATTGTATGTATGTACCACATTTTGCTTATCCATTCGTCTGTTGATGGGCACTGGGGCTGATTCCAACTTTTGGCAATGGTGAACAATGCCGCTATGAACATTGGTGTGCATATATCTGTTTGTGTCTTTGCTTTCAGTTCTTCTGGGTATATACCCAGCAGTGGAATTGCTGGATCATACGGAAGATCTATTGTTAGTTTTCTGAGGAACTGCCAAAGTGTCCTCCACAGTGGCTGGACCATACCGCAGTCCCACCAGCAGTGGATGAGGGTTCCTATTCCTCCACATCCTCTCCAACATTTAGTGTCTCCTGTTTTTTTAATAGCTGCCATTCTGATGGGTGTAAGATGGTATCTCATTGTAGTTTTGATTTGCATTTCCCTGATAGCAAGCTATGTTGAGCATTTTTTCATGTGCTTTTGAGCCATTTGTATTTCTTCCGTGGAGAATTGTCTTTTCAGGTCACTTGCCCATTTTTTAAATGGGTTGTTTGTCCTTTTATTTTCAAGGTGTAAGATTTCTTTATATATGCAGGATATTAGGCTCCTATCAGATATATGGTTGCCAAATATTTTCTCCCATTGGGTAGGCTGCCTTTTATTTTCTTAATAACATCCTTTGAGCTGCAGAAGTTTTTTATTTTGATGAGGTCCCATTTATCAATTTTTTCTCTTGCTGCTCGTGCTTTGGCTGTGAAGTTCATGAAACCATTTCCTATTACAAGGTCCTGTAGATGCTTCCCTACATTATCTTCCAAGGTCTTTATGGTTTTGGTTCTTATATTTAGATCTTTGATCCATCTTGAGTTGATTTTTGTATAAGGTGTGAGATGGTATTCTTCTCTCATTTTTTTGGATATGGATATCCAGTTCTGCAAGCACCACTTGTTTAAAGAGGCCATTCTCTCCCAACTGAGTGGGCTTCACCACAATGCTCTTTCAAGACTTCGATTGGCACTCTTGCAGCTCATTACAATCTGTAGGATAGCATTCAATGAGGATTTCTACTCTTCAGTTCTACATGGTAAAATGAAAGATTTAGGTACTACATACAATTGGTAAAGAAAAAAACATTTTTAAGAGATATCTATATGTAAACATTTTGTGATGATATGGAATAAAATGTACATTGTAAGACATTTTCCAAAAAAAATTTTTCTGATGAAACTGGTGATGTTATTAACAAATGTGACTTTTCAATATTGTATACTGTAATGTGTAAACATTGGGAAGATCTGTATAGCTCAGCGAACCAATATTTTCCAAATGACCCATGGATGAATAAAAGACCCATTCAAAGTGCAAGCTAGACCAATGGATTTTAATGTATAGACTACAGAAAGTTCAGTGATAAGGTTTCAGTTTCCACATTGCAACTAGCATTTAAGAAACTTCCCCTTGTAGAATTTTATCAAAAGAATAACCACAACTATCTGAGAAAAGCTATCTAAATGCTCCTCTCTTTTCCAACACATGTTAGCGTGAGACCAGATTTTCTTTACATACTTCAACCAAAACCTTTTCTAGTATAACAAATTTTTTTCCAAAGCACATATGAGCTATCTTCTATAAGGCAGGCATTAATAAATTTGCAAAAGATAAAACAATGGTACTCTTCTTGCTGACTTTTATATAAAGTATGTGTTTTGAGTTGAATTGTGTTCCCCCAAAATATATTTTGAAGTTCTAATCTCTGGAACCAAGGAATATGAGCTTATTTGGAAATAGGGTCTTTGCAGATGTAATCAAGTTAAGATGACAGAGATCCTACTGAATGAGGGTGGGCTAAAATCCAATATGACTTGTCTCCCTATAAGAAGAGGAGCAGAGACACGGAGTCACAGAAGGGAAACTCCACATGAAGACAAAGACATGGGAACTCCAAAGATTGCTGGAAGAAGCTGGAAGAGGCAAAGAAGATTTCTTCCCTAGAGCTTTCTCCTGTCTAGCTTCGGGGAGAGCATAGCCCTGCTGACACTTTGGTTTCAGACTTCTAGTGTCCAGAACTCTAAGAGAATAAATTTGGGTTGTTTAAGCCACTCTTTTTTCATTTTTTTTATTTTTTGGTACTTTGTATGGCAGCTCTTGGAAACTAATACTGTATATTCTTTATATATTATTTATGTTAACATGCATTTTTAGTTTCCTGGCTGCTAAAACAAATACCAGGCAATGGGTGGACTTAAACAACAGATCTTAATTGGCTCATGGTTTTGAGCCTAGGAGAAGTCCAAAATCGAGGTGTCACAAAGCAATGTTTTCTCCCAGTGGACTATGGCATCCTGGGGGTGGCTGATGGCAATTTTTGGTCTTTGTCTTTTTCTGTCACATGACAATGCATACGGCAGCCTCTCCTAGCGTCAGTGGATTCTGTTGACTTCCAGCTTTGACCCATGGCTTTCTCCATGGATTTGAATTTCGTTATAAAGAATTCCAGTAATAGGAGTAAGACACACTGTAACTGAAGTAACCTCATCAAAAGATTCTATTGACAAGGGCTTACACCCGCAGGAATGGATTAAGATTAAGAACATGTTTTTCTGAGGTACATAACTCCAAGCTACCACAAGATGTAAAGATTTATTTCTGTTACTTTTAACTGACTTTATATATAAATACTTTTTAATTTTCTCAATTTTTATTTGTAATGCAGTAAATATCAATAGATAAACAGATGGTCTTTGGGATTATCAATAATTTTGAATTTATCATTATGGTGACCTTTGAGAAAGATATAGGGAAGTATAATACTCTTTCTTCAAAAAGCATAAAAATTAATTGATGAACCTATGGACTACAGTTAACAGCAATATTGTAATATTCTTACCTCATTGCCAAAGGTGTTTTGTGTCAGTAATAGGGGCGTATGGAAAAAATATGCCAAATGTACACTATGGACAATAGTTAGTGGTAATAGTCTGACAATATTCACTCATAAACTGTAACAAATGTTCCACAACGGTGTGGTGTGTTGGTGAAGAGTTGTTGTCTGGGAATTCTACACATGTGTATGTTTGTTTTGTAAGTTCACAAGTTCTATAATAAAAATATATTTAAAAATTAAATGATGAAGACAAGTTGTACACATGTAAGTTAAATAACAATACAAAACTGTAAGTCAAGAAGTGTCATGAGACAATATTGGATTATATGTCCATTTAGTGGCAGAGAAAATAAATGCAATGAGTTTGGAGCAATGGTGTGAAAGCTGTCAGTGAAGGCTCATATAGAAAAGACTCCACCTGAGACATAGAGGATGAATAAAACTTAAAGAGATTGAAGAGTTTTACAACAAATGTCTGGATCCAAGAAGGTCACAACTTAAGCTACAGTTCACAGCAAAGAAAGCACATGTATATTCAGCTAAGAGTGAGCAAATCTGATTGAAGCAGAATATTTTTGAGGGGACAGTAGCATCACGATTCTTCTTATGGCAAGGGACAGATACCCAACTCAAACAGTGACTAACGAATTCTTATAACTTAAAAACCCAGCAGGTTGATTGGAAATTAGTTTTTTATCTGTTTTATAGTTTATGTGAATTGTATTCTTATGGGATAACAGGTAGGATAAATACTGCCATTTCCAGATGCCCTCATCAATGAGGAGACTTGAAAAATGGTCCTCTTGTATCAAGTCCCACACAACTACAGTGTATGATACCATTGCATTGTGTCTCCTTGTGGAAAGGAAAACAATGATCTGCTATCATTAAAATTTCCATTTCCAAAAGAACCCAGTGGTGAGACTTGTTTCAGTGGACTAGGGGCTAACATTATTATTTCAGGGCTCTCTCTGTGGTTTGGCTTCAACTTGCAAATTGGCTATCTGCACATGGTGGGGAAAAATGGTCATATTCATATCTACCTAACTTAGAAACTGCAGGGAGTAAGAAAAAAAAAGAGTTTCTTTCACAAAGCACAAAACATCAATTCAGGGAAGACTAATAACTGGCTCAGAAGAAGTCAGGTACAAATGGATTAACGATTGTAGCCACAGGAATGAGGCTCTTAAAATGTCCTTAGCCTCCATCATGTGCCTAAACACTGTGATGGATGTGGGGAAGAGATTCACAGGAATTGAAGGAGGGACAATTTCCCAGAGGTAATATAGAAGCTAAATAGGCAAAAATTAACAGATGCCACTTACAGCAATAGGTCTCAATCTTTTCCCTGGATTTTTCAGGCAATATATTTGAAGGGCATTCTGTATCTATATACTGTATGCTATCTATGAACAATGAATCTCAATTCTCATATAACAATTTCTTGGATGATAGGTGAAATTTGCACAAATTCCTCCAAGTGATCCAGATATGTGGTCCTAGAAGGTAGGTAGGCTTTCTCTTACCCAAAATATTATTATGAGGAAATAAAGCTAGGAAGATAATTCAAAGTTGGATGATGGAGTGTATTAAATATATACATAAGAAGATTGGACTTTATTATATTTGGACATGATATTGGCACTGTTACTTGGATGTACTTGTGGAAATAGACAATTATATTTCATTTAAAATATCTTGTATTTTCTTTTAACTCTACCCTTATATTTTATTATAAGTGCAAACATCCTGAATTAACCCAGCTGTTTACTTGAATTCCAAAATAACATGACTCAATATGATAATATGAAACTGTCTACAAATCTCTGACAATAATAAATCACAATATACAATGCATACAGGAGTCATACACAGCAACACTCTCATACAAAACAAAAATAATCTAATACCTTTAAAATCCAAATTTTTCTTTAAAATCATTCATGAAAAAGATTATCAAGTCAGAATTAACACAATTAAGCATCAGGAAGCTACATTACAGCTATTTAATGTACAAAGGACATCTTTCCAACCAGTCACTCTCTTCTGATGTCTCTGTTCTAGAATCATACAGTATCTTCCACTTCTCTAAACTCTCTAATCTACCATTTCTTAAGATCATGAAAACTGAACTTGTTGGATACCAGAAATCTGTTGATATGACATTGTATAAACCTTAACATTTTGTTGTTGACTATCTGCAATTATTAAGCTAGCTGGTAACTGGTTAGTAAATTTCCTCCTCTGTAAGCTCTTCACTTTATATATCTGTAGCTGTGACTGTTCCACCAATTTCTTTTTCTCCTTTCATAGTCTCTCTGAATTTCTGAAGGTATAATTTCAGAAGTTCTACATAACTATCAAAGCCTAAGGTAGGTATGGCAGTTTTTGTTATTCTTGCTGAGGCAGGATAGCATAGGGACCTGAGGAAGAAGGGGCCAGAAAAAGTAATAAGCCTGGTAAGAGAAACGGAAGTATTGGCCTGTTTATTAGCATTAGCCTGCTGAGTCACAAGGCAAGTTAAGAAGAGGTGGCTTACAAGCACACACCCTCCAGTTTGCAGCACACACACCCAAAGGCTGTGTGATTAGAAGGCAGCCAGCAAAGAGGGAAGGAGCATGAGGGGCACCACCACCACCCACCCACCTAGCTTTCAGGTTACCTCACATTTCCTGGACAGTGACCAGAGGCCAATCACCGCTGGTCAACATGCCTTGCTGAGCTCGTAGACAGCAGCCAGAAGCCAATCACCACCAGACAACAACCCCTAACTCCCTAAGAGAAGCAAATCACCCAATAGAGTTCCCCTGCTTTCTCTCAAATATGCCTATCAGCACAGGCACTGTAGTCCTGTCCTCCCATAAAAAAGGGGACCCCAGGGCAAAACTTCACACTTTTCTTCCTTGAAAATGCCAACGTTTATCCCTGAAGATGTAGTTTCTTTTCCTTACTTTACCCCCCAACACATTCTTTGCTTGCCTGATTAATTTGTGGCTCATCCTTAAATTCTTTCTCATGACAAATCCAAGAACCTAGACACCATCTCCAATAACATTGCCATTTTTGCAATTGGAAGATATATATCTTGTTCTCTGAAACATCTTTTGAGCCATTTATATCTTCATGATCATTCATGCTGTCCTCAGTATCATCATGAGGCTGTATAACATGACTTCCCCCAATATAGTCTGCAGAAATTCCTAGTTGAGAAGCATCTGTTGTAGAACTGTCACCATCCATTGTCATGAAATACCATCAGAATGTGTTGTGAATGGTGCTTAGAAAGCACTCTAAAAAGATGTTAGGTCTTTGTTCAGTTTCAACCTCCAATGCAGCCCTGGTTGGTTCCTGTCTCCAATAGGCTATTTGATTGGACATAAAATGGTTGTGAAGGAACCAGTCCCAGCACAGAGCTCCATTTTCAGAACTCAGCCTCCCCTAGCTCCACCTCAGCATGACACCCTTCTTCTGTATTTTTTTTAGGAGGTACTGGGGATCAAACCCAGTACCTCATAATGGGAAGCAGGTGCTCAAACACCTGTGCTACATCCACTCCCATCTGTATTTGTTTTTAATTACCTATTTGCAAAATAACTTGAACATTTCTTGCTTGCTAAGACTAGCGTATCCAAATGTTTTCCTCTCTTTCCTATTGCGTCCCCCCAGGACCCTCACATTTTAGGTATCCTATCCCTATAACCAAAACGTATTGCAGATCCTGAAAAGACTGTGTCATTTTATTGTCCACCTTCCTCACTGCTCTTCTGTGTGTGGATAATGAACTTAATCTAAACCAATTGAGGGAAGTTGATGCATGAAACTTATATGTGCAAGATACATCATCAGAGACAACTATAGTAGATACTGAAAAAGAATTATGAAAAACAAGAAATCAGAGCAAGACTGATAAAGAATTATTAAAAAACAGATCATAGTAAATCTTGATAAAGAATTATGAAAAACAGGATGTCAGAGTAAGCTCAATGTAACAATTAACATAAATTGAATATCTGCTGACTATTTACTGAAAATAGGATGATGAATAACAGCTGAAGTTTTGATTCCATATAAAAGGAGCTTAAAATACAGCACAACTTTTTAGCTTCTTGCTGGCTACCTGTTTGCATTCAGAGTATTTGCTTTGCTCAAAAAAAAAAAAAAAAAGAAAAGAAAAGAAAAAACAACAGCTATTTCTACATTTATAAGTTGGTATGTTGCTTAGGGTCTCCATTACTTTTTTATCCTCAACACCTGCCAAATCTACCTACTCTGAAGCCGCAGTGGTTTTGTGGAGTCACATCAGGAAAATAAAGAAAGGGCTTGTCAGAGGAGTAAATTGAGAAAGTCTGAAGTTCACAGTAGACCCAGGACCCCACCTTAACTCATTTAAACCCTTTGTATCACTGAAACCATCTAAAGACTAAACCAAATTTCCTTGTACAGAAAGATGTAGCCAACATGTTTCCGAAATTAACTCAGACCATGGAGGAAACCAAATTGCTAATCGTAGGGTACCAAAAACTTTTTTCAACTTTTGTTAAAACCAAAGATTCTAGTTTTTCTTTGTGAAATAACTTTCTTCCACTATCATCATGAATATCTAGATTAATAGGAGAAAAGTGTGAAGTGAATATACCAAAGCATACATTTTTATTTTTTGTGTGTGCCACGCTTTTATTCTTTCTATATCTTTGTTCTTTCACATTCTGGTTATTTTTAGAAGCTATACATGAAATTAAAATGCAAGTTTTAAAAAATTACACAGTACCAAATTAAAAGTTAAAGTACATCACCAAACCCACAAACTTCAATCTCTTTCCCTAGAGAAAAATCACTTTTAACAAACTCTGCTTTTATTACTCTGGTGGTTATCACCACAATTCTGAATAATATGCTGATTCCATGGCTTGGAAAAACATTTATATGTTGATGACTCCAAACTTTTTAACTCTAGCCATGACTTCTTGACTGAGTTGTATTCTCATAGAGCTATATTGTATACTTAACGGACATTGCAAACTTAATACATCTAAAATAGAATTCTAAATTCTACTCTATGCCTTGCTCCAACTTGTTCCACCAGAAGTCTTTCCAATTTCTGTTAATGGACCCATGATCTACCTAAGAGCACAAATCAAAGACCTCAGAGTCACTACTGATTCTTCCTTTTCCTTTTCCTTTTCCTTTTCCTTTTCCTTCTTTATCCAATTAATCAGAAAGTCACAGATCAAAATACATCTTTGCCTTAGTTTGGCAGGTTGCTGTGACAAATGCCACATAATGGGTTTGCTTAAGCAATGGGAATTTATTGGCTCATGGTTTTGAGGCTAGGAGAAGTTTAAAATTGAAGCATCAGCAAGGCACTGCTTTCTCCCCAAAGCCTATAACATCCCAATGATGGCTGCTGGCAAACCTTGGGGGCCCCTAGCTTGTATCTATACTTCATGTCACATGCCAATGTCCTCTCCTTTCTTTTCTGGACTCCATTGACTTCTGACTTCTGGCTCCTCCACATGGCTTTCTTTCAGTCTGGTTTCTGGTTTCTTTCTCTTTAGAAGGCCTCCAGTAATGTGAATTAGAATACAACTTCATGCAGTTGGGCCACATCTTAATTAAAAATAACATCTTCAAAAGTGATATCATCAATGTGGTGATATAAGACATACTCTGAAAAAGTCATCCCTCAGAATCAACAAATAAAAGGACAAATCCCACTTGTCTGGAACTCTAGAGGATGATAGAGACTGGAGAAGGACTCTACAATGCTGAATTAAAGATAAAGAAAAATAATCTCCAAAATCAAGGAGAAGATTTTCTTCCAGTCCTGCCAGTCCAGACTCCTGTCTCTCACTCTGTCCTGTGCAACTTTCAGTTCACACAGAGGCAGCAAAGCCTGGGTCACCCCAGCCATAGATGCAGAAAATAGAGCCACACACAGCAGTGAGTTAGAACCCCACACATATTCAAGCATAAGACCTAAGTCTGCAGAGACCCAGGGTGGAACATGAGTGGCTGAGGAGAGCCATATACATAAGTGCCCCCAGATAAATAAAAAGGAAGAGAGACTGGGAGAACTGTAGGCAAGATGTGCACACACTCAATCCAGTCTCTGTTTTCTGGACCATCAAAATGCAAAATGGAACTTACTGGAACTTAAAATCCACATTTCTGGATTGACCCCTATCTGGCTACCTAGGACAAGACACACATGTGGCTCCCTGAGGAAGAAACCAGAGGCAGAAAAGTTCCATGGGAAAAAAAGAAGGAAAACTGAACTGCTGTAAGACAGGAAGGGTGTCAGAACTGAAAAGTGTAAGGAAAAGAAGATCCTGAGTAAGGGAGATAATGTAAACAAATTATATGAGCTGGAGAGAAAATTGCTCACAAGATTGCCAGAGAAGGAAGAGAGGAAAGGAAGCTTTCTTTTGGAGGTGAAACAATTGCAAAAAACGTGCAATCTTAAAAATTGTACTGCATATTCAGAGCAAGAATCAGATGAAGATTTGCTAAGAAATTATGAACAGTTAAACACTGGCTACTCTGAAGGTCCAGAATAAGTTGGACCAAGCATCAAAGAAGAGCCTTAACATAAAGCCAATCAACAAGAGGGCAAGAGGGAGAAACTGAACTTCAGAGTTAATACATCAAAATAATCAGATACTTAGACATCAGCAAGAATTTACAAACCATTCTAAGAAATAGAAAGAGATGGCTAAGTCAAGAGAACAAATTAAAATTTCAGAGGAGACATTGAATTTGGAACAACTTATTCGAGAGGGTCAAACAAATCTAAGTCAATTCAAAGAAAGGAAGGAAATATGGATATAGAGTTAAAGGATATTACGAAGACAATGTGTAAGCATAAAGAGGAATTAGACATTTTAAAAGAAACATAACAGAAATAAGAGGGATGAAGGGAACAATAAAGGAGATTAAAATACACTAGAGTCATACAACAGCATATCTGAACAAGCAGAAGAAAGAATCAGTGTACTAGAAGACAGGACAATTGAAATCATACAGTCAGAAGAAGAGATAGGGAAAACAATAGAAAAAAATTGAGCAATGTTTCAGAGATTTGAGTGACAGAATGAAGTGCACAAACATAAGTATCAAGGAAGTTCCTGAAGAAGAGAAGGGAAAAGGGGCAGAAATAATATTTGAGGAAATAATGAGTGAAAATTTCCTAACTCTTATGAAAGACATAAATATACATGCCCAAGAAGTGAAAACAATCATAAAAAGACCTAATAGACCTACTCTGAGACACATACTGATCAGTATGCCAAATAAAAAAGATAAAGAGAGAATTCTTAAATCAGCAAGAAAAAGGTGATTCATTACATTCAAGAAATCCTCAATAAGTCTACCTAACAATTTATCATCAGAAATCATGGAGGTGAGAAGGTAGTGGTATGAGATATTTAAGGTACTGAAAGAGAAAAACTGCCAGTTAATAATTCTTTATCTGGCAAAACTGTCCTTCAGAAACAAAGGAAAGTTTAAAATATTCACAGATAAACAGAGACTCAGAAAGTCTGTCAGAAAAAGCTGTGCCATACAGGATTACTAAAGGGAGTTCTGCAAATTAAAATGAAAAGACAAGAAGAGAGGCTTGAAGTATTGTGAAGAAATGAAGATCATCAGTAAGGGTAAATTAAAGGATATATGCAAAGCCAAAAAAAGTACTGTATCCTCAATATACAACTCTGTTCTTTAATTCATATAAGAATCAGAACACAATTGAACAACAAAAAGGCATATTTCCTGATAATAGACATGCAAAATATAAAAAGATAAAGTAAGACAAAAACAACATAAAGAGGGGAATGGAGGGATATAGAAGCACAGAACATGTATGCTATTGAAGCAAAGTTGGCATCTTTTCAAATTGGTATGTTATAGACATAGGTTGTGTAATATAAACCCAAGGTAACCACAAAGAAAGTATTTTAAAAATACAAAGAAACAGAAGTAAGAAAGAGATTAGTCAGATTCATCACAAAAGATCAACTATGCAGAAAAGGAGGTTGCAATAAAGGAAAAGAGAGGTAAAAAATTAAACGACATATAAAAATCAAAGAACAAAATGGCTAAAATGGCTATAGTAAGTACTGACTTTACAGTAATAACACTAAATATTAATTGATTAAACTCCCCAATCAAAAGACACAGAATGGCAGAATGGATAAAACAGCATGATCCAACTAAATGTTGTCACAAGAGATTCACCTTAGACCTAAAGGCACAAACAGGTTGAAAGTGAAAGTTTGGAAAACAATATTCCATGCAAATAGTAAACAAAAAACAGATGGAGACAAAATGACTTTAGGTCAAAAGCTGTTATAAGAGACAAAGAAGGACACTATATGCAAATAAAGCAACAATTGACCAAGAAGAAATAACAATCATAAATATTTATGTAATTAGCCACGGTGCCCCAAAAGACATGAAACAAATACTGTCAAAACTGAAGGGAAAAATATACATCTCTAAAATAATAGTTGGAGACTTCAAAACACCAGTCCAAAACAGCAGGATATATATTCTTCTCAAATGCATATGAATTATTCTCCAAGATAGACCACATGTTGGATCACAAAGCAAGTATCAATACATTTAAAAAGATTAAAATTATACAAAGCTTCTTCCTTGACTATAATGGAATGAAGCTGGAAATAAATAACAGGCAGAGAACTGGAAAACCCACAAATATATAGAAGTTAAATAACACACTCTGAAACAACCAATGGGTCAATGAAGAAATTACAAGAGAAATCCATAAATATCTCGAGACAAATGAAAATAAGAACACAACATATCAAAGCATATGGGAAACAATGAAGGCAAGACTGAGGGAAATTTATAGCCCTAAAGTTCTTATATTAAAAAAGAAAGAGCTAAAATCAAAGGCCTAACTGCATATGTAGAGGAACTAGAAAAAGAACAGCAAACTAAACCTAAAGCAGAAAGAAGAAATGATATAAGAATTAGGTCAGAAATAAATGAAATAGAGAATAAAAAAGCAAAGAGAGCATTTTAAAAACAAAATTTCATCCTTTAAAAAGATCAGTAAAATTGACAAGCCCTTAGATAAACTGGCAATTTAAAAAAAGAGAGATGATGCAAATAAATAAAATAAAAAATGAGAGGGGAGATATTACTACTAACCTCAGAAATAAAAAGGATCATATGAGGATACTATGAATAACTGTATGCCAACAAATTAGACAACCTGGATGAAATGGACTAATTTCTAGAAACATAAGAATAACCTACACTGACTCTAGAAGAAAGAGAAGATTTCAACAGACATATTATAAATAAAGAGTTGAATCAGTCATCAAAAACCTCCCAAAAAAGAAAAACCCAGGGCCAGATGGCTTCACAAGTGAATTCTAAGAAGAATTAATAACAATCCTACTCAAACTCTTTCAAAAAATTGAACATGAGGGAACACTACCTAATTCATTCTATTAGGCCAACATCAACCTCATACCAAAGCCAGATAAAGATACCATAATAAAAGAAAATTATAGGACAATTTCTCTTATGAATATGGATGCAAAAACCTTCAACAAAACACAAGCAAATAAAATCCAACAGCATATTAAAAGAATTGTACACATGATCAAGTAGGTTTTATCCCAATTACGCAAGAGTGGTGCAATATAAAATCAACTTATATGATACACCACATAAACAAAACAAAGTGAAAAACACATGATAATCTCAATTGATTCAGAAAGGGCATTTGACAAAATCCAGCATCCTTCCTTGATAAAAACACTTAGAAAAGTAGGAATAGAAGGAAACTTCCTCAACATGATATAGGGCACATATGAAAACCCACAGATAACATCATACTCAGTAGTGAAAGACTGAAAACTTTCCCTCTAAAACCTGGAATAAGACATAGATGCCCACTGTCAATACCATTATTCAAGATTGTGCTGGAAGTGCTAGCCAGAGCAGTTAGGCAAGAAAAATAAATAAAAGACAATTGCAGAGAAAGAAGTAAAACTTTCACTATTTGCAGATGACATGATTCAACATTTAGAAAGTCTTTGAAATATCTATAGCAAACCTAAGAGAACTAACAAATTCAGAAAAATGGTGGGTATAGGATCAACATGAAAAAATCAGTAGAGTTTCTATACAGTAGTAATGAGCAATCTAAAGAAGAAATCAATTTAGAAATTCCACTTACAATAGCAATTAAAAGGATCAATATCTAGGAATAAATTTTTAAACCAAGTATATAAAGGATTTATACATGTTAAACTCAAAACTTTGCTAAAAGAAATTTTAAAAATATAAATAAATGGAAGGGGAAGCAGATGTGGCTTAAGTGATTGAGCTCCTGCCTACAACACGTGAGGTCCTGGGTTCAGTTCCCTGGTGCTTACTGGAGAAGACAAGCAAGACAGTGAGCTGGCATGATGGGCAGGCAAGGTGCGCTGGTAACAAGATGACACAACAAAGAGACACAAAGAGGAAAGAAGAGAGACACAATAAACCAGAGAGTTAAGGTGGCTCAAGCACTTCTCTCCCACATGGGAGGTTCCAGGTTTGGTTCCCAGTGCCTCCTAAAGAGAAAATGAGCAGACACAGAGAGCACACAACATATGGACACAGAGAGCAGAGAGTGTGCACAAAAATGGGGGGGGGGGGGATAAATAAATAAAATAAATTTTAAAAATAAATAAATAAATAAATGGAAAGACATTCCATGCTCATTGATTGGAAGACTAAATGTTTTTAAGATGTAAATTCTACCCAAAATGATTTACACATTCAACACAATCCCAATAAAAATCCCAACAGTATTCTTTGCAGAAACAGAAATGCCAATTATCAAATTTACTTGGAAGGGTAACGTGCTCTGAATAGCCAAAAACATTTTCAAAAAAAAAGAAGAGTTGGAGGACTCACATTTCTTGATTTTAAAGCTTATTGCAAAGCTACAGTCATCAAACAGCATGGTACTGGCAAATGATATGCATATAAACCAATGGAATGGACTTGGGAGTTCAGAAATAGACCCTGAAATCTATAGTCAGTTGATTTTTGACAAACCTCCAAATCCACTTAACTGGGAAAGAACAGTCTCTTCAACAAATGGTGCTGGGAGACCTGGAGATCCATTAACAAAAGAATGAAGGAGGATCACTTTCTCATACCATCCACAAAAATTAATTCAAAATGGATCAAAAGCCAAAATATAAGAACCAGGACTATAAAACTCCTAAAAGAAAATGTAGGGAAGCATCTTCAGAATCTTGTGTTAGGCAATGGTTTCATAGATGCTACTCCCAAAGCATTAGCAACACCAAAAAAAATAGATAAATGGGATCACATCAAAATTAAAATCTTTTGTGT
Source organism: Tolypeutes matacus (assembly GCA_026826555.1). NCBI lineage: Eukaryota > Metazoa > Chordata > Mammalia > Cingulata > Chlamyphoridae > Tolypeutes > Tolypeutes matacus. The sequence continues at coordinate 15,305,223 of JAKSZT010053783.1, read as the reverse complement.
ATCAAAGGACCTTTTCACAAATGTGAGAAAATATTTGGAAACCAAATATCTGATAAGGGTTTAATAGCCAGAATATATTTTTAAAAGTCCTACAACTCAATAACAAAAAGACAAAAAATCCAATTAAATGATGGGCAAAAGACTTAAATAGACATTTCTCCAAAAAGGGATATACAAAATGGCTAAATGCAAATGAAAAGATGCTAAATATCACTAGCTAGTAGGGAAATGCAAATCAAAACCACAATGAGATACCATTTCACACCCACTAAAATGGCTACTCTTACAAAAACACATGTTTTAAAGAGGATGTGGAGAAATAGAAGCATTCATTCATTACTGGTGGCAATGTAAAATGGTGCAGCTGCTGTGGAAGACAGTTTGGCAGTGCCTCAAAAATCTAAGTATAGAATTGCCATATGACTCGGCAATATCTTTACTAGGTATACATCCAAAGAATTGAGAACAGGGATATATATTTGAAAACTAATGTTCATAGCAGCATTATTCACAATTGCCAAAAGATGGAAGTAGCCCAAGTGTTCATCAACCTATGAGTGGATAAACAAAATGTGGTATATGCACAATGGAATATTATTCAGCATTAAAAATTGGTGAATTTCTCATTCATGCAATAACATGAATGAACCTTGAAGATACGATGTTGAGTGAAATAAGCCATCCATAAAAGGACAAATAATGTATGAGCTCACTGATGGGAAATAATTAGAATAAGTGAACCCATAGAGTTAGAATCTAGAATATAGGTTAGCATGAGCTGGGTTGGGGATAAGGAACAAGGAATTAATGTTTCAATTGTACAAATTTCTATTTGGCTTGATTGTAAAGTTTTGCAAATGGGTGGTAGTTATGGTAGAACAACACTGTGAGTATAATTAACATCACTAGAGTTATATATGTGAGTGTGGTTTAAAGGGGAAATGTTAGGTCACATTTAAGTTACTAGAATAAAAATTAAAAGATAAAACAAGACTTTAAAACACAGTGAACCCTATTGCAAACTATGGATTATAGTTAATAGTACAAGTATAAAAATTTTCTTTCATGATTTATAACAAATATACCACACTAACGCAAGTTGTTAATAATAAGGTAGTATATGTGAAAAAATACAGCCTGATGTAAACTATTGGTTTAGTTAATAGTACAATTATAATATTCTCTTATCAGTTTAACAAAGGTACCATACTAATGCAGTGTTAATAATGGGGGAGCATATGGGAACCTACATGATTTTTCTGTAAACCTACAACTTCTCCAAATAAAAAATAAATAAAATTAACATAGTCAAGAGATCCTGTTTACAACGGTTCACACACTCACAGAAAAGCAGAATAAGGTTAAGAACATGTCAAATTGGGGTATGTAATTCAACCCACCACAATTGCAAGTCGGTCCCCTTCCCTCTGTCTCTGCTCCGCTTAGTCCAAGTCATCTTCATTTCTTAGCTGAACTACTGAAACTCTTTGCTTCAACCCCTGCTCCTTTTCAATCCATTCTCTATATATCAGCCAGACAAATCTATAAAATGTTAAGTCAGATCCTATTACTCTTCTGTTTAAAATCCTTCCACTGTACTTTGAATAAAACAAAATGCCTAATAATGATCTACAGGACCCTGCATGATCTGATTCTTGCTTACCTTTCTAACTTCATCTCATGCCACGCTCCTATTCCTATACTGTGCTTCAATTGTACAGGTCTCCTTTCCTGTCCCTGAACACACCAAGAGGGCCCTTACATGACTGACTTCTTCCCATCTTTAATGTCTTAGTTCGCATGCCATTTCCTAAAGGAGCACCCATACCAGATACACCTACCTCGTTCCAACCTCATTTCCTCTTGCTTTCTCATGTTGGAAAGATAAAGACTTCATTTCCCAGCCTCCTCATAGCTGGAAGAAACCACGCTACTCAGTTCTGGCCAATAAGAAGTAAGACATGAACTTAGCTATTTCATCATTCCTTCTTGGAAGCAAGACATGAAGTAATTCCTTCTGAAAAAGGCAGAGCAGGAATAAAGGAGGAACTGGTTCCTTGATGGCATCATTGAGGCACCATATAAGCCCTAAACTGAAATCCCCAGGCTTCTTGTTTCATGACACAGGAAACCTCTTAATTGTTTAAGTTGCTGTTTATTAAGTTTCCTGGTACTCACAGATAAACATAATCCTTAATGATATAACACCAATCCTAGTTTCTCTATCATGTGACCCATTTTATTTCCTTTATAACATTATCTGGATAGGAAATTTTTTTTTCTAATCTAATCTAATTTAATCTAATCTGTATTATCAAATTTGTATCCCCAGAGACCTAGAACTATGCTTGTTATATTGCTGGCACTCCACAAATAATTATTGAATAAATGTTAAAAGAACTCCAATAATTATTGCTTGAATGATTAGGCAATTTCTTTTTTTAACAAATCAATTTTATTGATACATATTAATAAAACATAAATCCATCCAAAGTGTACAATCAATGTTGTTTGGTGTAATCACATATTTGTGCATTCATCACTTCAATCATTCTTAGAAGACTTTAATTATTCCAAAAATAATAATAAACAAAAAACAAACAAAACTCATTACCTCTCAATCTCTCTATGCTTCCCCTGTCGTACAAAGCTGCTATTCTTTTTCCTTCTTATAGTGCATTTGTATTTATATTTTATAAAAACAGTCTTAGATATGCAATATCACCCATAGTAATGTTTTACATGAAGTTTTACTCTATTATACACAGTCCCATGTTACAGTTTTTAGCTTTCCTTCTAGTAATATACATGACTTTAGCCTTTCCCTTTCAACCACTGTCTTACCCATACAATAGCACTGCTAGTTACAAACATCATGATATGTTTTAGCCATTTCTATTCATTTCCAAACATTCACAAACAACATTTTTACCAATTCTGCACAGATTAACCCTCAGCTTTCCATTCTCTACCCTCCTTCTATTTACTCATGACCTATATTCTAATTATTAACTCCATGAGATTACACAAGACAATTATCCAAAGAAGAAACACGAGAAAAAATGTTCAACATCACTAGTGATTAGGGACATACAAATCAAAACTACAGTAAGATATAATTTCGTACCTATTAGACTGGCCGCTATTAAAAAGATGGAAAACTGTAAATACTGGAGAGGATTTGGAGAGTTAGGAATGCTTATTCACTGTTGGTGGGAATGTAGAATGGTACAGCCACTGTGGAGGACTGTTTCACAGTTTCTAAAGAAGTTGAATATAGACTTGGCATGGAACCCAGCAACACCATTACTAGGCATATACCCAGAAGAACTGAGAGCAGAGACACAAAAAGACATCTGCACACCGATGTTCATAGTGGCATTATTCACAATTGCCAAACATTGGGAACAACCCAGGTGTCCATCAACTGAAAAATGGATAAACAAATTGTGGTGTATACACACGATGGAATATTACGCAGCAGTAAGAAGAAATGAAGTCGTGAAGCATATGACAACATGGATGAACTTAGAGGACATTATTGAGTGAAGCAAGCCAGATACAAAAGGACAAATACTGTATGATTGTGCTATTAGGCAATTTCTTTTTATTCCTTGCTATGAAGAATGAAAATTTAACTTACCAGACCTCAAATAAATTTGTTGTTATATTACATTTAATTCTTTTAGATTACTTTTTGAACTTAAAGAGTATTTAAGATGCAATTTTTAGGACTATCCCTTAAAATTCTATTATCTGAGATAAGGAATAAGCAATTCTGGATTATCCTTAACCTCTCCTCCCATATTCTATGACTCTTAAATTAATGAGACTTATTCATATTCTTTTATAAAACTAAAATAAATCCTTCCTATTTGCTTATGGGTTGAGTCTACATTTAGAAAGTCAGCAATATTTTCTGAACTATGATTATATATCTATTATTCATTCCAGAACAGAATTACATGGATCAATGTGTAGAAAGTAAATTCTGTCCTGTATCATCAGCCCTGGGTCACTTCATTATTTTTTTTAATTATGACCATAATAGATGTTTTTTGAGAATTGCAAAGATTATAGAAAGTTTTATAGGAAATGTGAAATTTGGCCTACTCTTTCTATAGGGTTTTAATTATTTAATAGAAATGGGATCATATACATATTGTCCATGACCTTTTTATCTTCCAGTATAATGGGCATCGTTTTTATATATGTGTGTAATTTCTTTTCTTTAATAGATGATTAGCATTCCATATATTTGAAACAACAGTTCTTTAACCCTACTGTTTTAGTTTGCTAATGGATGCCAAGGCAATATATCAGAAATGGGCTGGCTTTTACAATGAGGTTTTATTTACTTATAAGCTTACAGTTCCAAGGCTGAGAAAAATGTCCAAATGATGGCATAATCAGGAGATGCTTTCTCCCTGAGCTGCAGATATGGATGACCAGGCACATGGCAGGGTACACTGGTGTCATCTGAAGGTACCTTCCTTCTCCTCAGGCTCTGTTGCTTTCAGCTTCTGACTGCCCCAGGCTTTCTCTCTGTTCCTAGGGCTTTCTCTCTACCAGGTTCCATTGATTTCAGCTTCTGGCTTCTAGAGCTTCCTCTCTCAACTTGTAGGAGTTATTCTCTGTTTCTTTGCATGTTTCTCCCATCTATAAAGGACTCTAGTAAGAGGATTAAGGCCCACCCTCATTCACACAATCTAATCAAAGGCCCTTAACTGAAGTAATTTAATCAAAAGTTCCCACCTACAATAGGTTTACATGTAGAGGAATGTATTAGCCATAAGGACAAGATAATCTGGGGTACAACTATTGAAAGACTGTTTAAATTATTTCCTATTATTTGCTCTCATATTGGTAAAATGAACATCCAATATGCTATCATATTTGTATAGGCACATGGCACATGGGTAGATGTTTCTATAGGATAAAATTCCCTAGTCAAAAGATAGGTGCATTGTACATTTTAAAGGTACAGTAGAAACTATCCTAGATAAATATCTACATCACTTTTATCCAATAAAATACAATGCAATCCAAATATAACTTCAAATATTCTAGTAGTCAAGTTTAAAAAGTAAAAAGAGGTAGAATTCATTTTGAGCATATGTTTTATTCAAATTACTATCAATAGGTAATCAATATTAAAATTTATTCATGAGTTATTTTTATTCTTTTTATCATGTTAAAACTTCAAAAAACAGCCTGTATTTTATACTTATAGCACATCTAAGTTTGGATGTTAAATTTTCATTTAAAACAGGTGGAGGAAAGAATTAGCAATGTGAAAGATAGTACATCTGAAATCAAACAGAGAGTAGAACAGAGAGATAAAAAGATAGAAAAAAATCCAGCAGGGACTTAGGGATTTGAATGACAAGAAAAAATGCACAAATATATGCATTATAGGCATCCCAAGGGAGAAGAGAAGGGAAAGGGGACAGAAGTAGTGTTGGAGAAAATAATGGCTGAAAACTTCCCAACCAGATTGAGAGAGGTGGATGTACATGTCCAGGAAGCTCAGCGTACCTAAAACATTATAAAGCCCAACAAGTCTACTCCAAGACATATTTTGGTCAAACTGTCCAATGCTCAAGACGAAGAGAAAATACTGAAAGCAGCAAGAGAAAAGAGACCCATCACATACAAAGGAAGCTCAATAAGATTAGGTTCTGATTTTTCATCTGAACCCATGGAGGCAAGAAGGCAGTGGTATGGGACAGTTAAGGTGCTAAAAGAAAAAAAATTCCAGTGAAGATTTTTAACTATCTAGCAAAGCTGGCATTCAAAAATAATGGAGTCTGTGCTGTGCACGAGTGGAGTGAGAAGCTTGGGACATCTATCTGTGCGGATCGGCGGCGTGGAACGAACGGCGGAGATTCAAGAGTTTTGAGGCTGCCGGTGGAGGTTGGCACAGGCGGCTGAGCCCCGCAGTTAGGGAAAAAAAAATAAAACGGCCATTTGGAGCCACGGGCGGGGCGAAAAAGTTTTATTTTCTGGGGATCTGGCTGCCTGGCGCCCCTTGGACCTTGTGTGAACAGAGCAAACGAGCTAATCAGCACCCGGTGAACCGGAGGGGGGAGTTTGTTCGGTGAACGGAGCTGATTTCCCTAGCCACCCAGGGATAAGACCTGGGCCGCTGCAGAGCCAGGAGGAAGGGACACTTCCCAA
>JAKSZT010053783.1:15196617-15290716 GCA_026826555.1 Tolypeutes matacus | reverse complement strand
AAAGAAAGAAAGAAAGAAAGAAAGAAAGAAAGAAAGAAAGAAAGAAAAGAGGCAGCCTACCCTACCCCATGGAAAAAAGTATTTGGCAACCATATATCTGATAAGAGCTTAATATCTAGCTTATATAAAGAAATCCTACACCTCAAAAATAAAAAGACAAACAACCCACTTAAAAAATCGGCCAGTGACTTGAAAAGACACTTCTCCAAGGAAGAAATACAAATGTCTAAAAAGCACATGAAAAAATGCTCAACATCACTAGCTATTAGGGAAATGCAAATCAAAACTACAATGAGATACCGTATTAGCCAGCCAAAGGGGTGTTGATGCAAAATACCAGAAATTGGTTGGTTTATATAAAGGGTATTTATTTGGGGTAGAAGCTTACAGTTACCAGGTCATAAAGCAGAAGTTACCTCCCTCACCAGAGTGTATTGGCCACGTGTTGGAGCAAGATGGCTGCTGATGTCTTTAAGGGTTCGAGCTTCCTGGGTTCCTCTCTTCCCAGGGCTTTCCTCTTCATGAGGCTTGCTTCTCTCCATGAGGCCAGCTATAGAATATCAGGCAAATGGCTCTTCTCTTTTGCTGGGGCTCTCTCTCCTTCCTCACTACCAAGCTCCTCTGTGTGCTTACTTCTCTGGGTTCCAGCATTAAAACTCCAAATTTCCTTCTCTGTGGTGTGGTTTCTCTGTGAGTCCCCACCCACCAAGGGGGCAGGGACTCAACGTCCTACTGATGTGGCCCAATCAAAGCTTTAATCATTATTTAATCAAGTAAAAGCAAAACCTCTGAATCCAATATAATCTAATATGCCCTGTTCTTGGAATTCATAAATAATGCCAAACTGCTACAGATATGATCTTATACCCTTTAGACTGATGGCTATTAAAAAAACAGAGGACTGTAAGTGTTGGAGAGGATGTGGAGGAATAGGAACTCTCAATCACTGCTGGTGGGAATGTAGAATGGTCCAACCATAGTGGAGGACAGTTTGGCAGTTCCTCAAAAAACTAGCTATAGAACTGCCATAAGATCCAGCAATTCCACTGCTGGTTATATTCCCAGAAGAATTGAAGGCAAGGACATGAACAGATATATGCATACCAATGTTCATAGTGGCAATAGTCACTATTGCCAAAAGTTGTAATCTACCCAAATGCCCATCAACAGATGAATGGATAAACAAAATGTGGTACATACATACAATGGAATATTACTCAGCTGTAAGAAGGAATACAGTGCTAACACATGGGATAACATGGATGAATCTTGGGGACCTTATGTTGAGTGAAACAGCCAGGCATTGAATGACAAATATTGCATGACCTCACTGATATGAATTAAGAAAATCAAGCAGACTCAGAGAGCTATTTTCTGGAAGATAGGTTTACAGGAAATAGAAAGAGAGAAGAAGGTTGTGAGATAATGCCCATATGGATGTAATCTATGATAAGGTGAAAGTGTGTAGTTGGGCATTGAAGGGATATGACAGGAAAGTAGTGATACTTTTGGGTTGGGTGGTGCAGGTTTGACATGTGGGTAGATTGGGGAGGATGGGTTGAAAGGTCCATGGAACTAGGGGGAGGGTTAGGGGAGGGACCAAGTAAACACTGGGGATTGGCAGATATGTAGTTGAAAATACAAAGTTGGGAACGCACTTATGGCAATATGACAAGGAAGGGGTACTGGTTTAGGGTGTTGGATGGGGGGGGGGAGTATTTGGGACAGGGTGCACCCAGAGCATGCTTCTAGGGAGTGTGTGAGTGATCATTTTGTCATAATGTGTTTTACCAGTGGGTGGAGACACACATAATGAGTGGGAAGAGTCATACTCCCATCCTGGGAAGGACTGATATGTTCACAACCTGAGGGGTGGGAGTCTCTTGAGAGCATGGGCAGCTCCTAATAGGAGAGGATAAACCAGTGTGTCAAGACTTCAGTGATGTTGCAAGTAACTGTGAATCTTGTAATCCAAGGAGTGAAGAAGGGCACTCCTTGGGTCCCGAGGGGAGGGAAAGGGAGGAATAGTATAGATGGAGCAGGCAGTATTTAGTGGGCAATGGAAGTGTGCTACATGATCTTGCAATGACGGACACATCAAAATATCATCAAAATTTATAGGAGTGTACCATCTAAAATGTAAATCATAATGTAAACCATAGACCATGGTTAGTAGCTATGTTTCACTATTTGTATATCAGTTGTAACAAAGGTACCTTCCACGTATAAAAAGGTATTAATACGGGAAGAGGAAAAGGGGGAGGATGTTGGGTATATGGGAGTCCCCTATATTCTGTATGTGACTTTACTGTAACCTAAAACTTCCTTGAAAACAAAATGAGAAAAAAGAAAGACACTGGGGAATAAATGGAAAAAAAGTCACTGTACACACAAGACAATAGATATTACAGTGATAAAAGGTAAAATGTCAAAAAAATATTTTTAACATTTTTCATTATTTTTTAATATCCCAATCTTTTAATTTTATTTTATCTTTAGTTTGTTTAAATTTTCATGTATTTTATTTCTTATACTTAAAACTGTCATTATTATTTCATTTTCCTATTAATTGTATTTGACTATTTTATTGGCTTCATTTTGAAGAAGCTTTGGATCACAGAAGGGTTGCAACTGGGGCAGGGGAGGATCATTGGTGTGGGGTGTCAGCAATGGGGGATACATGGAGAAAGTTCACCTGGGCATACATATAAAGTATATAAATGTGTTCAAATGTTTACATTGTCACAAAGGGTGGAGATTCACACAATAACCGAAAGAATATTGAATTCCCATCCTGGAGAGCTCTGCCACATTCTGTACTGGAGCAGCAACAGTCCCCCCAGTGCAGGGGCAATGACTGGTGAAGGAGGATGATCCACTGATGGACCTTTGATATTGATGACTATGCTTGTGAACCTTTGCCTTTGAAATTGAAACTTATCCTAGTGTTGTGGGGTGCCTAAGAGTTGTCTCCTGAGAGCCTCCTTGTTGGTCAAATGTAGCCTCTCTCTAAGCCAAACTCAGCATATAAATACATTTCCTTCCCCCCATCAAGGGATATGACTCCCAGGGATGAGCCTCCCAGGCACCGAGGGTTACTACCAAACACCAACTAGCAATGCAACTGGAAAAAGACCTTGAATAAAAGGGAGAAAAGGGAAAGACAAGTGAGTTTATATGGCTAAGAGACTTCAAAGTGAGTCGGGAGATCATCCCAGTGGTAGCGCTTATGCATATCTCAGCAGGATCTCATCGACTGCAAAGGTGGGTACTACTCCAAATAGTGGAGCTCCTGGGGGCTCTGGAGACACCCAGGTCCTATGGTCAGGGCAGATAGCTCCGGAGTTTGGTGCCTTACCAGTGGGCCCTACTTTGGAGTTTGTGCTCCTGAGAGTAACAGAGTTGGACTCAGTTATGGCTTCCCTACACATGGCTCATCTGTCCCTTATATTAAACCTATACTTGGTAAGCACCTCTTAAAATATATTTATATATATATAAATAACATTTTTGTAAGCAAATGCACATATATGCATATATATTTATACATCATTTTACAAATATTGGTATGTATTGTGAAAATTTTTATTTTTACCCACAATAAAAAATAAATAAATTAAAAAATAATAATAAAAAATAAAAAAATAATTTAAAAATTAAAAAAAAAAACACCTATACTTGGTGCTGGAGTTTGTAGGTGTACATCCAAGACACTGGAATCTTTGGAATGTCCATGTGTCTGGTGGGCCCTGAGCCTCAGCGGAGTTGCAGCACCTACTCTCCAGTTCATTTGACTCACCCAGGACAACTAACAAGGAGGTGAGGGTGTACAACCACCATACCAAGGAAATGAGAGCCTACAATTGCAAGCAAGAGAGTCCCATCCATCGGCTGTGTGGGATCGAAGCCCCCTCTCAATTAGAGGTAGAGTAGACATCACCATCCCAGAATCCTCAAGATTGGGGAATGAACTATGGACTAGAGTAGACTTGCTGATATTCTACAATAGATTTATTGTGATTCTAGCAATGGAAGAAATTACAACATTGATGTGGAGGCAGTGGCCACTGGAGGCTCTGGGGACAGGGAGAGGGAAAAACAGGTATAATATGGGGCCTTTGGGGGGGCTTGGGAATCATCATTGCAACAACAGATAAAGGCCATTTTATATCTTCCCATCACCTGAAGAATTGTATGAGCAAGAGTATAAACTACAATTGGAACTATGGTCCGCGCTCAGTGACAATGACCCAGGATGCATTTATCAATTGCAATGAATGTGCCCTACTAATGAAGGATGTTGTTTATGTGGAAGGGTGTGGAAGGTGTGAGGAGCAAGGCATATGGGAATCCCTATATTTTTGTGTAACATTTATGTAATCTAAGTATCTTTTAAAAAATAAAAAATATATTTTATAAAAAAATTTTCATTTTAAATATTTGATGTATATTTAAATTTAATAAAATGCACTGTTTACTAAGTGGAATTGCATTTCTAAGTTGTTCCAGATATATTGTTTTTCAGTAATTGAATTTAGTTTCTAAATTTAAATTAAATTAAATTAAAAATTCATTCCTCAGTTGCACTAGCAACTATCAAGTGCTCAATAGCCATATTTAGCTAATGGCTACAGTATTGGATAGCACAGATCTAAATTAAACACAGTAACCAAAGCTTTCCATTATTTCTATTCACCACACTAACAAACAAGAAGCTGAATGTTTGCCGATAGGAGGCTATGCTTTGGTATGTCCTAGCAGCACTTTTACCACCAGTTAAGTTTTACATTTAAAGAGGAAGTAACATTTGTTACAAATCTGATCTCACTGTTTCTGCTATGGTAATTGTGCAATCTGATCACTATGACAAAATATTGATGAAATATGAGTATGAAAAGAAAGACTCATTTCTCTGTAAATTAAACTCAATGCTTTAGTATACTTAATAAAAACAAATCATACCCCTAAAAGTCTACTGATTTAGGGGTAGGTAAGATGACTATAAATGTTTGAGAAAACATTGTGAAAATAATGAAGAATTCTTCATACCTTTTACTTAGTAAATTTCTTTACATTCTTGCTACACTTAAAAAAAAAAAACAGACAATAGAAATAAAATACAATTCATTTTGAATATGGTTCATGCATATATAGTGACCCTGACTCAAAGTAAAAGACTTTGCCTTAATTCAATAAATGAGTGAATGAAGATACATTTTTATGTACATCTGTCTTTTGTACAGACTTATCTAAATGCATTAACAATCTGCATTAACCCTTCCACCAACTCTTCAATTCCCATAATCTGACATGAATTTTTTTTTTATCATATCTGGTAGTAGGTTTTAACAGTTTCATTAGCTAAATGATCAGCTCATATCTAAATTAGAAGTCCATCAAACAAACACATACAGTCCAATACAGAAAAAAAATCCATTTGTAGAAAATTTTCTTTTGCCTAGGCACATCAGGAGAATTTGGAGCATGTCACCTATCCTAAGTTTTTCTGTTATATTGAAGTCACAGACATTAATTGTTGAAGAAAATTTTACATTATATTTAGGTACAGAAAGTCTTAGAAATATCTTTTTTTTTTTTTAATAAAGAGAAGAAACTTCTGCCTCTAAAGTCATGGTAAACTATGTTTTCATAGGATGTGAAACACAAAACCATTTTGGGGAAACACTGAAAAAATATAGAATTATGTACCCCTTTTTCTTGGTAGATGTTTTTAAATGTGTTCTATACTTTAAAGAAACAGAAATTAGAAATAATAGATACTTTTTTTTAATCTATCAAAATAATTATATAACCTTCCTCCTTTTCATTGTTACTTAGGGTTATGTTTGAATCATGACCACCACAAAGACATGTTCAGTCCTGTATATGTGAATGCATTTTTAAAAAGGATTTTTGAAGATGTTTAATAGGGAAAATGAGTCCAAACTGAATCAGAACATATCTTAAGTCAAATAAGTCTCAATAAATTAAAAAATAGTAAAATCATACCATGCATTTTCTCCAACCACAATAGAATGAAGCTGGAAATCAGTAACAGGGTGAGAAATAGAAAATTGATAAATATGAGGAAAGTAAGCAACATACTCAAACAACCAATGGGTTAAAGAGGAAATTATAAGGTAATTTAGGAAATATCTTGAGGTGAATAAAATGAAAATACCACATACCAAAACTTATGGGATGCAGCAAAGGCAACACTGAGAGGGAAATTTATACCTCTATATGATTACATTATAAAAGAAGAAGTATTTGAAATAAGCGACCTAAACTCAAAACTGGAAGAAGTAGAAAAAACTAAACCAAAGCAAGCAACAGGAAAGAAATAAAAAATATTGGAACAGAGATAATTGAAATAGAGATTAAAAAACAACACAGAACATTGACAAAACCAAATGTTGGTTCTTTGAAAAGATCAGTAAAATTGCAAACCTTTAGCTAAACTAATGAAGAAAAAAGAGAGAGGAAATAAATGAATAAATCAGAAGTCAAAAGGGAGCATTACTACCAAGCCCAATGAAATAAAAAGGACTATAAGAAGATACTATGAACACCAAGAAATTGGATAACTTAAATGAAATGGACAAAGTCCTACAAACCCACAAACTACCTACACAGACTCAAGAAGAAATAGAAGATTTCAACAAACCAAGAACTAGTAAAGAGATTGAATCAATTATCTTCAACTAGAAAATCCCAGGACCAGTTGGCTTCACAGGTGAATTCTACCAAACATTCCAAGAAAAATAATAAATCATGTTCAAAATCTTCAAAAAAATTGAAGAGGAGGGGACACTCTTTAATTCATTCTACTAGATCAATATCACCCTTTTACCAAAGCCAGATGAAGATACCACAAAAAGATAATTAAAGGGAGTGGATGTGGCTCAGCAGTTGGGTGCCTGCCTCCCACATGAGAAGTCCTGGGTTCAGTTCCCAATGCCTCCTAAAGAAGAGGAGCAGATGCCACAAAGAGATGATATCACCACCAGCAAGATGCCACAACCAGAAGACACCTCAACTGCCGCAACCAGCAGATGCCTCCATGAGCAGATGACAAAAACCAGCAGACGATGAAACCAACAGACAATATAACCATTAGAGAGTGGAAGTGGCTCAAGCATTTTAGCACTCGCCTCCCACTTGGGAGGTCTAGGATTCAGTTCCCGGTACCTCCTAAAGAAGATGAGCAGGCAGACGAAGGAGCCATCTCAGTGGGGGGGAGGTGTATAAAAATAAATAAAAATGAATAAAGAGAGAGAGAAAGAATATTAAACACTAATAATTCCCATGAATATGGATGCAAAAATCCTCAACATATTACTAGCAAACTAAATTCATTAACAAATTAAAATCATTCACCATGTATTAGTATTACATATTTATGTATTAGTAATAAACCATGTGTTAGTATTGTATATTTATTATAGTTCATGAAAGAACATTCTCATATTTATATGAGAACATAAATAGCCACAGTCCGTCATTCACCATGGGGTTTACTGTGTTATATGATCCCCTGCTTTGTACAATCCATCCAAAGTACACACTCAATGGCTTTCAATTTTATCACAGAGTTGTGCTGTTATCAGCTCAGTCCATTTCAGAACATTTTCATCACCCCAAAAGAAGAAATCTCATACCCTCTTATACATTATTGACCTTGAGCATTGATATAATAACTTTTTTGCTATTGATGCAAGAACATTACAATATTGCTGTTAAGTATAGTCATAAGTTACATTATTGTATTTTCTCATACACCACCATATTCTTACCACCTTGTGATAGTGATGTACACTTGTTCCAGATCATAGAAGAACATTCTTGTATTTCTATTATTAACCACAATCCTCATCTATCACTGGGTTCATTATGTTATTCAGTTCCAGGATTACTCTCTAGCTTTCTTTCAATTGACATTCATGTCCCTAAACTACCCCCTTTCAGCCACAGTCCCATTTATAAACCAGCTGTGTTAGTTATACTCACTATAATGTTCTACCATCAACTATATTTTCAAACTTTTACAATCAAGCTAATTAAAAGTTCAATATATATTAAGCATCAGTACCCCTTCTCATCCCTCATCCTATCTCCTAGTAACCTATACTCTAGATTTTAACTCCATGTGTTTATTCTTTGTATTTAGTTCATATTAGTGAGGCCACACAATATTTGTCTTTTTGTGTCTGACTTATTTCACTCAGCATGATGTTCTCAAAGTTCATCCAAGTTGTTTATGTCCCAATTTCATTTCTTCTTACAACAGCATTGTATTCCATCATATATATATATACACACCACATTTTGCTTATGCATCCATCAGGTGATGGATACTTGCTTTGTTTCCATTTTTGACAACTTTGAATAATGCTGCTATGCACATTGGTGTGCAAATGTCTGTTTGCATCCCTGTTTTCAGTTCTTCTGTATATATACCTAGTAGAGGTTTTGCTGGATCATATGGAATTTCTATATTAATCTTCTTGAGGAACTGCCAAACTGTCTTCCACAGAGGCTGCACCATTTTATATTCCCACCGACAGTGAAAGAGTGTTCCTATTTCTGCACATCCTCTCCAGCACTTTTAGTTTTCTGCCTTTGTAATAATGGCCATTCTGAATAGTAGGTATCTCAGAGTAGGTCTATTCTGATTTATTCTGTATGGAGTGTTTTATCCTTCTTGGATATTGATATTTATGACTTTTATAAGGGTTGGGAAGTTTTCAGTAATTCTTTCTTCAATTATTTTTTCTATTCTTTTTCCATTCTTTTCCATTATTTCTCCTTCTGGGACACCTATGATGTGTATGTTTGTACATTTCACATTGTCATTCAATTCCCTGAGACCCTGTTCCATTTTTCCATTCTTTTGCCTTTCTTTTCTCCTGTCTTTTCAAGTTCAGATTCTCTGTCTTCCAAATTACTAATTCTGTCCTCCACTACTTCAAATCTGCTGTTATATGCCTCTAATATACTTTTTTACAAATCAATATTATTGATACATATTAATAAAGCATAAATCCATCCAAAGTGTACAACCAATGGTATTCAGTATAATCACATAGTTGTGCATGCATCACTTCAATCATTTTTAGAACAGTCTCATTATTCCAGTAATATTAATAATAATACTAAAAAACAAAAACCAAACAAACAAACAAGCACGCAAGCCAAACTCATCACCTCTCTGCTTTTGGCCCACACAGACCTGCTGCTACATCCTCCCTCCAAGTAGTATAGGAGGGAAATTTTCTGGGCAACAGCAGGCACTTTCAGCCTGCATGGACTAGACTGGTGGGTACCTATAGATCCACCTCCACACCCAAATACAATAGGAGGGGGTAGTGTTTCCTCAGCCGTTCCAGGCAATGGCAGGCACTTTTGGCCTGGATGGACTGGACTGTTGAGTACCTGTAGATCCACCCCCATCCCCTAATAGGATAGATGTGGAGCTGTGTTTCCTCAGCTTCTCTGGGAAATGGCAGATATTTTTGCCCTACAGGGACTGAACTGTGGAACACCCATGGATCCACCCCTACTCCCCAATAGAATAGGAGGAGGCTGGTGTTTCCTCAGCCACTGCAGGCAATGGGAGGCACTTTTGGCCTATAGAGACTGAACTGTTGGGTGCCTGTGTTTCCATCTGTACCCCTTAAAGGGCAGAAGGAACAGTACTCCCTCAGTCTCTCAGGGCAACTGCAGGTGAATTTGGCCTACATGATTAGATTGTTGGGCACTCCAGAGGGTCCATCCCCTACCCTAGCAGGGGAGGAGGGTGGCCACAGTTCCTGGGCAACTATGATCATTTTGGACCAGCACGGCATAGATTCTTGCCCACACCTGCAGCTCCATTCCCACCCCAGGCAGGGGAGTATGGAGCATAAAGTTTCTTCAGTCTCTACAGGCAATTATAGATGGTCTTGGCCTGCAGGACTTGGATTATTACACATGGCTGTGGCTCTGTCCCTACTCCTGGCAGAAGAGAAAGGTGGGAGAAGCTTCACTGGTCCCTGACGCTCTGTGGACACCATCAGCACCAAGCTTACAGTACCAACTACATCCTCGGCTCCTACTACACAACCAGCAAGGGTGAAAGGGCAAGAAAGCCCTAAACTAAAGAAAGAAACTGAACCCAGAATAAATACATCTAGTAAGCCAGATGCCAAGACACCAACAAAAAAATTACCATCCATATCAAGAAACAGGAAGATATGGCCCAGCCAAAGGAACAAGAGAAGCCTCCAGATGACGTAAAGGAGTTGAGGTAACTAATTATAGATGTTCAAACAAATCTCTTTAATTTCAATGAGATGGTGTATTAGTCAGCCAAAGAGGTGTTAATGCAAAGTACCAGAAATTTGTTGGTTTTTATAAAGAGTCTTTATTTGGGGTAAAAGCTTACAGTTACAAGGCACTAAAGAATCCAACTCAAGGTTGCTTTTCTCACCAAAGTCAGTTGTCACATGTTGAAGCAAGATGCTTGCCAATCTCTGCAAGGGTTCAGGCTTCCTCTCTCTCAGCTAAAGGCTGGTATAGGGTTTGTTTGTTTTTTCTGGACTCCCTCAGCTCATCTACTCTATTCTTTTCTGCTGCAAGTTATCAGGCAAATGGCTCATCTCTCATCCCAGGCCCACAGGATCAAAGTTCTCTCCTCTGTCATATCTATGGAACGCTGTTTCTTTTACATGTATCTTCTTCTTCTATGTCTTCTTAAGTGAATGCTTGTTTACATCAGCCCACCAAGGGGCCAAGGACTTAACCTGAGTAACACCCTACTGACAGAGTCCAATCAAATCCCTAATTTTAACATAATTTAATCAAAGACATCTCAGCTGAATCTAATACAATCAAAGGGTATAATGGCCAGACTAACAGACCAGTTTACCAACATAATCTTTCTTTTTTGGAATTCATCAATTATCTCAAACTGCCACACTCCACCCTCTGAATTCCAAAAAGACGTTACAATACAAAAAAAAAAAAAAAAAAACCTTAAAACAGAAACAATGCTAAGTACAAAATCACATCACAATCACAATTTATCTGCTTCCAATATACAAAGGGACAGATACAGGATAAACATTTTCATTACCATAAGGAAATTTGGGGAGGGAAGCATGAGTCACTGGTCCCAAACAGTTCCAAAAATCTGCATGGCATACTCTATTAGATTTCAAAGTCTGAGAGTCATTCTTAAGATGATGGTTTCTTCTCTTCCTTGGGGTCTTATGGGGGCCCACCCTTTCCAAAGTTTTGCCCAATGGCCATTTTTTTGGTTCGGCCCTCATCAAACATCTGGGTGGCAACTGAGCTCCAGATCTCACCATCAAAGAACATTAGGATAAGGGCCACACTTTACCCAGTCTCTGGAGTAAAGTATCCCTCTTAGTACAGCGAGGTGGCAGCAATATTTTCCCTAACCTCGAGCTTACAGGTCCGACCTCCTCAGAACAGTGAGGTGGTGACCTGGCCTTCCTTAATCTATAGGGAACAGACCCACCCCTCTCAGAGCAATAGGATGTTGACCTCACTATCCCTGACCTATGGGGAACATGTCCAGCCCTCTCAGTGCACTGGGGTGTTGACCTTACTCTCCCCAAACCATGGGGAATGTGCTCCACCTTCTCTAAAGCCTGAGGCAGCAAGACTCTCCCTAAACAACAAGCTGTAACATTCACCCTCTTCAAATACTGGGTAAAACTCATACTCTCCATACATAAGAGTGGGATCTCTTACTTGGCCCAAGGAGATGTCTTAATTCCAGGCATCAGCTTCCATGGTTTTTCTCTTAAACCATTTTCTTTTCCTTCTCTCCTCTCCATGTCCCTTTTAGTCCAGGCTGACAGTGGTTTTGTTCATACGGAACAAAAGCTTGTTGGTTTAACATGCAAGAAATAGGGATCCAAGCCTTCAAACAGTAGTATCTTCCACAAGTCTTTCCTGAGTAACTGCATTTTCCATCCTGACTTACAAGTTCCAAGTTTAGTTAATTCCTCAAATGGGGCACTATCACCCGGGGGCTTGGTTTTCAGAGGCTTGGAATTTCTAGAATCAGTTTTTGGTTTCTTTGTGCCCAATAATTCAGTTCTCAGCTTATCTCTTTCATCAAGCATTTGCTATAAGCTGCCAAGAGAAGCCAAACCATATCCTCCAAGTTTACTTTGGAAAGCTCTCCAGCTAAATATCCAGACTTATTTTCAAATTCTGCCTCCCATATAACATCAGGAGTCAATCTTGCTAATTTCTCTGCAACCTTAAAACACAGATCACCCTTCCTTCAGTTTGCAATAATAGTTTCATCATTTCATTCTAAGGCATTATCAGAAATAACTTTAAGCTCCATATTCCTACCATTAGTCTCTCCAAAGCAGTCTAAGCCTTTTCCATTAAGCATCTGACAATTTTCTCAAAAAAAAAAAAATACCCCTTATCCATTTATAAAACCATCCCAGCATTTTTGGTAATTGCATCAAACTGTACCCCACTCTCCTGTACCAAATTTTTTATTAGTCAGCCAAAGAGATGCTGATGCAAAGTACCAGAAATTTGTTGGTTTTTATAAAGGGTCTTTATTTGAGGTAAAAGCTTATATTTACAAGACATTAAAGAGTCCAATTCAAGTTTGCTTTTCTCACAAATGTCAGTTGCCACGTGTTGAAGCAAGATGGTTGCCAATCTCTACAATGGTTCAGCCTTCCTCTCTCTCAGAAACAGGTTGGCATAGAGTTTGTTACTTTGTGGGTTTCCTCAGCTCATCTGCTCTATTCTCTTCTGCTGCAAGCTATCAGGCAAATGACTAAGTTCTCTTCCCAGGTCTCAGGATCAAAGTTCTCTCCTCTGCCACGTCCATGGAGCTCTCTTTCTTTCCATGTCTTTTCTTCTTCAGTGTGTTCTTGAGTGAGTGTCCATTTATATCAGCCCACCAAGGGGGCAGAGACTTAATCTGAGTCAAACCTGATTGACATAGTCAAATCAAAGCCCTAATCTTAACATAATTTAATCAAAGACATCTCAGCTGAATCTAATACAATTAAAAGGTATCATTCCTAGAGGAACAGATCAGTTTACAAACATAATATCTCTTTTTAGAATTCATGAATAATTTCAAACTGCCACAGATAGCTAATGAGATTAAGGATATTAAGAAGACACTGGGTAGCACAAAGAAGAATTTGAAAGCATGCATAGAAAAATAGAAACTCTTATAGGAATGAAAGCCACAATAAATGATATTAAAAATACACTGAGGCATACAACAGCAGATTTGAGGAAGCAGAAGAAAAGATCAGCGAGCTTGAAGAGATGGCCTCTAAAAACAGACATAGAAAAGAACAGATGAAGAAAAGGATGGAAAAAATTGAACGGTGTCTCAGGGAACTAAATGACAGCAAAAGGCATGCAAACATGCATGTCATGGGTGTCCCAGAAGGAGAAGAGAAGGGAAAAGGGGCAGAAGGAATATTTGAAGAAATAATGGTAGAAAATTTCCCAGCCCTGTTGAAGAACATAGATATCCAAGTCAAAGAAGCACAACGTACTCACATCTAAATAAATTCAAATATACCATCTCCAGGACACATACTAATCAGAATGTCAAATGCCAAAGAGAATTCTGAGAGCATTGAGAGAAAAGCAATGCATAACATATAAGGGATACCCAATAAGATTAAGTGCCTATTTCTCATCAGAAACCATGGGGGCAAGAAAGCAGTGGTATGATATATTTAAGATACTGCAAGAGAAAAACTGCCAGCAAAGAATCTTATATCTGGCAAGATCATCTTTCAAAAATGAGGGTGAGTTTACAATATTCACAGATAATAAGAAACTAATAGAGTTTGTAACCAAGAGACCATCTTTGCAAGAAATACTAAAAGGAATGCTACAGTCTGAAAAGAAAAGACAGGAGAGAGAGGCTTGGAAGAGAGTTTAGAAATGAAGACTATATCAGTAAAAGTAACCAAAAATGTAAAAAGACTGATGAAAATAAAATATGACATAAAACCCAAAGGTCAAAATGGGTGAAATAAGAACTACTTTTACAGTAATAATATTGAATGTTAATGGATTAAACTTCCCAGTCAAAAGACACAGATTGTGAAAATGGATAATAAAACATGAGCCATCTATATGCTGTCTTCAGGAAACTCACCTTAGACCCAGGAATTCTGTATTGGTTAGCCAAGGGGTGCTGATGCATAATACTAGAAATTTGTTGGATTATATCAAGGGTATTTATTTGGGGTAAAAGTTTGCAGTTACCAGACCATGAAGCATAAGATACTTCCCTCACCAAAGTCTGTTGCCACATGTTAGAGAAAGATGGCTGCTGACATTCAGCCTTCCTTTTCCTCTTAAAGCTCCATGGTCAGGCTCCCTAGGTTTTGTCTCTCTCCCCAGGGCTTGATTCGCTCCATGATCAACTGCTTGTTCTCTCCACAAAGCCAGTTGTAGAATATGAGGCAAATGGCTCATCTCTTTTCCCGGGGCCTTCTCTCCTTCCTCACGACCAAGCTCCTCTATGTGCTTACTTCCCGGGGATCCAGCTCAAAAACTCAACATCAGAACTCCAGCTTTGCCCTTTGCCATGTCTTTTATCTTTGAGTCCCCACCCACCAAGAGGCGGGAACTCAACGCCCTACTGACATGGCCCAATCAAAACCCTAATCATAATTTAACCACCACCAGAATAGACCAGTTTACAAACATAATCCAATATCTATTTTTGGAATTCATAAATAATGCCAAACTGCTACAGATAGAAGACCTTAACAAACCAATCACAAGTAAAGATATTGAAACAATCATCAAACATCTCCCCAAAATGAAAAGCCGAGGACCAGATGGCTTCACAGGTGAATAATAAGCATTCAAAAAATACTTAAGATCACTCTTACTCAATCTATTCCAAAAATTGAACAAAAGGAATGTTATCAGCCTCATTCTATGAAGCTAACATCACCCTAATACCAAAACCAGGTAAATATATTACAAAAAAAAAAAAAAAAAAAAGAAGGAAATTACAGACCCATTTCCCTAATGAATATGAATACAAAAATCCTCAACAAAATACTTGTTAATCGAATCCAACAACTCATTAAAAGAATTATTCATCATGATCAAGTAGGTTTTATAGCAGGCATGCAAGGGTGGTTCAACACAAGAAAATCAATCAGCATAATATATCACATTAATAAATCAAAGAAGAAAAATCACATGATATTATCAATTGATGCAGAAAAGGCATCTGACAAAATACAGCATCCTTTTTTGATAAAACTACTACAAAAGATAGGAATTGAAGGAAACTTTCTCAACATGATAAAGGCAATGTATGAAAAACCCACAGCTAACATTGTACTCAATGGTGAAAGACTGAAAGCTTTCCTGTTGTGGTCAGGGAAAAGACAAGGATGCCCACTGTCACCAATGTTTTTCAATATAGTGCCAGAGGTTCTAGCTAGAGCAATCAGGCAAGAAAAAGAAAAAAAAGACATCCAAATAAGAAAGGAAGAAGTAAAAATTTTGCTATTTGCAGATGATATAAAACTATACCTAGAAAGTCCCAAAAATTTTACAACAAACTGGTAGAGCTAATAAACAATTTCAGTATAGTGTCAGAATACAAGATCAAAATGCAAAAATCAGTGGTGTTTCTATACACTAGTAATGCACAATCTGAGGAGGAAGTCAGGGGAAAGGTCCATTAACGTTGGCTACTAAAAGAAGCAAATATTTAGGAATAAACTTAACCAATGATGTAAAGCAATTGTATTAAAAAAAAAAAAAAAACTGTAACGCATTGCTAAAAGAAAACAAAAGACCTAAATAATTGAAAGAACACACCATGCTCATGGATTGGAAGACTAAATATCATTAAAATGCAATTCAACCCAATTGACATAGAGATTCAATGCAATCCTGATAAAAATTCCACCAGCATTTTTCAAACAATTGGAAAACACAATTTTCAAATTTATTTGGAAGGGTAAGGGGCCCTGAATAGCCAGAAACATCTTTAAAAGGAAAAGTGAAATTGGAGGATTTCACTTCTGGACTTTAAATCATATTACCTAGCTACAATGATTAAAAAATAAATAAATAAATAAATAAAATAAATAAAGAGCATGGTACTCATTTGGAGAAAGACCTAGATCAAATGGGGGAAATATTAAATGCAAATGAGCTTTTATGGCTAAGAGATTTCAAAGTGAATCGAGAAGTCATTCCAGAGATTACACTTATGCACATTTTAGGAGGATCTCACTGCCTGCCACAGTAAACAGTGCCTCAAATAGGGGTGTTCCTGGGGGCTCTAGAGACATCTATACACTATAGGCAGGGTAGACAACCCCAGGAAATCAGCACCCCATCAGTGGAACTTTCCTTGGAATATATGATAACCTATCTTCCCCAATGTATCACTATTAGACTTACTTATAATTTTCCTCGAAAGGGACCCCCTCGCCCGTCATGCACCTCACTGTTTGTGGGGAACCTAGTGTGAAACCACTGGTAGAGGACCTAGAGCATAGATTACTAGGAGATAAGAGGAGGGTTGTGAACGAGTACTGATGCTTTATGTATGTAGAAGTTTTAATTAATTTGACTGTAAAATGTGGAAAAGAATAGAGTTGATGGTAACACAATTATAGTGAGTAGCAGCTGGTTTATAAATGGGATTATGGTTGAAAAGGGTAGTCTAGGGATGTAAATGCCAATTGAAAGAAAGCTAGAGAATAATCTAGGTATTGAATAACATAGTGAACCCAGAGGTGTATGGGAATTGTGGTTAGTAGCACAAATGCAAGAATGTCCTTCTGTGAAATAGAATGAATGTACATCACTATTGCAGAGAGGTGGGGATGTGGAGAAGCATGGGAAAAAATACAATTAATGTAACCTATGGACTATAGTTAACAGCAATACTGTAATATTCTTGCATCAATGCCAAAGATGTACTGTGTTAATAATAGGGGGTATGGAAAAAATATGCCAAATGTATGCTATGGACCATAGTTAGTGGTAATAATCTGATTATATTATCTCATAATCTGTAACAAATGTTCCACAAGGGTGTGGTGTGTTGGTGAAGGGTTTTTGTATGGGAATTCTATACATATGCACGATTGTCTTGTAAGTTCACAACTTCTGTAATAAAAATATATTTTTAGGTAAGTGGATATGGCTCCATCACTCGGGCACCCACCTACAACATGGGAGGTCCCAGGTTTGGGTCCCAGTGCCTCCTAAAAGAAGACGAGCAATTGCCGCCTCCCACCGCAACAGAGCTAGATGTTTCAGCAACAGAGCTAGACACCATCTCCCACCACAACGAGCTAGACTCTGCCTCCGCCGCAATAAGCAGAAGCCACAAGCCAGCAGAAGCAGCAGCCTATGGGGAGGTGGCTCAGTCTATTGGGCACTCACCTCTCATGTGGGAGGTCCCAGGTTCTCTTCCCAGTGCCTCTTGGAGAAGGCAAGCAAACAATGAGCAGAAAAATGAGCAACCACTTGAGGGAAGGTGGGATAAAGAAAAATAAAGTAAATTTTAAATATATATATATATATTTTTTTTTTTTTTTCTTTTTAACTCATTACCTTACAATTTCTCTATGCTTCCCCTTCCATACATAGCTGCTAATCTGTTTCTGTCTCTGTAGTTTATTTGTATTTATGTTTTGTAAAAACAGTCTTATTTGTGCAATATCACCCATATTCATATTTTACATGAGGGTTCACTATGTTATACAATCCCATGTTACATTTTTAGCTTTCCTTCTAGTAAACTACATATCCTTAGACTTTCTCTTTCAACCACTATTATACTAGTATAATAGCTCTGCTAGTCACAAACACCATGATGTGCTTTCACCACTTCCATTCATTTCCAAAGATTTACAAACAACCTTTGAACCAATTCTGCACAGATTAACCCTCAGCTTTCCATTCTCTACTCTCATTCTATTTCCTGGTGACCTATATTATAATTATTAATTTCACGAGTTTACATAATATATTTAGTTCATAATAGCATAATCATACAGTATTTGTCCTTCTGTGCATGGCATACAGCACTCAACATAATGTCCTCCAGGTTCATCCATGTTGTCATATGCTTCACAACTTCATTTCTTCTTACCTCTGCATAATATTCCATCATGTGTACACACCACAATTTGTTTATCCATTCATCAGTTGATGGATGCCTGAGTTGATTCCAACTTTTGGTAATCATGAATAACACCACTATGAACATCAGTGTGCAGATGTCTATTTGTGTCGCTGCTCTTAGTTCTTCTGGGTATATGCCTAGTAATGGTATTGCTGGGTCACATGGTAAATCAATATTCAACTTCTTTAGGAACTGCCCATATTTTTTATCTCATCCATTGTGTCTTTCATTCCCATAAGCTCTGTTACTTTTTTTGCAGGCTTTCAAATTGTTCTTTATGGTCACCCAGTGTCTTCTTAATATCCTTTATCTCTTTAGTCATAGCTTCCTTCAGCTCCTTGAATTGATTTAGGAGATTTGTGTGAACATCATTTATTAGTTGTCTTAAATCTTGTGTCTTTTCAGGATTCTTGGTTTGTTCCTTAGCTGGGCCATATCTTCCTGTTTGTTAGTATGGCTTGTAAATTTTTGCTGATGCCTGGGCATCTGATTATGTTGGTCACTGCTTTGAACACATTTTTCCAATTGGCTAGGCCCAGCATGGTTTCTTAGGAAATCTTGTAGACTTCTGAGCAGAGCTACATTAAAACAAAGGAAGTTTTCTTTTTAAACTTGTCAGAAAATCCATATTTTAAAGGATATTAAATGTTGCTTAAAGCTGAACCTTGAGCAAGTTAGGTGGTTTGTATGATCATAAATATAAAAGACTTTTTCAAGTTTGCAACTTCAAGGGTCTACTATGAATAATTTAGTGTATGACTGACTGATTTGACTTAAGTATCTGCACTCCTTGGATAATTTTAAGTTTTTGGCAGCTACTGACTGTGGAGGCTTTTTTTCCTATTACTAAACCCTTTTGTTTTTTGGCTATTGCCATTTGCAATTCTCTTGTTCTTTGTATTTTTGTGTGTTTCCTTAAGCTTTTTTGTTTGTTTGTTTGTTTGTTTTTTGTTTTGTTTTGTTTTTTATTATGGGTAAAAATCAAAATTCTCACAATACATACAAACATTTGCAAAATGATATATAAATATACCTGTGCATATATGTGTATTTGCTTACAAAAATGTTATTTATATATATATATATACATATATTTTAAGAGGTACTTAGATTACCCAAAATATTACACGGAACCCACTGGGATTCCCATGTTGCCCACCTCCCACACCTCCCACCACATCCCATACAAACATCTCCCACAGTGTGGCCCACCAACCTCAATGAACTTACACATCCTGGAGCCTTGCCACCAACCATAGACCACAGTTCACACTGTAGACCACACTCTCTCCCACTCAGTTCTGAGTGGTGTGTGCTGATTTAAAATGGCCTACATCCATTGCCACAACAGTATTCAGGACAACCTCCAACTCCCAAAGAAGCCCCTGTATTTCAACTGCTCATCCCCTCCCTACCCAAAAAACTGTCAAGTGGCCACTGGCTCCACCTCATTGTTATAATTTCTTGCATTGCAAGAATCACCATATGTGAGCAAGAGAATACCATCAAGTCCACTCTAGTCCATAGTTCTTCCCCCAATCCAGAGGCGACTGGGATGGTGATGTCCACTCCAACTCCAAGTGAGAGAGGGCTTATATCCCATGGATATGGTGGGTGGGATGATCCTGCCTGCAGATGCAGGCCCTCTCCATTCCCTGGGATGGCCATTTCCCATCGTTGTCTCCTCACCAGGTGACTTGGATGAGTCCATTGAGCTGTAGGGTAGGAGTTGCAGCTCCACCTAGATTTCATGCACACCTGGCACATAGGTAGGTGGGAGGCTCCAGTCTCTGGAAGTATACCTAAGAAACTCCAGCATCACATGTAGGTTTGAATAGAAGGGACTGGTGAACCATGTGCAGGGAGGACTTATTTGAGTCTAATTCTGTCACTCTCAGGAGCACAGATTACAAAATAGAACCCACTGATAAGGCATCAGTCTCTGGGGCTATCCCCCCTTATATAAGACCAGGGTGTCTCCGGAGCTCTCAGGAACCCCACTGAGTGGGGTGATAGGCACTTAGATGTTCTATGAGCTCCTACTGAGGTGTGCGTAAGAGTTACCTCTGGGATGACCTCCCGACTCTCTTTGAAGTCTCTTAGCCACTTGAACTCATTTGTCTTTACCGTTTCCCCCTTTTATTCAAGGTCTTTTTCCAGTTGTGTTGCCAGTTGGCACTTGGGAAAAGTTTTCAATTAGCAATAATCGTGCCTCGGATAAACCTCATTGGCTATCAATAGTTTCTATCAAACACATGGTTACCCATGCCCAAAGAAGAATTACAGGATCACACAGAAGCATGATTCCAGTGAAAATTCCAATTCCAAGAATTAGGGTTTCCAGAGGATGTGCATATTCAGCTTCCCTTCCAAATGGAGCCTGAAACTCATGATGAATTTTATGAATATACTTATATATTTTTCTGTGGTGTAAGAGCCTATGCAGAAAATAGTGGCAGGCGTCCTCAATCACCTCACAGCAAAAGTATCTTGCCAAAAGCATATACCATCTTAGCATTCTTTCTCAATTGTAAGGAAATCCCAATTGATTAGGTTCCACAAATCAAATAATACAAAAGTGATTAAAGAGAAGCACCTTAAAACATTTCCATTGGCCTTCCCATGTTTCTGATATATTCTTTTGAATTTTGTACTTTTTCATGCAAGGTACAAATTGAAACAAAAATCCAGGTAAAGAGAACAAGAAATACAGAGCCTTATGAAACATAAGGGATCCCCATGTTGCACTCTGGAAATTTGTATAATTACTCAACATGTAATTCCAAGCATTTTTAAATGATTCTTGCAGAGGATTATCAGGAATAAGTGAATTGACCTACTCCACAGCCAAGTATGCTGAACTAGAGGAGCTGACACTTTCATTTGTTGCCATTTTTCACATCCCTGCAGATAGCCTAATGATTCTGGACTGTCACAGGGGACAGTGGGCCACCATCAGGCAGGTTCAGCCAGGTGCTGGGGACTCACAACCTCTGAGGCTAAGTATATGTCAAATCTTAACTTTTCCTTGCAGAAAGCAAATGCTCTGTTGCTCAAATGGCATCAGCCTCAACTAACTTTCACATCCCTGGCTTATCAAAGTACCTTCTTTCATCCCTTAACATAAATAAAGATTGCTTTCAAATCATATGAGAAGAAATGAAAGAAGAGATGGGCACTAGTGCTTTGACGCAAGAGGACATTTCAGTAGCTCTCATCAAGGCAAAAGAAAAACAACCAAATTTGATTAGTATTTTATTGTTGACTCACTGAGATGGTTTCCTTGGCAACTAACCTGGGAGGTGATAGAGCTGGAAGAGCTGAAAGCTCCTATCCAACTTCATCCACAGCTGATTAAAAAGGCTTTCAGACAAACAGTGCTGATAGCAAAGGAACAGTGGAGAATAAGATGGTGGAGAGTGGCAGGGGTGGCAGGGAGGGAAAGCAAGGCAACTGTTTAAGTACCACCAAAGTTTAAATGAAACAGAACAAGCTAGAATTACTGCTATATTTATATTCAAATCAATTAGACTCAATCAAATCTAATTATTTTATGTTGCTGTATATCTTCTATGGGATACCTTGAGATGAAAAGAATAGAATCTTCTCAATTAGAAAACAGCCAACAAATATTTTATTAAACACCTAGTGAGACTCGCACTGTGGAAGTTGATGGAGTTTCAAAGAACATAAAAGACAGCTTGGGATTTTGCAAACTTGGATAGTATGAACTTTCAATAGAAGAGATATGTAAGAAGGTGTGGGGCTCTCAACCTTGCATCAGAAAACATGAACGCACTGCTGGGCTCTTATCAAGATATGTCTGATAAAACAAAAAGCAATAAAGTGTAGATGTTTTGAGATGTGCTATAGGGCATAGATGGAAAATAAAATGCTCAGAGGTCGCCATATCCCATGATAGTTATGGATAATCACACATGATTTTTTTCTCTTGTTTTTCCAGAACTCTTTCTATTTCTTAAACTTTGTCTGTAAATCTTGGTAAAGACGTCAGCTCTACATACTCAGATTCTACTTTGTTCCTCAACTGAAGACATAAGTCACACTGATGACTTTATCCTTAGAATCCTGTACAAATAACTGCATTTATTGGGTGTTTTAGTTTGCCAAAGGGCTGCTGATGCAAAGTACCGGAAATGGGATGGTTTTTATAAAGGGGCTTTGTTAGGGGTAAAAGCTAACAGTTCCAAGGCCATGAAAAGTCCAAACAGAGGCACCACCAGTAATGCTGTCTCACCAAGGTCAGCTAATGTTGATTTTTGAGTGTTGCCATGTGGTGAAGAAAGATGGCTGCCAATCTCTACCGAGTTTTCAGTCTTCCCCTCTGGGCTCACTGTCTCCTCTTGAGCTGCTTTGAAGGCTAAGCCTCTTGGGGCTTCATGCTTAAGTGAACCTGTAGTCCTCTTTCTTACATAGCAGGATCAAACATCACGGCTTTCTTTCCCCGTGTCTGAGTCTTTCTCTGTGTTTCCATTTATATCAGATCCAGCATGGAGGCAGAGTCTTGACCTGAGTCAGGCCTAAATCAAAAGCCCTAAACTGATCTTATCAAGTAATCTAATAAAAAGCACCTCAACTTAATTTAATGCAATCAAAGGATATCACACCCAAAGGAATAGATCAGTTTACAAACATAATATTTATCTTAAAATTCATAAAATAATTTCAAACTGCCACACTGGTGATTTGCTAGAGCAATACAAAATTCCTTGAATTTGGTGTGTTAAGATATGAGTTTTCCACATAGCACAAAAATCCATTAAAACTTACATAAATTTTAATAGAATTCAAGGCCATGTCTGTGAAGGCATAACTGAGGAAATACACCGAGATATGGTTAAAGACTTATGTACAATAATATTATCACAGCATTATTTATAACAGTGTAAAATTCAACATGATACACCTGTCCGTCTATACAAAATTGCATAAATAATGACCCCCTCCATATATAGCTATTGTAAATCATGTTTGTAAATATCAAAGGATACATGTAAAATGCTTAATACTGCATAAACTGCAGAGTGAAAAGAAACAGATAGCAAAATAGGATAAAATAGTATATAAATGATACATTTATTCATAAATACCTTGAAGGACATACCACTTATTTATGTAACAGTAGTGTGACAGTTGGAAGCTGGGTGGACCCTAGAGATCATGCCCTTAGAGCTGATCCATTCCTGTGCATGTAAAACCTTTTGTAGGTGGGAACTCACGATTAAATTACTTAGTTGGGGGCCTTTGATTGGATTGCATGACACAGGGTGGGTCTTGATCCTCTTACTGGAGTCCTTTATAAAGGGAAGAATGAAAAGCTGCAGACACAGGAAGAGGGCTGCAGAGACAGAGAAAAGCCTCCAGAAGTTGAGGTCAGCAAACCCAGAAGAGAGAAGAGCCACAGATGGAGGGACCCAGAGGCTTGGCTGGTGAGACCTGAAGGAGAGGGGAGCAGATGCCGCCATGTGCCTGGTCACACCCAGTTGCAGCTCAGAGAGAAAGGGTCTCTGATAATGCCTTGATTTGGAGACTTTCACAGCCTCAGAATTGTATGCTTTGCCTAATAAATTCCCACCGTAAAATTCAACCCATTTCTGCTGTATTGCTCCCAGCAGCTTTTAGCAAACTAAAATAAGTAGTTATCTCTAAGTACTAGAATTAAGGTTAAATTCTGGTTTCTACCTCACATTGTGTCTGCGATTTTCAATTGCTCAATAATGAGCATGTGCTATTTTTGCCCATTTTAAAAATTGACTTTATTTTCTTCTTCTTAAGTTCTTTATATATTCTGTATATAACTCCTTTATCAAGTTTTACTAATACTTCCTCACAGTCTATGGCATGTGTTTTCATCTTCATTTTGTTAACATTGTTTTTTGTAGAGCAGAAACTTAATTTCAATGAAGTACAATTTATCAGGGTTGAATTTCTCCTATATTTTCTTCAAAAAGCTTTATTGTTCTAGGTTTTAAATTTAGGACAACAATCCATTTTGAATACAATTTGTATGTGGTGTGAGGTCAAGTTTCCTTTATTTTTTGCATATGGATGTTCAATTGTTTCAGCACCATTTGTTAAAAAGGCTATATCCTCCCTCCATTGAAGCCCCTTTGTACTTTTGTTGATTTCATTATATATGTGGGTTTATTTCAGGACTCTTTATTCTGTTCTACTGATTTGTGTGTCAGTCCTTTCTTCAGTGCCATACTTCCTTAATTACTATAGCTTTATAGGAAGTCTTGAAAACAGGTAGTGTGAGTCCTCCAACTTTTTTCTTTTCTCTCAAAATCATTTTAATCATTTTAGTCTCTGCCTTTCCAAATAACTTTTGGAATCAGCTTGTCTGTTTCTACAGAATGTCCTGCTGGAATTTTATGTGTATATATTTATATAATGTACAAAAAGAGCTAAGGCCAGTCAACAGAACATAGGCAATGTCCTTCTTTCCAGTTATAAAAATGCCCACAGAGTCCCTGGCCTTGAAGCTGTTTTTGCAATACCAAGTGAATGGTTTCCTTGATGCAGCAAATGTGGCATTCTGATTAAAATGCTGTAAACAGCAACTAGAAAAATAAAAAAGAGCTAAGAACATTTTCTTATAGAACCATAATTCCATTATCATATCTATTTTTCTCCAAACAAAAATTCAACCACGGTGCATAAATTGCATTCATCTTTGTCTTTTTAATCTCTTTTAATGTAAAACAGTTCCCTTGCTTTTTTGTTTTGTTTTTCATGTTACTGATTTTGAGTTTGTTTGTTAGTTTTGAAGAGTCTAGGTCAGTTGTCTTGCAGAATGCCCAACAATCTGAATTTGTCTAATTGCTTCCTTATGTATACATTCAGGTTACATTTCTGGCAAGATTAATTTATAGGAGATATTGTATACTTCCTAATGTCCTACATCAGAGAACATGTAATATCTTGTTGCCTTACTATTATTAATGTTAAGTTAATCATTTGTTTAAGGTGATGACCATTAGCTCCCTTTATTTTAAAAGTATTTCCCCCCTTAATAATTAATAAGTAACCCTGGAGTGATATTTTGCAACTGGGTGAATATCTTATATCCCCACAATGCCACATCCGAATTTTAACATTCACTAATGATATTTGTCTAGAGAAATTATTACATCAGAGACTTTTAAATGGTTGATCCTATTTAGTAGCTGGAACTCCCTTCTCCCTACCATCAGATCCTGTCCCTTTTGAGCATCTCAGTAGCCTCATGGATTATTTTTAAATTCAATGTGTTATAATCTTTTACTATCTTTATACTTTTTGATTCTCTAATTATATCAAATTTGACCAATAGGTACCCTTTTAGGTCTCCTCTTATCTCCTTTTGACATGACCCTTTGGTCTTTGTGTACTTCCATGCTTTCTAGATCTTCAAGGTTTTCCAGAATCACTTTATATTTTTCCTTTCCCAGATCTGGAGTCATTCACATCTCCAAGCAGCCCAGTTTCTTTCATTAGGGGATGGTATTGAAAAATTAACAACCATGTTATGCATGTTCCTTGTTACTCAGGTGCCATAATATCTAGGACAGAGTTAGGAAATATAATTTTTAAGTGAATTCACACTAATATTTCTAATTCAAATTTAACATTACATAGGTTTTCCTTAGCTTTTAAATGCTATAATTGTATTTCTTTTTCTCTCACAGTGATAATCTTGATTCCTTACAATAGTATATTTACTTATTTGTTTATCTATAAGCTGTTTCAGAATTAAAATAATATTGCAACTAACAATAAACCTATTAAGTAAAGTTTTACTTTGCTTTGCAGATCCTTCAGTCCTTACAATTGATCCCACTAAGATTTTATATCCAAAGGTATTTGAATTAATTCCTCTCCCTGCATGGTTATAGTATCAATTTCATGCAGTTAGATTCATTTGTTTCTCTTCAAATTAAATGTCAGGATTTGCATTTTTAATCCTTTTTTCCTTAGTTTCATTTTTTGTATAGGTATAATATTTGTATAGCTCAAATTATAAATTATATTTAAAAACTTTAACTCTTTCACACCATCCCCATTTACACTCAATAGATAACCATTTTCATATGTTTCTGTTTGTCCCTTTTTCCCTTCAAAATAAGCAAATGCATGCTATTTATGCCTATTTCCTCTTCTTTCTTACATATCATATACAAGCTTTTGCACTTTGCTTTCTTTACTTAAAAATATGGAAATCACTCCATATCAGTTCATAAACATGTTTCTCATTCTTTTTTATGGCTTCATAGAAATTTATATTTTATTTTTACAAGCCATTCACTTTTGCTTTTGTGTGAAGATCATTGGACTTATTGGGGAAGTCAGTGCTTTGCTTTGTAGAATCAGTCTTAGTAAAAGGAAAAATGAGAAGAAAGGAAGTTAGGCAGAACCAGTAGGACTACTTAACCTAATTGGACATAGAATTAAGAAAAAAAAAAAGGCTCTTTGTGTATGATCTGTGAAATCATTTAAAAATGAGCATTTTGCTAATAGTTTCAAGACAACAAAATGAAGTAGAGAGTTCCCCTTTATTTCCTCAATCCTGAGATAGTAATAGTAAGGAAAATAAAAAGGATAGCACCCAAACTTAATAATAATCTCCAAACCAACCTCATTTTGTCCCAGGCCTGATCCACCTCTAGCCTTCCCCAGCTCAGGAAACTGCAATCACCATATCACAATAAGACTATGTTTTCTACTCTCAATTTTGTTTGCCTATCCCCTGTCCTCCCCCAAACAGCTCCTTCACAGTGAAGCAGGAGTGATGTCTCTAGAATAAAGTATGGTAACAAATCTCCTTTATTAAAATCATTTATGGATTTCCATCACTCAATGAACAAAGCCCAAATGCCTTAGCACAGCTATGAAGCTTTTCTGTGTCCACATCTCCGGCACATTTCTGTGTCCACAGTGCTCTGCAGAGTGCAGATTTAAGGTGCTCTTCACATTCCTTCAACACACCCCACACTCTCTCAATCCAGAGCTTGACTTGTCCTCATTTCTTTTAGGCTAGATCTCCATCATATTCTCAGTCTCCTCTAGAGCATTTGGAGGGAGTGCAGG
Source organism: Tolypeutes matacus (assembly GCA_026826555.1). NCBI lineage: Eukaryota > Metazoa > Chordata > Mammalia > Cingulata > Chlamyphoridae > Tolypeutes > Tolypeutes matacus. The sequence goes on along the minus strand of JAKSZT010053783.1, from coordinate 15,263,427 downwards.
CCTGCTGATACATTGATTTCAGAATTCTGGCTTTCAAACTATGGTAAATTTATGTTACTGTGTGCAACCCTATTTGTAGTAACTTGTTACAGCAGCCCTGGAAAACATACATAGGGCTATCCAAATTTTCTATGTCTGCTTGAGCCAATTTTGGAGAGACTTTTTAAAAATGATTTTCATCTATTTTATCCAAGTTATTGAATTTATTAGCATAAGGTAGTTAGTTACTAATATTTCCTTATTACCTTGATGTATATAGAAACTTAATTTTTTTTTATTTTTTAAAAGATACTTAGATTATATAAATGTTACATAAAAAATGTAGGGGATTCCCATATGCCCCACTCCCTACCCCTCCCACACTTTCCCACATTAACAACATCTTTTATTAGTGTGGTGCCTTTGTTACAATTGATGAACACATTTTGGAGCATTGTCACTAAGTGTGGATTATAGTTTACATTATAGTTTAAACTCTCTCCTGCACAATTTTGTAAGTTATGACAAGATATATAATGGCCTGTATCTGTCATTGTAACGTCATTCAGAACAATTCCAATGTTTGGAAAATGCCCCCATATTACATCTATTTTTCCCCTCTCCCTCACCTCAGAACCTCCGGTGGCCACTGCCTCCACATCAATGATAAAAGTTCTTCCATTGCTACTTCGATGCCATTTTCATGGAAGTCCCCTTTTGCTAATTTTGTGTTTTCTTTTTTTTCCTTTTTTAGTGGTCTTTCTAAAAATTTTATCAATTTTATCAATCTTTTCAAATAGCTAGATTTTGACTTTAATTTTCTCTACTTTTCCTATCTGAAAAGAGTTATTTACACACTGTTCATTATTCTTTCCTTCTACTTACTTTTGGTTTAGTTTGCTCTCTTTTTCTAGCTTCTAGGGTAGGAACTGAAATTCTTGATTTTTAACCATGCTTCCTGTTCTAATACAGGCATTTCCACTATTTTTGAGTATTGTTGTGGTAGTTTTGTGTGGTGTCAACATAGCTAAGCTGGAACAGCCTTCCCTTCACACTATGATTTTTCTTTCTTACAAAAGAAATTTATATAAGATTTGGAAGACAGTGAAGAGGAGTCCGTTTATTCTGAAGGTCATCAAGCACTGCTGCAGATTGGAATGTTGTCTCTGGCCTGCTGACTCACTCATTTGGCTTGCGGTCGCAGCCTGGTCTGCAGTTCCTCCAGCTCTCATTGAATCTCCTTTTATAACTTCTCTGAGTCCTGGTTCAGGTGCAATGTGCAGCTTCATGGAGAAGGGTGTCAGCATAGTTCTGCAGGCTACCAGTGTCATTGAGCCTGGTGGAAATGAGAAATAGATATAACTTCCAATTTGTCCTCAAGATTCCAGGTTACTAAGGGTTCCAGTTTGTCTTCACTCTCCCATTCTTCACCTCCAGGTTTTCTTTGTCACTACCAGCCCTTTGACCTACAGTGAGTTCAGTTCCTGCACCAGACACAGAAAACTGCCTCTATTGTGTAAGGTCTAATTTCTAAAATAAATTGTGTTTCATATCACTAATAGTAGTTGTACTTCCCTGATTGAATTTTAATGAATATAACTGCTGAAGCTGAATCCCACAAATTGTAATATGTTGTATTTTTATTATCATTCAGTTAGAAATTAGAAAATACTGCTAATCTCCTTATGATGTCTTCTTTTATCCATAGAATTGTGTTATTTAATTTGAAAATATTGGGGGATGTTTTAGATATCTTTATTGATTTATTTCTCATATAATTCTTTTCTTATCAGAGAATCTTTTGAAATATATTGAGAATGAATTGGCCCAAGATATTGTCTCTCTTGGTGAACATTCCACATGTACTTTAAATGACTTTGTCCTCAGAAGTTGTTAGATATAATGTTTTATAAATGTCAATTATGTCATATTGGTTGATAGTGTTATTTAGATCTTCTATACTTGTATTGGTCAGCCAAAGGGGTGCTGATGCAAAGTACCAGAAATCTGTTGGTTTTTATAAAGGATATTTATTTGGGGTTGAAGCTTACAGTTACAAGGCCCTAAAATGTCCAGCTCAAGGCTGCTTTCTCACCAAAGTCAACTGCCAGGTGTTGAAGCAAGATGGTGCCGATCTCTGCCTGGTCTCTCTTTCCTTCTTCCTCTGAAGTCTTCGTGGGCCCAGCATCTTCCGATTCATATATAGGCTGGCATAGGGCTTGTCTCTCAGGGCTTCCTGTATCCATGTGGCTTAGGGCTTGTTTCTTTCCAGGCCTTATCAGCTGCTCAGCTTCTCTGTTCTCTTCAGCTGGAAACTATCAGGTGAATGGCTCATTTCTCACCAGGGCCCCAGGATCAAACATAACAGAGTGCTCTCCTCTTCTGTATCTTCTTCCATGAGCGTCCATTTATATCAGCCCACCAAGAGAGCGGGGACTTAACCAGAGTCATGCTTTACTGGCATGGTCGAATCAAAGCCCTAATCTTAACATAATTTAATCAAAGTCATCTCAGCTGAATCTAATACAATCAAAGTGTATCAGACCCAGAGGAATAGATTAGTTTACAAACATAATCTCTCTTTTTTGGGGTTCATAAATAACCTCAAACTGCCACAATACTTGTATTGATTTTTTTTAGCTGTTATTGAAAAGGGCTTGTAAAAAGTTTCAACTATGGTTGTGGATTTGTTTATTTCTCTCTCTAGTTCTGCCAATTTTTGCTTCATGAAATTTGATGTTCTGTTGTTAGGAGCATATATCTTTAAAATAGCTGAGTCTTCCTGATGAATTTCATTTTACCACTATTAAATGTCCTTCTCTCCTTTTTAATTTTTTTTGTCCTAATATCTACTTTATCTGATGTTAATAACCACCCAGGTCACTTACACTTACAATCTATTTGCATCTTTAAATATAAAGAATGTTTCTTTTAGGCAAACTATAGTTGGATCTTGCTTTTTATTCCAGCCTGAAAATCTCTGCATTTTAGTTGGCATAATTAGACCATTAGTATTGATGTATTTATTGATATGATTGGGCTTAAATATACTATCTTGCTGTTTGTTTTTATTTGTCGTTTTTATTTGTTTTTCTCTTGTTCTTTTTTTGACTTTGTGTTCCTTAGATTTTTTTCATGTTACATTTAATTTCCTCTGTTGAATTATTGTCTATACATATTTTTATTGTTTTAGTGGTAGCTCTAGGGTTAATAATATGCCTTTTAATTTGTCTAACTGTATATTTAGTCAATATTGTACCAATTCACACTAAACACTTCCATGTTCAGAAATGCAATAACCTTACAACAGTATAATTTCATTTACACGGCCTGCCATGACCTTTCTGGTGAATACCTTTCAGCTGAATACCTGGGATGTTAATGAGGTGTTAAAACTGTCTTTCCACTCTGGCTGGGTCAGGATGCCAAGTCTGCCTGGCACTGCTGGACCACTAGTATCTCTGTTCCATTCTCCTGCCTCTGGTAAGCCTCAGGCCATTTCATCCTGCTCATGTGAAGCCCAGCCCTGGGTCAAAGACTTGTGCAGAACTTCCCTCATCCCCACCGACTTCTGGAGCCCCACTCTCTGTAGCCCCAGCCCCCTCTTCTCTGGTAATCTTACTGCACATTTCAGATGCTCAGCCTCATCAAGTTAGCAAGACCAGTTTGCTTTGCTGATTTCTATCTTGCTGCACTTTAGTGGGGAAACAGGGAAGGGGCTAATATAAGGTTCACCTTATTAGTTTCCTAGTTTCTCCTAGTTTCTCTAGGAGATTGAAGACTTACACAACTGCTTGTCCAGTTTCAGGCTTGCATACTGTGGGAGGGCTAGCTCAGTATCCATTACAACAGTTTAGTCAAAACCAAGAGGTTTTAGGCACATTTTATAAGATATAGGGTCTATATCTTATAAAGATATTTATATATGTCATGAATCAGGAGAATAGATTCATGACATATATAAATTAGAAACTTGTGGAGTTTAATTCCACTTTCCTTTCCTTTCATTAGGACTTATCTGTTTGAGAATTCCTGCTGGTGCAGCTTGAGTTTAAGAAGATATCACATAGGTTCTTATAGTTTCATTTAACTTATTCTGAACATTTAAGAATTCTCTCCATAGTTTTCATCAGCTTGATTCTCTTTCTTTTCCTTCATTCTCCTTTTTTTTTTTTTCTTCTTGAGCTTCTTCATAATTTTTCCTTTTCTTTTCATTTAACAAACACTTGTAAAGGTCCTACTTTGGGCTTGACATTGTTCTAAATGCTTTACAGATAATAATTCATTTAATTATTCAGTGCACTGGATGAAGTGAAAATAAGAGTAGTGGATTCAAGGTAAATGTTCCTTACTATTTTCCTTCTGAAAAACAAAATACATTTTTCATCTTGCTCACTCCTCCCTCTTTTTTTAGGAAATAGTGGGGAAGTCTCTGTTAAGCTTTACTTTGGAGAAATACAGAATGCTTATGAACAATGTTTTTTTGTGAAATATTAGGCAATTAACTCTGCTTTATGCTTTATCTTGTGCTATAGAGACTCAGAAAAAGTTATACCATTCCTCTTATTATATGACTAATTTTGATATAGGAAGAAATTCTCTTGTTAAGTTTTTTTTTAAAAAATTTCAATGTTATAGAGATCTGGCAAACTGAGTTTTAGCTCCAGTAATAGTTACATAGAAAAGATTTTTAAAACAATACATTACTAATTTACACTGCCAGGATTTATTTATATTTTAGTTTTTCTGGCTCTGGAACTGCAGTCAAAATGCCTCAAGAGAAGTACACAGATATGACTTTCAGTGTTCAAGTAATATGGGCTAAAAAGTAAAGCAAATTAAGGAGGAAAAATTGAAAACCCAAAACATTACTACCATCCTCTCCTGTTTTCAACAAAACACCCAGTGTATTCATTTTTTCCCTTTATCAGGACAATACTGTCTTCATAGACTCTGCCACATTATTGACCAAAGTCCAGAGTGATGGAAAATCATTTTACCTACAGCAGGACAGACACCAAACTGTAAGAGGACATGGGAGCCAGGAGTTCAGTCTTGACTTTGGCCTTTCAGCACAGACCTTCCCGAATGGCATTCCAAAATGTGAGCTTTTTAAAAACCTCATCCTGGCCCATGCATATTGTTGTGAAAGCTTCATAAATCAATGAATGGGCATATCTTACCCTAGGTGGCTCGTAAAGAATGGAAAACCCTTCTTATACAAGACCCTTCTATGGAGGTGGCCTCCTCCATCCTGGACTGAAGATTTCATTTGCCTGCCAAAGCAATGTACCTATTTTAGAGCCAGAGAAGGTCCTTAAGGGGAGCTGGGGTTCTTGTTCACATCCAAATACCACCTCGGGACTTTCACTCATGATTTCCCTCTTCTTTGAACACTCCTCCTCCCTCATTCCTCCTGACTCACTCCTCATCTTTAGGTCTCCATTTGAAGCTACCCCTTACAGGATCCAAACTTAAATGGATCCTCCAAATATAATCTCTTATAACTCTGTGTTCTTGTCCTTCAAAGAATTTATTGCACTATTTAAACATGCAATCTGTGTTTGTTTGCCTATTTACTGCTTGTCTCCTACATTGGATTATATGCTCCATGAGGCCAGGGACCAGTTCTATCTGACCAACCATAGCAGGCATCGTTTCCTAGCCCAGGGGCCCATAGTGGGCATTCAGTATATACTTGTTCACTGAATGAATGAACCACTTTTCCTCCACTTACTTCCCCACAGAAGACTATGGCAGCCACGTGGAAAGAGCTTCATTAAGTTCACAGGACCAAATGGAAGAGAAGGCAAATTCACCTTATCCAAAACCATGCTAAAGATTTACATAAGCACTCTGTGGTGGGGGGTCACACATATGCAGAGTGAATCATGAAAGGCCAGGACGCTGCCCTCAGCAACCACCTGAGGAAACCAGAACCTCACACAGACCACATTTAACAAGGCGCCTTGTACAAGCCCAGGAGGAAAGGGCAGGGCTTTTATTGCTCATTTTACAAATTGAGGTTTTTTAAATTTATACACAAGTGCTAATATCTTCCTCTCTGCGGGCAGGATGATGAAAGTAACTAGCACAGGGAAAAGCAACACTAAAGAAGGTCAGTTTATTGGGTTAAGAGCTTCCAGAGCTAGGGCACAGAGTAAAGCATTTGGATACCATCTCTTAGCCAAGTGTGGAAATACTTGTCTGAATAGGTTCAAGTGAAAATTGAGCATTCAACTGAAAGGAATGTATTAAACAAAAACAATACACCTCCTTGCCAATATAGCAGAGAACATTTGGAGGCAATATGTCTACCTGTAATTCTAAACCAGGGATAGCAAAGAAGTGTTATCTGATGGGCTGACTCTTATCCATTGGCACTGGCTACCAGGGTTCTGGACTGAGATGAACAGGGCTGAGTCTAGGCTCAGTGGGGAAATGAGCCATGCCCAATTAGTGATGTCTGATGGGAAAAGAGTAGGGAATTAAAAAGTGTTCATGCCATATTGCTGTCATTACCAGTTTTAAAAAATGATTCTAATAATACAGATTTTGAATCAGTTTGGAGATGGAGGTGGTAAGAGGGCCAATATGAGGGAAATATCACAGAGCAGCAGAGTCTGGTAGTAATATTAAAAGTCAAACCTGCCGAGGTGCCATTTCCCATCCCATAAGGAATCAGCTTTGTTCAAGATTCATGACCTCCCAAATGCTCTTTCCAGGCCTCTAAAGGAACTGTCTTTCATTTGTGGGATCCTTGTCCTCCACCTAGATCAACCTGCCCATTTAGGTTGGCAGCAAACTCTCAGTGTGACTGCACACAGTGAATTCACTGCTCTGGGCTTTAGATACATTGGTCAAAAGAATAAATCGACTCAGATCATCTACACAGTCCCATGGTCGAATTATTCTTGGACTGCATGACCCTCATACCCCTAAGATGAACTGCATTTAAGAAATGTGGGGATCTCTCCATTTTGTTCCTCAGGAAATTAGGACAATTCCAGAATCTAATTCCAGCAGAAGCTGAGTCACAGAAAGCCTGGCTGCTTTTTATAACACTTAGCAGAAAATCATCTGCAGGACCGGAGGGGTTCAGTTCATATTCTTAGTCTTTAGGCCAGCCAATTGAACTGCTTATGCTTTTTAGGAAAATATGTCTTCTAATTTCTATATGTTTAAAAAACTAAGAAAAAAACAATAAAATGCAAGTATTTCTTTTAATGTGTTTTTATTTCTTTTTTTTCTTTGTTTTCTTTTGTTTTTAAATGTAAAGGACTGTTTCATAGAAGTTGATAAAACTTTTGTCCCATCTTATATTGTCTCCCCAAATGGTACTGCTTCATCCTGTTAGAATACATTTACCCTTAAGTTTCTAGGCAAGCAGTTGAGCAATATCCCATAGCCCTTTATATTTACTTGCTGGCATAAATCAAACCCCAAATTTTGCTAGATAATAAGCAGGAATCATCTGTCATATTGAGGATATTTAATTATGTTCCCTTAAATATTAATTTTTCATTAATGAGGTAAGAGTTGAGGCTTTGACAAAGGAATTTACATAAACTTCATGATACTCATGTTACTGATTTTTTAAAAATGAAAAATATTTTCCCATAAAATCTGACAAAATTTTGGATGTGCTTAATAATTTATAATGTAGGATAGAATAGTATATATTGTTACAGATTACATCATGCCATGCTCCTACTTTAAACTCTTTGGTTCTACTCAATTATCTACAGGTTCCGTAAAGTGATTTATGATCTGTTATTTCCTAACTATCTCCCTAACCTCATCTCCTCTTGCTTTTTGCTAGCAATTCCTGGCAGACCAGCCTTTCCTTGCATCCTTAACTTTGGCCATCTAGTCTCCTCTTTCTGGAATTTCCCCTCTTCTCTTCTTTGCCTTGCATGTTCTATTTATTTTTAACTAGTTCTTCCTAAAGCTACATCCCCATCTATGCAGGTTAGGTACTCTTCCTTTGTCCTATAAATTTTTGAGCTTTCATTTCCTATTTTCATGCAAATAATCATTATCATTTTATATATGGTCTCTCCCTCTGGAATGTAGGCTCCATGAGGGCTGTGAAAAGTGTCTTGTTATTCTCTGTATGCAAGGTTCCTTTCCACGGTTTGGCTCATCATAGGATCACATGAGATGTTTGCTAGCCGAATAATTAATGGATAGAAGAAATTTGTCACTTCAGATAATGAAGGAGAAAACTGTAAAATAATGGTAATTCATGGTGATAATCAACAACAACAAAAAAAAAATAGTAAAAAAAATGCTACACTATTATTTATGTATGATTAGCTAGCTTGTATTAGAGATAGGATGAGTGAATCCCTGCGCAGATAGTTGAAGAGAACTGAAGCTAGTTTGCTGTCACTTCTGCCTCTCCCTCTCCCCACTGCAGCCACAGTGCTGTCCTTCCTTCCCCTATTTCTTTCCCCATAAGCAGATCATCATTTCACAACCATCTGTACTCACAGCTAACATTCTTTCCTCTTAACTTTTATAGCATTTTCTATCTACATTACTCACTTGGCATTTAAGTATGATATTGGATTCTTAGACAGCTCTTCTGTGGCCTGTTTTTTTTTTTTTCTATTAGATTGTAAGCTCTTAGAAAACAAAAACAATGCTTCACGTCTATCTGTTTCCCCTATAATATTTGGCAGTGCATCTTATACACAGGTAGCACAGTATGCAAGAACAATATGGAAAGAACATACACTGAAAATCAAGAAACCTGAATTCACACCCAAATCTGTCACTTAAATGCATTATGAACTTAGGAAAATTACTTAACTTTTCTAAACCTCAGTGTGGCAATTGAAATTACCTTCTGAATCCCCAAAAGAATATGTTTGGGACTAATCTATCCCTGTAGGTGTGATACCCTTTGATTGCATTAAATTTAGTTGAGGGTCTTTTGATTGGATTACTTGATAATGAATCAAGTGAAGTGTGACTCCTGTTGAGGTAAATGGAGGCACAGAGACACACAGACACAGGAAAAGGAACCCGCCATATTTGATTCTGCCATGGTTTTGCCCACAGCTGAACTGCAAGGAGAGAAGCCCCTGAGGCTCAAAGAGCTGAAGCCCAGGAAGAAATGAGTCATATGCCTGATAGCTTACAACTGAACTTGGGAAGAAAGCCAAGCCACCAAGACTGAGAGAGGAGACCTGGTAAGAGACAAGCTGTGTGCCAGGTTTGCCTACAGCTGCAGAAAGGAGGAGACCTTGCCAGAGATCTGTGGTTATTTTACTTCCCCATGTGGCAGCTGACTTTGGTGAGAAAGCACCTCTTATGGTGCCTTGAGTTTGGACTTTTCACAGCCATTGAACTGTAAGCTTTTACCCCAAATAATTTCCCTTTTAAAAAGACAACACATTTCTGGTACTTTGCATCAGCATCCCTTTGGCAAACTAAAACACTAAGCTTCATGATATGTAATATGCAATAAATATAATTATACTTCTCTAATGGATGGTTGAAAGGATAGCCTGAGATCATGTCCATGAAGTCCTTCAACAGCTGTGGAAAGCCCTTCAGATATTAAGTAATATTGTTTTAGAAGAAACAACTCATTTTTTCAGTATGCTTTTCTCTAACTCTTACTTATATTCATTATAAGGTAAATAATTTCTGGCTTCTTGATTGTCATCTATTTTCCCAGGGAGGAAGAGAGTCATTTACCTCCTTCATCCCCATTTTCATCTCCAACAGCTGCTGGTTTCCTACTTTTCTTTAGGGTCCTATATCAACATGTATATTGGTAGCCATTAAAGGAAAACAGGCCTTTGTAACATAAGTTTGTAACAAAAATATATTCTCTGTTTGTCCCAACTTTTTAAAACATTCTCTTTAAAAAATTATAAAGTAATAAAAGCCCATGAGAGATATTTGAAAAAATATAAGCATAGAAACATTAGAATAAAATGATCCATAATATCAAAACACAAATAAAATCACTGCTAGCAGTTTGTCATATTTCTTTCCAGATCTTTTCCCCCTATTATCTATCTATCTATCTATCTATCTATCTATCTATCTATCTATCTATCTATCTAACTTAGCATAGTTCTAATAATTAACCATAAAGTATTAAGTAATCATTATACCATAATAATTCAAATATTTGGTCAACACCATTTTATGGTTATAAAATTTCCATGTAGGTGTTTTCCTCAACCTCTTCCTTATTGTTGGGCATTAAGGTTATTTTCCATATTTCATCACTATAAATAGTGCTGTGTTTAATACCTTTGTGTATGTAGGTATTCTTGTTTGTTTCTTTCTCCATATAAGTTAAGTAGATTAGGAGAAATTAACAGAAGTGGCATTCCTGCCACTTACAAATGGCCCAAGCCTTTGTAAGCATTTGGTGGCCTATTTAATTTTATTTTTCTTGAAAAGCCCTACTTTACTCTGAGTGGAGCACCAGGGTGGAGTACACATCTAGGTTTAGGCAGTTACTGTGATGATGGCTGATGTCAAAAAGATGGAACTAGAGAGGAGAGAGGATCTAAGGATATATTATTTAGAAACAGAAGTGACTACACTTCTACTTCAGGAATAGGAAGTAGTACACTAACAAATGTCACAGGCTTTTTGAAGCTTTTTATCTTCAGATAAATATTGTTCATTAAATTGAATGGAATAAGATTCCACTTTGCTTGCCTGATGTAGAAGTCTAACATAAAGACCCACTATGAAATCCTTCCAAGAATTTTAGGAAATATTTTATGAAAGTAGGACCAAAACCTCAGAAAGAGTGGGAATAGAGGGGAGGGTCATATTATCAGAGACAAAGGCTTAGCTGAATCTTGAGGAGATAGGGACAATAACACAAGTTGTATCATTTAGAGTACTACTTCATTGGGTCTTTCTTCCTAATTGGGGAAATTGTAAGGGACCCTGCACACCTAACCCAGAACATTATTTATATTACTTATTTAATTAAAGATAAGGGAGTAGCCTGTGCTGAAAACAAGAGTCATTGAATATATACTTTGAGTGGATTATACAAAGCATAGGACTATGTAATACAGGGAATCCAGTGGTGAATGATGGACCATGGTTAAAAGAATAAGTATGAGAACAATCTCTCATGAACGATAACAGATATATAATACTGATAAAGGGTGTTAATAATTGGGTGGGTTGGGGGAAAATACCACCAAGTGTGAGATACGGGATAGTTAGTAGTAGTATCTTTTTTTTTTTTTTCCATTGTATTAGTAATATCTTGACAATGCTCTATTTATAGTTTGTAACAAATGTTTCACTACAAGCAATGTGTTCATGGGAGCCCTGTCTGATATGCATATTTGTTTTGTAAATTCACAAATTTTACCATACACTTATTGTTTATGTATGTTCATGGATGAATGTTAAACCACAATTTAAAAAGTTTAAAAAAACAATTGGAGAATCTGGATGAAGGGAAAAAAAGATAAGGGAGTAGCAGTTTCACCAAAACATATACTATTTCAGTAAGGATTTTCTGCTTAAAAACAAACAAGGCTTCCAGTCAACCAAGATGGCAGTGTAAGATGTTCCAGGATGCCATTCCTCCACAGAATCTTTGAACAACTAGCAAAAAGTGGCAAAGCCGTCATCCTCAGAACTCTGGAAAATAGTTAATGGTTGCAGTAACTGGGTGAGTGCCAAATAAAGAAAACAGCTTTAAAAATGATAGGAGAAGCTCATGGCAACTTTGCTGGTCCCCTCCTTGGCATGGTATGGAGTCAGCTTTTATTTCCATTGTGAATCCCTAGACCTATTCCAGAGGGAGCAGAGTAACTACTATGTGCATACTCTGGTGCTTTTATGTCAGTGCCAAGCTATTGTGTGGCAGCATGAAAAACTGAACCAGGAAACTCATCTTTGACTTGTCCTCCCAGAACTAGACCTGAAGCCAGAAGCAGATCGTAGACAGCTAAAATGTGTAAGAAACAATTAAGTCAAAGCAGTCTGGGGCAAAAGATTACCTGCTTTATAACATACAATTGAGCTCTTGGGAGGAAGAGAAAGTCTGTTTCATAGGAAGTAGAGTGGACATTAGGAGGGAGAGAAAGTCTGTTTCATTGGAGGTAGTGTGGCAGGTTCCTACAGCTATGGATAAGTACAAGCAAATGACAAGAAACAGGCTGAGAAAAGATGAAGAGGATCCTAAACTTCACTTTCACCTCAAGCTGATCTTCTTGGTAGGAAGGCTAAACTCTGAAGGACAGCACCATGTAATGCAGAGCCAATTAAAAAAGACTTAGAAAGGTGATTTTTAGTTTGTTTGTATGTATGTTTTTATTAGCTCCTGGCACTCAAGGAAATGGGTTTGATTAAACTTAAGAAACAGACAGCAGGGGAACTAAATTCCAGAATTAACACTTTAAAATATTAGTACACAAACAAAGAAACAGGAAAGGATGGCCCATATAAAACAAGATAAAAACCTGAAGCCATTAAAAAAGAAGACTAGTATTTGAACATACTAGACAAAAAAAATTACCTGTGATATACTAACGGAGATAAAGGAAAGCACAGAGAAAGAGCTAAAAGATAGAAAGGAAAAAATGAATGAACAATATATGAATCTCAATGAAGAGATAAACAATTTAAAAATGAACTAAACAGAAGTACTGGAGTTCTCACCACAATACATGAAATGAAAAATTCCCTAGAGGGTTTCAACAGCAGATTGGAACTGACAGGAGAAAGAATCAGTGAACTTAAAGACAAGACAATTGAAGTGATTCAAGCTGAGGAGCAAAAAGAAAAAATAATGAAATAGATGAACAGAGTCTAAGAGACTGGTGAGACACCATAAAGCATACCAATATACACACTGTGGGAGTCCCAGAAGGAGAAGAAAGAGAGAAAGGGACAGAAGGAATATTCAAAGAAATAAGGCCATAAAACTTCCCAAATTTAAAAAAAGACAGCAATATGCACATTCAAGAAACCTAACAAACCCCAAATAGAATAAATTCACAAAGAACCCTACCCAGAAACATAGTGATTAAATTGTCCAATATAAAGGCCAAAAAAGGGGGGTTCTGAAAGCTACAGGAGAAAAACAATGAGTTAAGTACAAGAGAATCCTAATAAGATTAAGTACCTATTTCTCTCAGAAACCATGGAGGCAAGAAGACAGTGGAACAAAAGATTTAAGATGCTGAAAAAAAAAAAGCTAACCAAGAATTTTATAACTGGTCAGACTTTCTTTAAAAAATGAGGTAGAGATTGAAGCATTCTCAGATAAACAAAAGCTGAGGGAGTTTGTCATCACTAGACTTGCCCTAAAAGCAATGCTAAAGGGAGTTCTTCAGATTGAAAGGAAAGAACCCTAGACAGTGGATCAAAGTAGCATATAAAAATAAAGACCTCCAGTCAAGGTAATCATGTGGTCATTTTAAATGCCAGTATTATGATATTGTATTTTTGTTTTGTGATACCACTTTTTATTTCATATAGGTTCTAAAATACAACTGCAAAAAAGAAATGATATGGTTTTGAACCTACAATGTGTAAAGATATTATTTGTACCAAGTACAACAAAAAGTGGGGGGATAAAGGTGTATAGAAACAGTGTGTATGTATACTATTGAAGTTAATTTGTCATCAAATGAAATGTGATTTTTATAGACATAGGATGTTAAATTTAAGCTCCATGGTAACCACAAAAAATACCTGAAAAATATATACAAGAATAAATGAGAAGGGTCTCAAAATAGTACAATGCAAAAAAAATCAAAGAAATATTAAAGTAAGCATTAGTACAAGAATTAAGGAACAAAAATGTATATGATTTACAAAGGCCAAATAACAAAATGGCAGAAGAAAGTTGTGCATTATCAGTAGATACATTAATGCATATGTATTAAACTCTCCAGTCAATGGCAAAAATTGGCAGAATGTTTAAGAAATCATGACTCAACTATACACTGTTTGCAAGAGACTCATCTTAATTAAAAGACACTATTAGGTTGAAAGTGAAAGGATGGGCAAAAATATACCATGCAAATAGTAACTAAAAGAGAGTTTGGGTAGCTATGCTTATATCAGATAAAATAAACTTTAAGAAAAAATATTACAAGGGTCAAAGAAGGACACTATATACTGATAATGGGGTCAGTTCAACAAGAAAACATAACAATGATAAATATATATGCATCTAATGGCAAAGCCCCAAAATATATGAAGCAAAACTGACTGATTTGAAGGGATTAATAGATGGCTCTACATTATTAGTAGGAGACCTCAATGCATCAATTTCAATAATGGATAGAACTTCTAGTCAGAAGATCAATAAGGAAACAGAAGACTTGAACAATACTATAAATCAATTTGACCAACTATATATATATATATATAATTCTTCACCTAACAGCAGCAGAATATACATTCTTCTTTAGTATACAAATGTCATTCTCCAGGACACCATATCTCAGGTTACAAAACAGTTATTGATAAATTTAAAAATATTTAAATTGTGCAATGTATCTTGTCCAAACAAAATGAAATCAATAACAGAGAGAAAACTAGAAAATTAAAGAAACAATGAGTCAAAAAGAATTCCCAAAAGGGAAATTAGGAAATATCTCAAGATGTTTCTAATAGATATCTCTAATATCTTGAGGTGAATGAAAATGAAAATGAAAAAACATACCAAAACTTATGGGTACCTCAGAGACAATGCTGAGGGGAAATTTATAGCTATAAACACCTACATTAATAAAGGAGGAAGATCTCAAATCAGAGTCCTAATCTCATAACTGGAGGATCTAAAAAGAATGGCAACCAAAACTCAAAGTGATCATAAGGAAGAAACTCTATGGTAAAGGAACGAAAGATATTCCTCTAAGATTAAGAACAAGACAAGGATAACCACTGTCACTATGTTATTCAACATTGTACTGGAATTTCTAGCAAGAGCAGTTAGGCAAGAAAAATAAATATAAGGCATCCAAATTGGAAAGGAAGAAGTAAAACTTACCCTATTTGCCGTTGACATGATCTTATATAAAGAAAATTCAGAAAAATCTACAACAAAACTACTAGAGTTAATAAACTAAATTAGCAAAGTGGTAGGGTATAACGTCAACACCCCAAATCAGTAGTATTTCTATATATCAATAATGAACCTCTGAAGAGGAAATCAAGGAAAAAGTCCATTTACCATAACAACTAAAAGAATCAAATATCAAGGACTAAATTTAACCAAGAATGTAAATGACTTATATATGGAAAATCTACAGAACATTGCATAAAGAAACCAAAGAAGATCTAAATAAAAGGAAGGACATTCTGTGTTCAAGAATTGGAAGAACATGTTAGTTCTACCCAACCAAAGCAATTTACAGATTCAAAGCACCCCCAATCAAAATTACAAGAGATTTCTTTGCAAAAATTGAAAATCCCAATCATCAATATTTATGAAAGTTTAAGGAGCCCTGAATAGCCAAAAGTGTCTTTAAAAAAGAGCAAAATTGGAGGGCTCACACTTCTTGATTTTAAAACTTATTATAAAACTACATTTATTAAAACTTCATGTTACTGGCAAAAGAACAGGTATATAGACCAAGGGAATGTACTTGAGAGTTCAGAAATAAACCTTCACATCTATGGCAAAATGATTTTTGACAGTCATTCCAAGTCCACTCAGTAGGGAAAGGATAGTTTCTTCAAAAAGAAGGTAGGTAGACCTACCTCATACCATATACACAAATTAACTCAAAGTAGATTAAAGAACCAAAATTATAAAACTCCTAGAAGAAAACATAGAGAAACATCTTCAGGACCTTGCATTAAGCAATGATTTCTTAGATATCATACCAAAAACATGAGCAGCAAAACTAAAAACAGATAAATGGCCCTTCAGCAAAATTAAAAGCTTTTGTCCATCAAAGGACTTCATTATGAAAGTAAAAAACAACCTGCAGAATGGGTGAAAATATTTGGAAACCATATATCCAATAATGGTTTAAATATCCAGAATATATAAAAAACTTTTACACTCAACAACAAAAAGACAAACAACCCAACTAAAAAATAAGTGAAACACTTGAATAGATATTTCTTCAAATAAGAAATGCAAATTGCAAAAAAGCATATGAAGTTTCCCAACATCTTTAGGCCTTAGGTAAATGCAAATCAAAACCACAATGAAATACCATTTCACATCCACTATAACGGCTACTATTAAAAACAAAAACAACAATGGAAAATAATAAGTGTTGAGAGGATATGGAGAAATAGGAAACTTGTTCACTGTCAGTGGGAACATTAAATATTGCAGCTGCTGTGGAAAATAGTTTGATGGTTCCTCAGAAAGCTAAGTATAGAATTACCATATGACCCTGCAATCTTACTTCTAGGTATGTACTCAAAAGAACTGAAAGCAGGGACTTGAACAGATATTTGCACACTGATGTTTCATAGCAGCCTTATTCACAACTGCCCAAAGATGGAAGTGATCTAAGAATGGATAAACAAAATGTGGTGTGTGTGTGTAATGGAATATTATTCAGCCATAAAAAAAGAATGAGGGTCTGATGCATGCAACAACATGGATGAACCATGTAGACATCATGTTGAGTTAAATAAGTCAGACACAGAAGGACAAAAATTATATGATCTCACTGATATAAAATAATTAGAATAAGAAAATTTATAGAGCCAGAAACAAGAATACAGGTTACCAGAGGCTGGGGTGGTAGTAGGGAATAGAGTGTTATGTTTAATTGGTGCAGAGTTTATGTTTGGGGTGATGGAAAAGTTTTGGTAATGGACAATGATGATGGTAGCATAACATTGTGAAGGTAATTAACACTGAATAATATATTTGAATGTGGTTTAAAGGAAGAAATTATATATATATATATATATATATATATATATATATATAGCTAAAATAATTTATTTTTAAATCACAGGACTATACAACACAAATAATGAACCCTAATGTAAACTATGGAGTATATTTAATAGTATAATTATATTGTTTCAACAATTGTAAAAAAGGTACCACACCAATTCAAAGTGTCAATAATAGGGAAAATGTGTGCAGGCAACACAGTATGTGGGAACTCTGTATTTTCTTCTTGATTTTTCTCTAAATGTACAACTTCTCTAATAAAAGTATTTTTTAAAAAGTAATGAAATTTGAGAAAATTTAGTTTACAGAGTACCTTTTTTACCTGATGGTCTTTTAGAAACATTGTGTAGAGTTAAACAAAAAATGTGAACCTGTCTTATTTCTAATTGTTTTTCAACTCATTGCTTTTCAATAAAACAATTATCTAAATTAAGATAATTTCTTAAAATTAAAAAAGAGAAGCATTTTATTTGGACTCTCTGTGAAGATGTTTGGAAAGGAGCTTACAAAAAAAAGGAATAGCGTTTTCTTCCTCTATCCCTAAAAATTGTGGTGCCCTAAGCTATCCTCTCTTCTTCTAAGAAAAAAGTGCTGATGGATATATGCAGGTCATGGAGAGGTTTTGAGATTTGCTATGGTTGTTTCTGTTTGTTTATTTGATTCTTAAAATGAGAGATAAAAGGGTTAAGAAAAGGGAAATTTGGCAATTTTTTTCTCAGCAATGATTTGAGATGAATGATACCTTCTGTCTATAGCAGCTGGCTAGGAAGATTTACACCCTCATTTCATTTTCAGCAATAGTTGCTGGCAGCCCCAGATAGAAAAGAATTGTCATTTCTTGATTCAAGGAAAAGCTAGACCATGCTGCAGTCATGGACACTTGTGTGAGCTCGTACTTGATTTAAAATTTCTTTTTAATTATATTCTGGGAATTACACAGGAGTTTTCAGGCATTGAACTCTGTGTGAATGAAACAATTTTATTGTTCTATTAGCCAAGAATTTGTTAGGACTGCAACCAGGAACTAATAAAACTCCCTCTTCTTTGACATCCTCTCCCCATGTTTCTTCAGCCTTAGCATCAAAACACTTCCATGTGGCTCAGCTGTTAGATTATGCCCCATAGGGCTATAGGGGGGCTCAGGTGAGAAGCCAAATAGGAGGGTCATTGTATATTGCATAAGCCTTCTTCTCATCTATTTTGTAATTTTCACTTAATCTTCCAAATCTTGCTAATGTTTTGTGCTTTGTTTGTCCTGTTTTTAGTTCTTTGCTTTCTCTTTTGTGGTGTCCTCATCTTGACAATAACTGTCAGCCAAAGGGAGCAGCACATGGGAAGTCACATTAGAGAAGAGTGAGGTTTTCTGCCACTGGTTTTATAATGTTTCTTTTCTTGGCAATAGGGCAGATTTATTCTTAATTTTATATATTTGAAAGCTAACTGATTATATGCACATGGAAAAATTATCAGTTGGAACAGAAAGTTATAAAATGAAGAGTCGTCCTGCTGCACTCCCCAATCCCCATCCATCTCTTCAAAAATAAATTCTTTCTTAGCAATTGTTTTCCGGAATATAATCCCATTGAAGAAATCATTTTAAGCACCTTTAAGGATAGCTAAAAGAGAGAAGGAACACCTTTGAAAGCAATAAAATGAGGGCAGTGTGGAGGATGGTGGGGAATTTTCCTGGGAACAAACCATTAACAAAAGGAAGTTGGAAGATTCCGTGGGGAAAGGAATGGAAAGGTCTTTGAAGGGAGAAAGGAAAGTGAGGAAAGAGGTCGCTGCAGGTGTGACTGCCTAGCAAAATAACTCCTGTGCACCTGGTGCCCAGCCTTGGTGGAGGTTCAATACACCATGTGTGGCACCGAAACAGCAAACTAACACTATCAAAAGACCAGCATGGGCTTGAAACAGGACTGTGGTAAATCAGGATAGAGTAGAAGTAGGACGCTGTCCGTCCCCCCCAATTTCTGAGAATCATGTAAGTTTCCCAAACGCTAGTGTGACCTTTGAAAGGGAAAGGGGCCAATAATGAAAAGATCCACTTTCCTACCTGCGTCTCATCTTCAGGACTTTATGAGATTCAACTTGATTGTAAGAAAAGAAAGAAATGTATAATTTCTAAGTTTGTGATACATGCATGCCCACTACAGAGGAGTTTAATTTCTCTGTCTCTTTTGGTCATTTACGCTTGCCAGTCGAGCTTTTCATATGTGGTTTTATAGTGTCTTGAACACAGTTTCTTATGATTCACTGACTTTTTAAAATACATTTATGCTTATTCCCATTGTTCATTTATAATTTTGTAAATGTGTACTCTCCCCTTTTTCTTGAATATACTAGCCATTATATATATATATATATATATATATATATGTATGTATGTATGTATATTAAGATATACTTTTACTTTGGGTTTATTTATTTATTTCACTATTGTCTTCTTTACTAAATCTATGGTTTTCTCCTTTTATTCTGTTCTTTGCTTTCTTCTGCTTTTCTTAACCTAATTCTGTTGTATGGAGTTTAATATTTAAATCAATTCTTTAAATCTTTCTTCTTTGGTAATAAGTGTGTCTAAGACTGCATATCTTCTTCTGAGCTTATTGACTTTGGTTTTTATTATTTTCCTTGTCATTATTTTGTAGTTATGCTATTTATTCTGTTTTGATTTCTTCTTTGATGTAAGAGTTAAGGGCTTTATTAAAACATTTATTTTTATTATTATTATAATTATTAATAGATAATTAAAATAATTATTTTGTGGTTAATTTCCAAATAATTATAAATAATAATAAAGACCAAGTTTTTGGTCTTTATGTTATTTTTATATTTAAAACATTTAAATTAGAAAGTTGTAGGTTTACAGAAAAATTATGTAAAAAATACAGCATTTCCATACACCCCTCTATTGTCAATATTTTGCATTTGAGTGGTAACTTTTTCACAACTGATGAAAGAATATTAAACTTGTGCTATTAACTATAGCCCATCATCTACAATAGAGTTCACTGTGTTATACAGTTCTGTGTTTAATCTTTTAATTTTTATTCTAGTAACATAAATGTATTAGTCAGCCAAAGGGGTGCTATTGTGAAATACCAGAAATGGGTTAGTCTTTATAAAGGGTATTTATTTGGGGCAGAAATCCACAGTTACCAGGCCATAAAGCATAAGCTTCTTCTCTTGATTTGGACATTTTCCTGGCCTCAAAATCATAAGCTAATAAATTCCCATTGTTTAACCCCTAGTGCATGATATTCGCTTGAGCAGCCTAGGAAACTAAAACTAAAATTAAAGGTTTGGAAAATTCTGAGCCTATTCAGTGTGCTCTGAGAACCCATTTCAGAGGAAGTCAGGATTAGAATTGCAGTTATCCCAAAATGGTCTGTAGAAAGTTCTTTTTTTCTGATGGATTGAATTCCTGTGAACTACATGCAAATCTGGCAAGTTCTTCTTGAGATTTATGAGTTGAACCATGGCCAGTTGGTACTAAAATGATCAGAGAAGAGACAAACAGAAGGAAAAATGACTTTTAGGGCAGAATCATGGAAGGTGAAGTCTGGACCAATGTGTATGAAAATGGTGAGCCTGTCCTAGCACTTGGAGAGGCTGGGCCTTCCACCCTGTTCGGGAAGAGTGATGCCACTCTGATGCTTGAAATTGTGGGGTTTGTGTCCCAAGGTTTGCAGAGATTCTGGCCACTACCCCAATGCTTGGGGAAGATGGGTCTTGTGTCCCGACATTACGGAGACATTGATCTCAGGTGATGCCTTGATCAACCCAACACTTGAGCCTTTGTTTGGCCTGTCTCTATAATCTCCTATATAAACCCATACAAGATTTTTCACCCACAAAATGACAGTCATTTTAAGCAAATCTTCTTCAACTCCAGCCATTCATTTCAAGGAAAACATACTCAACTGCAACCACTTCTTGCCCATATCAAACTTTTGGGTACTCTTGTTCTTTCTCATATGTGTTTGATATTTATTCATGCAGTGATGATATTAATCATAATTATTATTATAGATGATTTTATTGAGCACTGGTCAAGTACTGGTTGTATATGTTACAAGCATTATTTTATTTGATCCTCATGACAACCCTGGAATTGATGTACTATTATCATCTTCACTCTACAGAAGAGGAAACTGTGATTTAGGGAGTTTAAAAAAACATGTTCTTAAAAATGATGCTAGAGTGTGGTGGAGCTGGAAGTCAGGCCTCTAACCACAAAGAATGTGTCCCTAATCGCGGTGCTACTGGCCTTAGCACATGGTAATATAAGGGAATAAGCTATACAGATATCTAAAATAGTTATTTCATGTATTTGTATATTTTTTCTCTTTATTTTTCTCTTTGTATGTGTAGTTCTAATCATCATAAAGTTAAACAGTCACTATAAGTCCCCCAAGCACTTCAAACTAGTCAATTCCCCAACAGTCTTTGTTCCTTCACATGAGTCCTGGGTATTGCCACTATCAATCACCTGCTCACAAATCTCTAATGGCCATACATTGCTCACAGCTCAGTCTCCAACCTGGAGACATTGTCCTCTAGGCTAGGTCATCTCCCACTACTCCTTAATATGAAGACTTCCCCAGACCAGGGTATCCTCAGATGTTATTACACTCTACACAATCCCAAATGAAAACATTTGCCCATGCTTTTCCTCCAGACTGGAATCTCCACCTTCCCCTCTCTTTTCAATATCTTCTCAGTTTATTTTATCTTTTATCCTTCAAGTCAGATATTGATTCATATTCATTGCCTATATTCATATTTGTTGTCTATACAATTTTTCTGACTACTTGGTTTATTGGGATTAATTACTTGAGAGACTCATTTTATCTTTAAGCAAATAAATGGAAGATCTTAATAAGAGTCAGAGGATTTTAGAATTGGAAAGAACTTAAAATTTTCTGGTCCAACATCTTCATTTTATAGGTGAGGAAATTTAGCCTTAGAAATATTGATTACTTATATTATATTTGCATGGATAATTTTTATCATGGTAATTGACCTCAAATCCAGACCCACAATTCTTTTTAACTTGAAGTAAAGTAAGTAAAGAAAATATCTTAAAATCTATCTGTCTTTTTTTTTTTTTTTTAGGAAGTACTGGGGATTGAACCTGGGACTTCTTACATGTGAAGCAGCCTCTCAACCACTGAGTTATATCCACTCCAAAATCTATCCGTTTTAAAATCCACAAACCATCTAAAATTTAAAAAAATTTTCAACATCATTTACTGTTTTGTATAGCTCTCTTATCAGGGAATGTCTAATACTCAATATTTGTGGAAATAATGAATGAATGAGTAAATAAATGAATGAATATTCAAGTACAGAATCTCCACACACCTCACAGAGGCATCTTACCATCATAATGTATTTAACAATGGCTTTCTTTCAGTTTAATGTCCTTATAAAAATAATTTCTACATAAACACTTGTTTACTCTGAATTATGCCATCATCTGTTTACTGAAAACTTAATATCCTATAAAATTTGCCTTATCAAATTTAGATTTCTCAGGAAACAAAACAAAATTTAAATAGTTTAAAAGTTATAACTTCACTAACAAATTCAAGTTCATCAGACCTACTACAATAGTTCTACTTCTAAGTAAACATCCATCTATTCTATTATTTATTTTCTCCCCTTCCCTACTTTTACTTCCAAATTCACAATGGTGACCTTCAAATAAAACAATAACTAGCAGATGTCTTAATCAATAAAGTCATTGATGCCTGCTGGTTTCCTGGCAGGCTGAGGGGGCTGTACATATTCCATGCTGTGTTACCCTTCATTTAAGAATTTGCTAGACTGGTGGGATTACTGAAAGCATGCTCATTGCAACTGCTAGACAGTGTTCAAAGGCCTGATGTCACAAGTGGAAGGGATAATAGCCACTGGATATTGAGGGCATTCCTATTTAGTGTAGACAGACTTGGAGACACCTGTCTTCACATTGTACTATGGGGTTTCCACTTTATAGGTGGAAGATTTTAATAGTACCTGTTGAATGAAAGAAGGCAGTATGTATGGTGGTTAAGGTCATGAGCCTTGTACTCTGATACACCTGGATCTGAATCCCTTCCTATTTGCAATTCTTTGGGTAACTTACTTAATGCCTTTTAAGCCCCAGTTTTCTCATTTTCTCATAGGGCCATGAAGATTAAATGAGATGAAACAGGTAAAGTGGCTTAGTGCATTGACTTAGTCTGAGAAAAGCGTGATTAGTGATAATCAAATCATTGAGGATACAGATAAGACCCTTCTTGGTGATCTTGCATTAATTCTTGTGTCTGACTTCACTAGAAGAACATTTGATGAAATGGTAAGCTTGTGCCATCGAGGTCAACAGAGCCCTAGAAATGCCTGCATCAGATGAACTGAGGAGGTATCATAAATTCAGTCATGCTCTGCTCTGTTTTCAGACTCCCAGATGGGATGGCAGGTTTTCCAAACAAGTACTTAAATGAGCCGACATTCAAAATATCTTACAACAAAACCCAGGAACCGCATTAGCTTACATTGCTTGACATCAAAGGAACGTGATTATTTCTAAGGAATCGTGACCAGTTCAGAGGCATCACAGCAAGGTGTTTTCCTCTGACAGAACTGGGCTCATGCCTCTGCTATTGAGCCTTAACAAATAGTGTATGATGTGGCTATTTACATGCCTGTGTTCCTCCACCAGTGAGCAGGGACTGTGTTTCAATCATTGTATTCCTAAGACAAAAGAGAATGGCTAGAACCTAGAAGGTACTTCATAAACGCTGGCTGAGTAAGTGAATAAAAGATTAATTCCAGTTATGTTATTTTGATATTCAGTAGATAATCTCCATGCTTTTTTCCCACTGACTTTGCCAATATGATAGAGACTGCCTACCATTCTTTAAGTATAGATTGACCACACAGGTCCATATTCTACAGAGTATGATTTCAAATATAGAGACCCTTGAAATGGCAGTATAGTATGGGAATAGGAGCATGACCTCAAAACCAGCCTACCTGAGTTTAAATCCTGACTATCCTATAGCTGTGTGACTTCACTTCTGTGTCTTATCTCTAAAATAGAGACAATCATTGAACATACTTTAATAGTTATTGAAAAGATTAAATGAGTTTATACACATAAAATGCGTATATTATTGCCTGGTATGAAGTGAATACTATGTATAATGTTGATTGTTAATATTTTTATAGAACAGTGTATTAGTCATCCAAAGGGGTGCTGATGCAAAATACCAGAAATTGGTTAGTTTTTATAAAGGGTATTTATTTGGGGTAGAAGTCCACAGTTACCAGGCCATAAAGCATAAGTTAATTCTGTCACCAAAGTCTATTGCCACGTGTTGGAGTGAGATGGCTGCTGACGTCTTCAAGGGTTCAGGCTTCTTGGGTTCCTCTCTTCTCGGAGCTGTGTTTCTCTCCGGGCTCAACTCCTCTACTTCCTCCACAAGGTCAGCTGTAGACTATGAGGCTCCCTAGGCTTTGCCTCTCTCCACAAGACCAGCTGTACACTATCAGGCGAATGGCTTGTCTTTATCCCCAGGCCTTCTCTCCTTCCTCACTACCAAGCTCCTCTGTCTGCTTGCCTCCCCGGCCTCCAGCATCCAAACTCCAACATGAGAACTCCAACTCAAAAACTACTTCAACTCTGTCCTTTGCTATGTCTTTTATCTTTGAGACCCCACCCACCAAGGGGTGGGGATCAACACCCTATTGACGTGGCCCAGTCAATGCCCTAATCATAACTTAATCATGCCCAGATTAGCAGACCAGTTTACAAGCATAATCCAATATCTATTTTTGGAATTCATAACTACATCAAACTGCCAAACTACTACAAACAGTAATAAGTTCATAATGCTGACTATAAGGCACTAAAATAGCCAACCAGTTTTTTGAATGATTAAAGGAGCATTAAATAATGCTTTTCATCACAGCTGGACGAAGTTCTCTTTGCCCTATTTCTGGCCTGTATTGAACCCTGTATCTTACTATATTTGACTTCTTTGGAAACAAATAATTCATGTAGCATTTATATTAATTAAACTTGATTAATTAAAATACTCCCTTATTCAACCATTTATGATAATTCCTTATTTCAGATGACTAGAATACTTTGGTAGTATATTAGTCAGCCAAAAGGGTGCTGATGCAAAGTACCAGAAATCTCCTGGCTTTTATAAAGGATATTTATTTGGGGTTGAAACTTACAGTTACAAGGCCCTAAAGAGTCCAACTCAAGGTTGCTTTCTCACCAAAGTCTGTTGCCATACATTGAAGCAAGATGGTGGGTGGTCTCTCCCTGATCTCTCAGTCTTTCTCAGCTGCTCAGCTTCTCTGTTCAAACTCTCAGGCAAATAGCTCATCTCTCTTCCTGGGGCTTTAGTTGTTTGAGACTTCTCCTTTATGTCACATGGCAGGACCGAAATAAACAAGTTCTCTCCTCTTCCCTGTCTATGGAGCTCTCTCTCTTCCCATGCGTCTTCTTGAGTAAGGGTCTGTTTCTATTAGCCCACCAAGGGGGCGAGGACTCAACCTTGAGTCAAGCCCTACTGATGTGGTCAAATTAAAGGCCCTAAATTGATTTTATTAAGTAAACTTAAAACCTTTGAATTTAATACAATCAAAGGGTATCACACCCAGAGGAAAAGGCCAGTTTACAAACATAATCTTTATTTTAGGGATTCATAAATAATCTCAAACTGCCACAAGTAGCTTATGACAGATGATAATTTGATGCTAAATGGTAAATTTGGGGTTCTTTTCAGGTACTCTATAAAAGAATAAGCAGATTACATATTAAGCAAATTATGTGCTTAATCAGGATAGTTATATAGGTTTGCTCTGGAAATAGAAATGCACTATTATAGTCCTAGCTTCTGGGCTACCCAGCTCTCAAATTAGCCTTACTAAATCTTGTTTTAAAGAAAAAAATTAAATTTCATTTCTATGTTTAAAAGATCTAATGTAGGTACTTACTCTGAAAGTAAAAATCTGCAGAAGCATACACTTTATATAACAAAATTTGGAAATTTTACATAAATACTCTGTCTAAAATATTTCTTAGTTTTAATAAAAAAGATATTTTCAAAAACAATAAATAAAAAGGGGGAAAATAAAACTCAGATGGAGGGATGCATGGTACAATATTGAATGCAACAGGAAGAAAGCAGTGTGTATTGGTGTCTCTTGCATTCTGTATGCTAAGCAGGACATTTTTTCAAAAATATCAGTTACACAGTCAGTGAGCATCATACCATTCTTGGTACTCTGACTAGATAGGACGGTAGATACATAGATGATAGATGAGATGGATGGATGGATGGATGGATGGATAGATAGATAGATAGATAGATAGACCGACAGATAGATGAAGGGCAGCAATCTACAAAAAGACCTGGCTTCTGTGAAGGCCATTTTTTCCCAACTTCAACAGAGCCTGTAGCCCAGAAGTAAAGGAAAACATCCTCCTAGCCTTGGAAAGAGTTGTCTATAGACATTATCAAGCTGACTGGATCTTAGTCCCATGTAACAAACTTAGCTGCTTAGTACATGATTTCCCTTCCCACGGTGGCTAAAGCAGCTAAATAGAAAGGGTAGGAAACTGCATTTTGAAACAGATTTTAATGCACAAAAGGGTTTTACAGGTGTTGCAGTTTGGCACAAGTGGGAATTTCCCTCTTGCTATTGGGACTCTCCTAACAACTAGTGCAAGTTGATAGGAATGAAAACTTTTAGCTCTGGTTGAAGAAAGAATCAGAACATTTGGGTAAAGGTACATGGGGAGAAAGCAAAGAGAGCTGGAAGATGGAAGGGGATGGCATGTAATTCTCTCCATCTTCTGGCCTGTTGCAGTGTCTGTGGAAGGAAGTGCATAAAAACGGAACCCAGATCAGGAGTTTTCATGAGCAAGTAGAGACAAGTGTAAGTAGAGACAAGCCAGAAGAATTCATGTTATTAGTTAATATTCATTAATTTAATACATATGTGCTGAGTAACTTCTAAATCTCAGTGAAGGGAAAGACCAAGTTTAGTCACTGCTACCCCAGTGCCCAGTACAGTTCTTGGTACAAAGTCAACACTCAGTCAATGTTGACTGACTAAATGACTCAATGAGGCAGGGCCAGTGTTGAGGGCCAAGAATACAGGGGGAGAATAAGACGTCATTGTTCCACAGGCCAGCAGAGCTGAGGGATGTCCAGATTAAATTGATGAGCTTGATCTATGTGGAACATTTTTAATAAAGTTTTATTTTCCTCAATGTGGCCAAAATAAAGAGTTTTGCTCTTATTACCTGGAAAATTAATTTAAATGGAATGGCTTACTTCTCCCAAACACACACATAAATCAAATGGTAAAGAAATTTAAGAAGCAAAAGAAAATAAGTCACTTCAAGTAACTGCATGCATTGAAACAAATGTTTTTCCTTTAAAAACTCTGTGAACATAAATTTTTAACCATTTAAGTAGATTATATTAAATAGAAGGAAGGAGTTTCATTTGTACAGCTTTCTTTGAAGATAGAAATACATTATAGCATACTGAGTAGCAAAGTTTTTGTTAAAGGAGTCAATGGGATTTATTTCTTCCTGTCGTTTATAGCAGAAATGGGATCCTTTCTGAGCAGTTTAATAAAGGATATTGCTTTGAAAAAGTCTAATAGCCATTTCTGAGTTTCATTAAACTGAGAGAAGAAAACATTACCTACTGTACTATCTCTTGGGCTTTAGTCTGCACTCAGCATATTTGGCAATCTCTTTCTGATTCCTCTCTCCTGTAAATATTTAATGTTGCTAGTTTCCTGTAATGTAAATGAATTATTGGAAACAACATGACAGCTATGCACACAGCAAACTTGACAGGACTGTGCCAGATGGGAGCAGAATTCTGTGAAAAAGAGAGATGAAGCCCCAATTGAATTTTAACTATAAATAGAAGGGGATTGAATTTCCCAACTCCCATATCAACTAATGATAATTTTCCTACCAGGAATACTATTATACAGGACAGGCATCTGAGGCCCAAGAAGGGCATGCCCAATGCCAATCCTTATCTTAAAGAAGGGAAGTCCATTGCCCTCTTAGAGGGTGTGTTTCAAACTGATTTCATTGTCTACTTTATAATGGAGATTACTATCTTAGTAAAAATATATGTTGCTATACTGCAGAGATATACTAGGTCACCATGACCGCACTCAGAAATCAAAGGGATCATCAAATAATTCCAGAGTGAAAAACTGTAATTGTAACAAACTCCATCAGAAAGAAGATTTATCAAATATCTAGCATAGCTGTCTAACCAAAGTAACCACTCAATGTATATTCGTTCTTTCTCCTACTTATTTCTCCTTCTGCTTTGTCAAACTTTCAAAGTATGAGTATTACTTTATTTCTAAAATTTTAAAATTATTCTCTTTTGTACCTGAGGAGTGATGGGACAGTTATGGGAGAACAATTATGATAAATACCAGATAATTACTCTGTAGACACTCACTAGAGAGTGGACAAGTGGATAATGTCATATTAGAGTTCAGAATGAAGTTCAAGGAAACATAAAGGAGGAAATGGCTATGAAACTTTAAGATCATATTGTTATTATAACCACATTGCTTTATGGAGGAATGAGACTTAAAAATATATATATATATTTTAAGTTATTTAGATTACATAAATGTTACACAAAAAAAATAGGGATTCCCATATGCCCTGCTCCCCACACCTCCCACACCCTCCCACATAAACAACATCGTTAATCAGTGTGGCACACTCATTGCAATTGATAAATGCATCCTGGGGCATTGCCACTGAGCATAGGCCATAGTTCACATTGTAGTTTACACTCTTTCCCACACAATTCTGCAGGTTATGGGAAGATATATAATGACCTATATCTGTCATTACAATGTCATTCAGGACAATTCCCAGGTCCCAAAAAAGCACCCATATTATACCTGTTTTTCCCTCTCTCTGCCCCCAGAGCATCCAGTGGCCACTAACTCCACATCAATGTTGTAATTTCTTACATTGCTAGAATCACAATGAGTCTATAGTAGAATAAGTCTATTCTAGTCCATTGTTCATTCCCCAATTCTGAGGATTCTGGGATGGTGATGTCCACTCTACCTCTAATTGAGAGGGGACTTCAAACCCATATAGCCGATGGATGGGACTCCCTTGCTTGCAGTTGTAGGCTCTTTCATTTCCTTGGTATGGTGGTTGTCAATCCTCACCTCCTTGTTAGTTGTCCTGGGTGGGTCCAATGAGCTGGAGAGTAGGTGTTGCAACTCTGGTGAGGCTCAGGGCCCGGCTGGCACATGGACAGTCCAAAGATTCAAGCCTCTTGGACGTACACCTACTAACTCCAGTACAAAATATAGGTTCAAATAGAAGGGACAGATGAGCCATGTGTAGGGATGCCATAACTGAGTCCAACTCTGTCACTCTTGGGAGCATAAACTCCAAAGTAAGACTCACTGGCAAGGCACCAAACTCCAGAGCTATCTGCTCTGACCATAGTACCTGGGTATCTCTAGAGCCCTTAGGAGCCCCCTATTTGGGGTAGTATCCACTTTGGCAGTCTATGAGATCTTGCTGAGATGTGCATAAGCATTACTTCTGGGATGACCTCCCGACTCACTTTGAAGTCCTTTAGCCATATAAACTCATTTGCCTTTACATTTCCCCCGTTTTATTCGAGGTCTTTTTCCAGTTGCATTGCTAGTTGGTACTTGGTAGTAATCCTTCAGTGCCAGGGAGGCTCATCCCCAGGAGTCATGTCCCATGCTGAGGGTAAGGTAATGCATTTATATGCTGAGTTTGGCTTAGAGAGAGGCCACATATGAGCAACAAGGAGGCTCTCAAGAGGCAACTCTAAGGCACCCCACAGCACTAGGCTAAGTTTCAATTTCAAAAGCAAAGGCTCACAAGCATAGTCGTCAATACCAAGGGCCCATCAATGGACCATCCTCCTTTGCCAATCACTACCCCTGCACTTGGGGGACAGTTACTGCTCCCTTAGAGAACCAGGCAGAGCTCTCCAGGATGTTATTGTGTGAATCTCTACTCACGGTGACAGTGCCCTGTGAACATTTGAGCACATTTATATACCTTATATGTATGTCCAGGTGAACTTCCTCTCATGTATCCCCCATCACTGACACCCCACACTAATGGTCCTACCCTGCCCCAGTTGTAACCATTCTGTAATCTAAAGCTTCTTCAAAAAAATGAAGCCAATAAAATAGCCAAATACAATTAATAGGAAAATGAGATAATAATAACAAGTTTAAATATAGGAAATAAAATATATAAAAATTTAAAGAAAACTAAAAATAAAATAAAATTTAAAAATTAGGATATTAAAAAATAATATGGGAATCCCTATAGTTTTTGTTTAATATTTATGTAATCTAATTATCTTTAAAAAAATTATTAAAAAGGGGGGGATTGAAATCAATAACCAGACAGTTTGCATTTTGAATGAGAATTTAAAATATTATAAAAGAATAAATATGCAAGAAAATGAAAAATATTTTTAAAAAATTTTGTTTACATTTTGCCTTTCATCACTGTAATATCTGGTGTCCTATATGTACACTGACATTTTCTTCCATTTATTCCCCAGTGTCTTCCTTTTATTTCCTTTTGTTTTCAAAGAAGTTTTAGGTCTCAGTAAAGTCACATAGAGAATACAAGGGACTCCCATATACACAACATCCTTCCACTTTTCCCATTTCTTGTATTAGTACCTTTTTATATGGGGATGGTACATTTGTTACAACTGATACACAGAGTGAAACATAGCTACTAACCGTGGTCAGTTGTTTACATTATGGTTTACATTTTAGACTGTACACTTTTATAAATTTTGATGATATTTAACATGGCCTGTATCCATCATTGCAAGATCATGTAGAACACTTCCATTGCCCACTAACTACCCCCTGTTCCATCTATACAATTCCTCCCTCCCCTTGGGGCCCACAGCGACCCCCTGGCTTCACTCCTTGGATGACAAGATTCATAGTTACTTGCAACAACACTGAGGTCTTGACACACTGGTTTGTCCTCCCCTATTAGGAACTGCCCATGTTCTCGAGAGACTGCCACCCCTCTGTTTAAGAACATATCAGTCTTCCCCAAGATGGTAGTCCACAGCCTTCCTGCTCATTATGTGGATCCCCACCCACTGATACAACACATTATGACAAAATGACCACTTGCACACCCCCTAGAAGACTGCCCCAGGTGTGCCCTGTCCTGAATGCCCCCCCATCCAACACCCTAAACCAGGAACCCTTCCTTATCATATTACCATAATACTGTTCCCAACTTTGTACTTTCAATCACATATCCGCCAATCCCCAGTGTTCACCTGTCCCCTCCCGCAGCCCTCCCCCCAGTTCCATGGATGGTCCAATCCATACTCCCCACTCTATCCAACTGTCAAACTTACACCGCCAAACCCAATAGTATCACTGCCCTCCCGTCATATCCCTTCAATGCCCAAATATACACGTCCACCTTATTATATATTATGCCTATATGGGCATTGGCTCACAACCTTCTTCTCTGTTTCTATTTCCTGTAAACCTATCTTCCAGACAATAGCTCCTTGAGTCTGCTCAATTTGCTTAATTCATTTCAGTGAGGTCATGTAATATTTGTCCTTCAGTGCCTGGCTTGCTTCATTCAACATAAGATCCTCAAGATTCATCCATGTTATCCCGTGTGTTAGCACTGTATTCCTTCTTACAGCTGAGTACTATTCCATTGTACCATATTTTGTTTATCCACTCATCTGTTGACAGACATTTGGGTTTATTCTAACTTTTGGTAATAGTGAATAATGCTACAATGAACATTGGTGTGCGTATATCTGTTCGTATCCTTGCTTTCAGTTCTGGGTATATACCCAGCAGTGGAATTGTTGGATCATATAGCAGTTCTATAGTTAGTTTTTTAAGGAAACACCAAACTGTCCTCCACAATGGCTGGACCATTCCACATTCCCACCAGCACTGGATGATGGTTCCCATTCCTCTAAATCCTCTCCATCACTTGTAGTCCTCTGTTTTTTTAATAAATGCCAGTCTAATGGGTTTAAGATGGTATCTCATTGTAGTTTTGATTTGCATTTCCCTAATAGCTAGTGATGCTGAGCATCTTTTCATGTGCTTTTTAGACATTTACATTTCTTCCTTGGAGAAGTCTCGTTAGAGGTCACTTGCCCATTTTTTAAATGAGGTGTTTGTCTTTTCATTTTTGAGATATATGATTTCTTTATATATGCTGGATATTAGGTTCCTATCAGATATATGGTTATCAAATATTTTCTCCCCCTTGGGTAGGCAGCCTTTTTACTTTCCTGAAACCTCTTTTGAGGTGCAAAAGTTTTTAATTTTGAGAAGGCCCCATTTATCTATTTTTTCTTTTGCCGCTTGTGCTTTGGGTGTGAAGTTCATGCAACCATTTCCTATTACAAGGTCCTATAAATGTTTTCCTACATTTTCTTCCAAAGTCTTTATGGTCTTGGCTCTTAAATTTAGATCTTTGATCCATCTTGAGTTGATTTTTGTATAAGGTGTGAGATGGTGTTCCTCTCTCATTCTTTTGGATATGGATATCCAGTTCTCCAAGTACCATTTGTTGAAGAGGCCATTCTTTCCCAGTTGAGTGGGCTTGATGGCCTTGTTGAATATCAGATGACTGTATATGCGAGTATCTATATCAGAACTCTCAATCTGGTTCCATTGGTTGGTATGTCTATTCTTATGCCAATACCATGCATTTTTGACCACTGTAGCTTTGTAGTATGTTTTAAAGTCAAGTAGTGTGATTCATCTGATTTCATTTTTCTTTTTCAATATGTCTTTGGCTATTCAGGGCCTCTTGCCCTTTCAAATAAATTTCATAGTTAGTTTTTCCAATTCAGTAAAAAATGTTGTGTTGATTTTTATTGGGATTGAATTTAATCTGTAGATTATTTTGGGTAGGATAGACATCTTAACGATGTTTACTCTGCCTATCCATGAACAGGGAATATTCTTCCATTTATTTAAGTCTTTTTTTATTTTCTTTAACATTGTTGTATGGTTTCTGTGTATAAGTCATTTACATCTTTAGTTAAACTTATTCCTAGGTATTTGATTCTTTTAGGTCTTATTGTAAATGGTATTTTTTAATTGATTTCCCCTCAGATAGCTCATTATTGGTTTACAGAAAGGCTACTGATTTTTGTGCATTGATCATATAACCTGTGACTTTACTGAATTGATTTACAAGTTCTAGAAGTTTTGTTGTAGATATCTTAGGGCTTTCTAAGTATAGGATCATGTCATCTGCAAATAGTGAAATTTTCATTTCTTCTTTTCCAATTTGGATGCTTTTTAAAAATAAACAAACAAACAAACAAACAAACAAATAAATATTTAAGAGGTATTTAAATTACATAAATGTTACATAAAAATGTAGGGGATTCCCATATGCCCCACTTCCTACACCTCCCACATTTTCCCACATTAACAACATCTTTCATTAGTGTGGTACATTCTTTACAATTGATGAAAACATTTTAGAGCATTGTCACTAACCATGGATTATAGTTTGTATTGCAGTTTATACTCTCTCTTGCACAATGTTGTCGGTTATGGCAAGATATGTAATGGCCTGGATCTGTCATTGTAATGTCATTCAGGAAAATTCCCAAGTCCCTAAAATGTCCCCATATTTCATCTATTTTTCCCTCTCCCTACCTCAGAACCTCCAGTGGCCACTGCCTCCACATCAATGATATAATTTCTTCCATTGCTAGAATCACAATAAGTCTATAGTAGAATACAAGTCAGTCTACTTTAGTCCACAGTTCATTTCCCAATCCTGAAGATTCTGTAATTGTGATGCCCACTCCACCTCTAATTGAGAGGGGTTTTGATCCCATGGGGCAGATGGATGGGACTATCTTGCTTGAAGTTGTGGATTCTCTTGGTTCTTTGGGATGGTTGTTGTCCATGAACATCTCCTTGTTAGTTGTCCTGGGTGAGTCCAATGAACCGGAGAGTAGGTATTGCAACTCCATTGAGATTCAGGGCCCAGCTCGCCCATGGACAGCCCAGAGATTAAAGTCTCTTGGACATATACCTACCAACTCCAGCACCAAATACAGGTTCAAATAAAAAGGACAAGAGAGGCATGCGTAGGGAAGTCATATCTGAGTCCAACTCTATCACACTCGGGAGCACAAACTCCAAAGTAGGGCCCACTGGCAAGGCACCAAACTCCAGAGCTATCTGCTCTGACCATAGGACCTGGTTGTCTCCAGAGCCCTCAGGAGCCCCACTATTTGGGATAGTGTCTACCTTGGCCGTCTATGAGATCTTGCTAAGACATGCATAAGCATTACCTCTCTGATGATCTCCTGACTCACTTTGAAATCTCTTAGCCATATACACTCATTTGTCTTTACCTTTTCCCCCATTTATTCAGGTCTTATTCCAGTTTTATCACCAGCTGGTGCTTGGTAGTAATCCCTTGTTGCCAGAGAGGCTTATCCCTAGGAGTCATGCCCCTCACTGGGGAGAAGGTAATGCACTTATCTGCTTAGTTTGTCTTAGAGAGAGTCCACATTTGAGCAACAAGAAGGCTCTCGGGAGGTAACTCTTAGGCACTCTACAATACTAGGCTAAGTTGTAAATTCAAGAGCAAAAGGCTTGTAAGCATAGTCGTCAATATCAAAGACCCATCAATGGACCATCTTTCTTCAAGTACAGTCATTGCCCCTGTACTTGGGGGGTTGTTGTTCTTCCATTAGCGAATGTGGCAGAGCTCTCCAGGATTGAAATTCAATAATCTTTCAGTTGTTGTGTGAATCTCTACCTGCTGTGGCAATGCCCCATGAACATTTGAACATATTATACCTTATATGTATGCCCAGGTGAAATTCCTCCCATGTATCCCCAATCACTGACACCCCATTGCATTAATCCTCCCCTGCCATAGTTGTAAACTTTCTGTGATCCAAAACCTCCTAGAAACTGAAGCCAAGAATATTGCCAAATTTGATTAATAGGAAAATGAAATAACAATGACAGGTTTAAACATAAGAAATAAAATACATAATAATTTAGAGAAACTAAAACTAAAATAAAGTGAAAAAATTGGGGTATTAAAAATAATGAAAAATATAAAAAAAAAATAAAATAAGTAAAAAAAAGTATTTTTTTGATGCTTTTCCTTTCATCACTGCAATATCAGTTGTCCTGTATGTATTGTGGCATTTTCTTCCATTTCTTCCCCAGTGTCTTACTTTTTTTTTATATTGTCTTCAAAGAAGTTTTAGGTCACAGTAAGGTCACATACAGAAGATAGGGGACTCCCATATACCCAACATTCTCCCCCTTTTCCCTATTAATAGTCTTTTTACATGTGGATGGTACATTTGTTACAACTGATGTATAAATATTGAAACATAGCTACCAACCATGATCAATGGTTTACATTATGGTTTACATTTTAGACCATACACTTCTATAAATTTTTGATGAAATTTAACATGGCCTGTATCTATTGTTGCAAGATCATGTAGAACACTTCCATTGCCCCCAAATGCTCCCTCTTCAATCTATTCTACCTCCCTCCCCCTCCCCTGGGGGCCCACGGTGACCAACAGGCTTCATTCCTTGAGCGACAAGATTCATAGATACTTGCAACAATGCTGAGGGCTGGACACATTAGTCTGTCCTCCCCTATTAGGAACTGTCCATGCTCTCAAGAGATATCGGGCCTCCCCAGCATGGGAGTCCAACTCTTTCCCATTCATTATGTGGGTCTCTCACTGATACAGCACACTATGACAAAATGATCACTCACTCACAGATTCTCTAGAAGACTGTCCCAGGTGTGCCCTGTCCCAAATGCCCTCCATTCAATGTCTTAAACCAGTAATGCTTCCTTGTTATATTGCTGAAAGAGTTTTCTTGACAGTGTAGTTTCACCCACATACCCACGTATCCTGAGTGTTCACCTATTCCTTCTCCCAACCCTCCCCCCAGTTCCTTGGACCATCTAACCCATCCTCCCCACCATACCCCCTGGCAAGCTTGCACCATCCAACCCAATATTATCCCTACACCCCTCTCATATCTCTTCACTTCTCAACTACTCATTTGCACCAGATCATAGATTTCACCTGTATGGGTGTTGGCCTACAACCTTCTTCTCCCTTCCTATTTCCTGTAAATCTATCTTCCAGGCTCTGACTCTCTGAGTCAGCTTGATTTGCTTAATTCATATTAGATAGGTCATGTAATATTTGTCCTTCAATGCCTGGCTTGCTTCACTCAACATAAGGTCCTCAAGATTCATCTATGTTATCCCGTGTGTTAATAGTGTATTCCTTCTTACAGGTGAGTACTATTTCATTGTATGTATATAACATGTTTTGTTTATCCATTCATCTGTTAATAGGATTTCAGTTGATTCCAACTTTTGGCAATACTGAATAATGCCACAATGAACATGGTGCATAAATCTGTTCGTGTCCTTGCTTTCAGTTCTTCTGGGTATATATCCAGCAGTGGAATTGTTGGGTCATATGGCAGATCTATAGTTAGTTTTTTGAGGAACCACCAAACTGTCCTCCACAATGGCTGGACCATTCCACATTCCCATCAGCAGTGGATGAGGGTTCCCATTCCTGCACATCCTTTCCATCACTTGTAGTCCTCTAATTTTTAATAAATGCCAGTCTATTGGGTGTATGATGGTATCTCATTGTAGTATTTATTTGCATTTCCCTAATAGCTAATGATGTTGAGCATCTTTTCATGTGCTTTTTAGAAATTTGCATTTCTTCCTTGGAGAAGTCTCGTTAGAGGTCACTTGCCCATTTTTTAAATGGGTTGCTTGTCTTTTCATTTTTGAGATATATGATTTCTTTTTATATGCTGGATATTAGGCTCCAATCAAATATATGGTTACCAAATATTTTCTCCCATTGGGTAGGCTGATTTTTTACTTTCTTGATAACCTCCTTTGAGGTGCAAATGTTTTTAATTTTGAGGAGGCCCCATTTATCTATTTTTTCTTTCACTGCTCATGCTTTGGGTATGAAGTTCATGAAACCGTTTCCTATTACAAGGTCCTGTAGATGCTTCCCTACATTATTTTCCAAGTTCTTTATGGTCTTGGCTCTTATATTTAGACCTTTGATCCATCTTGGGTTGAGTTTTGTATAAGGTGTGAGATGGTGTTCCTCTCCTCTTGCCTCAGTGCTAAAGCAAGCACATCTAAGACAATGTTAAATAGGACTGGTGATAGTGGGTATACTTGTCTTGTTCCTGAACTTAAAGGGAAAGGTTTTAGGATTTCACCGTTGTATATGATGTTAGCTGTGGGTTTTTCATATATGCCCTTTATCATGTTTGGAAAGTTTCCTTCTATTTGAAGTGTTTTTATCAGGAAAAGGTGCTATATTTTGTCGAACGCTTTTTCTGCATCTATAGAGATGATCATGTGATTTTTTTCTTTCAATTTGTTTATGTGGTGTATGACATTGATTGATTTTCTTATGTTGAAACTTCCTGGCATACCCGGGATGAAACCCTCTTGGTCATGGTGTATAATTCGTTTGATGTGTTGTTGAATATGATTAGCAAGTATTTTGTTGAGGATTTTAGCATCTAGGTTCATTAGAGAGATTGGTCTGTAATTTTTATTTTTGTGACAT
This sequence comes from Tolypeutes matacus, assembly GCA_026826555.1. Lineage (NCBI taxonomy): Eukaryota > Metazoa > Chordata > Mammalia > Cingulata > Chlamyphoridae > Tolypeutes > Tolypeutes matacus. Next base: position 15,225,804 of record JAKSZT010053783.1, on the reverse strand, counting down.
CTTTGTTTGGCTTTCTTATTGGGATAATGTTGGCATCATAGAATGAGTTAGGCAATGTTCCCTCTACTTCTATTTTTTTGGGGGGACAGTTCAAGCAGGATTGGTGTTTGTTCTTTCTGGAATGTTGCTAGAATTCACCTGTGAAGCCATCTGGTCCTGGGCTCTTCTTAGTTGGGAAGTTTTTGATGACTGATTCTATCTCTTTACTTCTGATTGGTCTGTTGAGTTCATCAATTTCTTCTTTCACCAATGTAGGCTGCTTGTGAGTTTCTAGGAATTTGTTCATTTCCTCTAAATTACCCTTCTTGTTGGCATATAATTTTTCAATATATCCTCTTATAATACTCTTTATTTCTGTGGGGTTGGTGGTGATATCCCCATCCTCATTTCTTATTTTGTGTATTTACATCTTCTCTCTCTCTCTCTTTTTTTCTTCTTCTTTGTTAGTCTAGCTAAGGGTTTGTCAATTTTATTGATCTTCTTGAAGAACCAGCTTTTGGTTTTGTTTATTGTTTCTAGTACTTTCTTATTTTCTATCTCATTTAGTTCTGCTCTAATCTTTGTTACTTCCTTCTTTCTACTTTCTTCGGGGTTAGTTTGTTGTTCTTTTTCTAATTCTTCCAGGTGTGCACTTGTGACTTCAATTTTAGATCTTTCTTCTTTTTTGGTATATGTATTTGTGGCTATGAATTTCCCTCTCAGTACAGCTTTTGCTCCATCCCATAGATTTTGATATGTTGTGTTGTCATTTTCATTCATTTCAAGGTAGTTACTGATTTCTTTTGAGATTTCCTCCTTGACCCACTGTTGTCCAAGAATGTGTTGTTTAACTTCCATATTTTTGTGTCTAATATGGCTCTCTGTCCCTTACTGATTTCCAGCTTCATTCCTTTGTTGTCAGAGAAATTACTTTGTATAATTTCAATCTTTCTGAATTCATTGAGAATTTTTCTGTGGCCTAGCATGTGGTCTATCTTGGAAAATGATCCATCTGCACTTAAGAAAAATGTATATCCCACTGTATTTGGGTATAGTGTTCTTTATATGTCTATTATCTCCAGATCTTCTAAAATACTATATAAAGTCTTTGTTTCTTTATTGATTCTCTGTTGAGATGTTCTGTCTAATGGTGTATTAAAGCCCCCACTATAATTGTAGAAGCATTTATGTCTCCACTTAGTCTTTCCAGTGTTTTTCTCATGTATTTTGAGGTATCCTGATTAGGTGCATAAATGTTTATGCTTGTTCTTTCTTCTTGAAAACTGACCCCTTTTACTAATACATAGTGTCTATTTTTGTCTCTTACAATAGTTTTGCATTCAAAATCTATTTTGTCTGATATTAGTATAGCTACTCCTACCCTTTTTGGTTATTGTTTGCTTGTAAGATTGTTTTCCAGCCATTCACTTTCAGCCTCCTTGAATCCCTGGGTCTAAGGGGGCTTCTTGTAGACAACATATAGATGGGTCATATTTCCTTATCCATTCTGCCAGTTTGTGTCTCTTGACTGGTGCGTTTAATCCATTAACATTCAGTGATATTACCCTCATGGAATTACTTACATTAGCCATATTTTCTTTGGGTTTGTGTATGTCATATGTTGTTTTTATTTCTCTTTTTATCTTTTTAGTTGTTCTTACACTCTCTTCTAAGTCTCTCTCTGCTGTTTTTTCCTTTCAACCTGCAGAACCCCCTTTAGTATTTTTTGAAAAGCAGGTTTCTTATTGGCAAACTCTCTTAATTTCTGTTTATCTGTGAATACTTTGTACTCTCCATCATTTTTGAATGCCAGCTTGCTGGATAGTGTATTTTTGGCTAGAAAATTTTTTTCTTTTAGTACCTTAACTATATCATACCACTGCCTTCCTGCCTCCATGTTTTCAGATGAGAAATCAGCACTTAATCTTATTGAGTTTCCCTTGTATGTGATGGTTCTCTTTTCTCTTGCTGCTTTCATTATTTTCTCTTTCTTGATCATTGGACAGTTTGATAAGTATATACCTCAATTACACCTGTTGGGACTTATACTGTTTGGGGTGTGCTGTGCTTCCTGGACATGTATATTCATCTCCCTCAATGGGATTGGGAAGTTTTCAGCCAATATTTTCTCCAACACTCCTTCTGTCCCCTTTCCCTTCTCTTCTGCCTCTGGGATGCCTATAATGCATATGCTTGCATATTTTGTGTTGACATTTATATCCCTAAGTCCCTGCTTGATTTTTTTCTTTTTTTTTTTTTTTATCTATTTGTTCTGCTATCTGTTTGTTTTCAGATGTACTGTCTTCTACAAACCCTGATTCTTTCCTCTGCATATTCAAATCTGTTGTTATGTGCTTCCAGTGTATTTTTGATATCTTGGATTGTGCCATTCATCATCATCATATCCGTTATCTTTTTATGTATGTTTATAATTTCTTCAGATGTTCTCCCAGTGTCTTTTTAATATACTTAATCTCTTCCTTCACTTCTTTAAGTTGGTCCATAATATTTGTTTGGACAGCTTTGATTAGTTGTTCCATGTTGTGCATCTCTTCCTGGTTTTTAATTTGTTCATAGGACTGGGCCATATGTTCCTGTTTCTTAGTATGGTTTGTAATTTTTTGTTGCTCTCTGGTAATCTTTTTATCTTGATGGGTTTATTCAGTTGATTAGCTTCTTTCTCTACTCTAGGGTTTTATTTAGTTGCTCTTTTTGTGTGAGTGTTAAGTTTTCTCTTTGACACTTTGTTCCTCTTATTCTATTTCCTTGTTGTTTTCTATGTTCCCTTTAAGGAAAAAGATTAGGGCCAGAAAAAGCAAAACAGATAAGAAAAGAAAAAGGATAATAGTATTAATAGTAGTAAAAGTTAGAAGAGGAACCATATAAGACCTTAGAAAATGAATATGGGAACTGATGTGGCTCAAATGGTTGGGCATCCGTCTCCCATATGGAGGGACCCGGGTTTGATCCCTGGGACCTCCCGGTAAAAAAAACAACAACAACAACAACAACAAAAGATGAATATTTTACTCATGTAATCAGTGTAGAGTAAGAGGAATAAAAAGGTGGAATTCCAACAATGAAATGGGAAACTGAATGGAGAAAAATATATCAAATGAATTAAAAGGTCAGATTGCTGAGGAGAGAGGGAAGGAGAAAGGAAAAGACAAAAAGAAAAAAGTTAATAAAAGAAAGAAAACAGGAAAGATGAGAGAGGAATAAAAACTGGAAAAACTGAGGACTAAACAAAGAGAGTGGAATGTAAGAACAACAAGAAAAAGTGGAAGATAGAAAGATGAAGGATGGAAAAGAGATAGCATTGGTAGACAAAATCGGTATACAGAGCAAAGGGAAGATCAAGGAAGAAGAATCACAGCAAACAAGAAACAAGCCAGGAACACCTAATTTTAAAAAAGGGGGTGGGTAGGAGAAATAGGAAAGAAAAACAAAAAAATAAACACACAAGCAGGCAGTCAAACACAAACTAAAGAAAAACAGCCTTTACCTTTAGGCCCTTAAGGAGCTTCTCAGGCTGCCAGTGTTCATTTAAAACTTGCCCTCTGCAGGTTTTGAAGTGGGTTTTAGCTGGTAAACTAATTTTTTTTTAAAAGTGAACTTTTTTTTTGGAAAAATAAGAGACCCAAGAAAAACTAATACAAAAATAATGTCTATGTTCTCTCTGATCTAAAGTATCAGCTGGATGTTTGATATCCCAGTGGATCACTACTCTAAGAGGAGCTGGGAATTGATCTAGGGACCGAGTATATTCAAGGCAAAAATTCCTTCACTGAGCTAAACTTTCTCATTGGGTCTGTTAGCCCTTCAGAAAGCTATCCAATCACTTTCCCACAGGCAGGTTTGACTTTTTGCAGTTGGACAGATTCCTGCTGATTAGGAACCTATCTGTCTCTGCCCCTTTTCTATACTTATTGCTTTCTCTCCCAGGGTGGCAGGACTCAATAACCTGTGTGAGCGGATCCCCCTTCACCTCTTCTGGTCAGGTTGAGTTCCCTTCTGAAATTCAACTGGGACACTGGCAACCGAACTCACCGCAGAAAAGTGACTTTCAACCCTCTTCCAGCCCACTCCCTCCTCCCAAGGGACCCTAAATAGGCTCTTGGAAGCTTATTAAGCACTTCCTACTGCCGGTCTCTGTTAGAAGAGTTGAAATTTTAATCGTTTTCAGCACAGGACTTGTCAATTGCCTGACTCCGCCCTCTCTCAGGCCAAGTTTCTCTATCCCAGGGCGGTTAGGTAAATCAGGCTGCCTCCGCATATTTGCCTTTCCCCTCTTCCTGGTGCCACCTCGAACTGGCTGGTATGCTCCCCAAAGCTCAAAGGGGGTCCATGCAACCAAACCCAGAGAAAGGAAACCCCTCTGCACCCTTCATCAGAATCCTCCCACTCTCAGAGAAAGCTCCCTCCCTCTGGGTAGCCAGTGGGAGTTGGGGCTCTGAGCAGCTTTTTGCCTTGAGGGTGGGGCTTAGCTGTCTGTGGTTTCCAGCCACAGGGTGAGAAACTCATGGTTTTACCTTGAGCAATTTATCTCTTTGCCCAGCTCTCTCCAGATCAATGCCCTGAAGTCTCCTGCTCTGTGGGTTCCCAAAACAGCTCACTCAGCAGGATCTTGCCCCTACTCAGCCGTTTTTCACGAGAGAGATGGTGAGTGCTCAGTTAAACTGCTTCTCTGGAATGAGACATTTAACACTTATGATCCTACAGTCACAATTAGGTTAGTTAAAAAAAAAAAAAATAAAATAAACATTGTGTCCCTGACCCCTTTCCTCAGGTGAATACAATATCCTTTTTGGTTTCCCTTAAATTCTCCTAACACCTATGTAAATTGACTTTTTATTAAATTATCTTCAATTACCCTATCTGAGTGTGCCATCTGGTTCCTATTGGGACTAGGATAGAGTCATCATTTTTTCTTCCTGTTGTTCATATCTATTTCAATAAGTTGGAGAAGCTTACTATAATATAGCATTTATTCTATAGTTCTTTGAGATAACATTAACCATTGATAAGATATGAAGATTAAAGTGGATAACAGTGAAAATATCTTTTTTTATTGCAAGTTTTACTAAGCACCAATTCTCTAAAGAGAAGCATGGCATGGCCACACTTTATTTCTATGTATTCCACAAAATTGAGCAGGAGCCCCTTGTTTCTGTTTTTGCTCCCCATCAGTGAATCACTTTTACTCCCACATCATCTCTTTGACCAAGCTCCATGGTTTTATATGAAGATGTAGTGTTGAGTGTGAGTGAATGTAGTACATTATGACAAAAAATGAAGAGTACAATTTAAGTCAAGGATTCCTGTGGCCCTGGGAGAAAGAAAAACTTCATAGGAAATGGAAAAATACAAAAACAGTTTTGGGTAAATCTCACTTGAATATTCAAGAGATATCCAGAATGCACTAAAAGTCCTGCCAAGACTGCTGAGTCTTATGGGGATTAATATAATAAGAGAAGAAAAGAAAACCCCTTTCTACACTAGGAAGTCTTGGGCAGGAAAGTGAGGGACTCTGAGGCACATAAGCGCTGGGCTTCACTTTTTCTTCTTTTTGAAGAGTGAGTCTAGATAAATAATCATAATCCTCAACAATGATTGAGGATAATATGATGTGTCAGGAGATGGAATAATTTTAAAAAATATATTACCTCATTAATCATCACAACTCCATTTATATAATAGGAATTCTAATTATCCCCTTTCTAGATGAGGAACCTGAAGCATAGTGTTTAAGTATGTTATATGAAGTTAAAAAGTGAGTATTCAGAGAAGCCAGGATTCAAAGTCCAGTTACCTTTGTCCCAAACTTGTGCACTTAGTCACTATGTTCTAATGGTTTGAAGAGGTAAGAAGATTTGTGAAGGGAATAGCTGGCCACCTGGTGAGTAAAGAGCATTAGAATTTAGGGAAATTATGAATCTGTCTATTTAAGCAAATGACTACAGTTGAGAAATATTTGAATAATAATACATATATGCTGTAAAGTATAGCTACTAGGAAAAGTATTATCTAAAAGATTATGTGAGGAGGAAATCAAGAAAAAATCCCATTTATAATAGCAACTAAAAGAATCAAATACCTAGGAATAAATTTAACTAAAGTAGACTTACTGATATTCTACTATAGACTTATTGTGATTCTAGCAAAGGAAGAAATTATATCATTGATGTGGAGACAGTGGCCATTGGAGGTTCTGAGGGTATGGAGAGGGAAAAACAGGTGTAGTGCAAGGTCATTTTCAGGACTTGGGAATTGTCCTGAATGACATTACAAAGATAGATACAGGCCATTACATACCTTACCATAGCCTACAGAACTGGGTGGGAGAGAGTGTAAATTACAATGTAAACTTTAATCCACATTTAGTGGCAATGCTCCAAAATGTGTTCACCAATTGCAATGAATGTACCACACTAATGAAGGATGTTGTTAATGTGGGAAAATGTGGGAGGTGTGGGGAGTGGGGCATATGGAAATCCCTCATATTTTTAATGTAACATTTATGTAACATAAGTATCTTTAAAAAAATAGGTATAATATGGTGGCATTTTGGGACCTTGGAATTGTCCTGAATGATGTTGCAGTGATAGATACAGGCCATTATATATCTTGTCATAACTTACAAAAATGTGTGGGAGAGAGTTTTAAATATAATGTAAACTATAATCCACACTCAGTGGCAATGCTCCATATGTGTTTATCAATTGTAACAAATGTACTACACTAATGCAGGATGTTGTTAATGTAGGAAAGTGTGGGAGGGGTAGGAAGTGGGACATATGGAAATCCCCTGCACTTTTTATGTAACATTTATGTAATCTAAGTATCTTTTTAAAAATTAAAATTAAAAATTAATAAATAAATAAAAGACTGTGACTGTAAGTATTGCTCCAGCCTCTAGAGTTATTCAAACAACTGACAAAAAATAAATGAACAACCATGAAACTAATTTAAGAGTTATTTTTTTTTAATTTAAAAAAAAATTACAAGATTAATCTTTCCTTAACTGCAAGAGAATAGCACCATCCTCCTACTCCCTGAACTTCATAGACAGATGAATAGTGGCTTTTTTTCCTGTTCAGAAACTAGAGGAATTCACCCTACCCAAGAATCCGACCTGGCTCAAAATATAAAATCAACTGAATTAGAAAGCTCCTGATCTGTCTTTGAAAAGAGAGGGATGTTCACTCTCTTAGCACGGAACATCCAGAAGCAGATCCTAAGACAAGGATTCAAGGGGAAGTACATCATTTGGGTTGGGATTCCAGTAAGCACTATTAAGGGAATGGGAACATGACACAAGAGAGGAGAGACAGCCAATAAACGGGTCTTATTAAGCATGTTATCATTGGAGCCATTGGAACTTAAGCCCATTGGGGAACCCTGGGGACAGTGAGGAACATATTTTAGATTTATCCATACAAGGAGTGAGGAAGCTGGGGAATTAATACACCAAGTCTTTGTCAGCCAGGACAAAAACCCTCCTGCAGGAATCACTGGTGTTTAAAGAAAGCAGGTTTTTGGGCTGGGCTACCGCCATAAAGTTCGATGGCACTGGAATTGGTCTACTTCTTATATATTGATAAGTTCATGAGGACAAATTGAAAACAGGAGGATACACAAATTAAACTCTTACCCCTCTACATTGTCAAGTACAGGGGTGACTGTGCTGATTGCTGATTATGTTGTAATTAGGAAAAGTTTTCTCTGCTTTGATAAAGACTTATACCAGAGTCTTTCTAAGATTAATGTTTGTTGTCAGGAGATATTTGTGGCTGTGTGGTTTTGATCCATTTGAATTATCATGAAAAATACAGAGAAGATATATTTACAGCTCACAGGTTTTGGAATGCCAACTCCCATTACTCAGCCATCCTCACCCCACATCTCTTCAATCTTCTTGGTATTAATCCAAACTGAATAACTCAGATTTGGAGAAAAGGTGCTATTGGTGGATATGGTGGTTTGAAACATTATGTACCCCAAAAAGCATGTTCTTAAATTGAATTCATTCCTATGAATATGAACTTATTGTAAGTAGGACATTTTGATGAGGTTACTTCAGTTAAGAAGGTGTGGCCCACCTCAATTAATTCTATTACTGGAGTCCTTTATAAGCAAAATGAAATTCAGACAGAGAGAAAAATCCACAGGAAGCAAGAAGCTGGACAGCAATGGAACCCATCAGAGAAGTGAGAGACCAGGGGATGCCACCGTGTGTCTTGCCATGTGACAGGGAAGCCAAGACTAGCCGTTAGCCAGGCCCAGAATGCCACTGTCTTCAAGAAGAAAGCATCACTTTGATGATGACTTGATTTGGACTTTCTTTTAGTCTCAAATCCCTAAGCTAATAAATTCCCATTTTTAAGCCAAGCCATTTCATGGTATTTGTTTGAGCAGCCTAAGAAACTAAAACTGGATTATCGAATCCATAGATTTCCTGAGGGTAAGGAAAGGAGATGATCTAGACCCAGACTAAACTGTGTACATAGGAAATGGGTTTCCTCTAATAGAGGAGGAGATCTCCTTCGTGAGGTTTGGAAGAGGGATTTTTAGAGAGAACAGAGGACCCGAGGATAGCAGAGCAAGGCCCAATATCAGACGCAGCGAGAGGACAGAGACTCAACCTGAGTCATGCCTCACTGATATAGTAAATCAAAAACAATCTATACGAGTGATCTAAAGTGAATCTAATGCAATCCAAGGGTACCACACCCACAGGAATAGATTTATAAAATAAAAACATAATCTTTTTTTCAAATTTACAAAATTCAAACTATCACACCAGGATAGAACTACCTACAAAGGATTTAATATTTTTGTGTTTTTCCTCACATTATGGGATGACTCCTATTTGGTATACTAGTCTTAAAAATGTATCTGGCCACTTTTGTAATTTTTTAAATTTGTCTGAAATCCTTTAACAAAGGTTGTTACATCCTTATAGGCTTCCATGTCAATCATGTGAAGTATGCCATATTCTGCATTTATTTCATCACTGAGAACCACAAAGAGGTAGCTGCATGTCTTTGTGGATTTGGAATTTTAGTCCAAGAGTTACAGGGTACTACTAGCAGGAAAGAGAAGGGCACCCCATGAGAAACCTGGGACCAGGGGAGTATTTGATACAATTAGTGATATGAAACAAACCTATACTTCCCCAAAATATACCTGTGAAGTAAGGAATTAGGTCTCCCCCAAGTTGAGGTCTGGCCTTTGTCTTCTGCTCTTGGGAGATAATCTCTAAACTCTTGAATTTTTGGAAGGATAGGAGTGTCTTTGTTATTCATGGCAGGCTCTTTGTTAAAAAGATGACTTAGAGTGGGGGTTGTGGGGGTCTAGTGGGTCCTGGGGCCTCGCTCCCCTTCCCTAAGGGAAACTCAGCCCACAGCATATGGCTGCTTGCATGCCTCAAGACACAAGTTAGAATGTAATAGACCTCCCCACAGGGAAACAAAGGACAGATGATATTGCAGATTGTAATTTTCTCCAGGCTGTACAGTTCCTTCCTACGATAACATCACTAGACCCCATTTATGTGTTTCATGTGACCCTAGCAGAATCTATGTTATAAAATGTCTTTGTTCTGAGTCTTTATATATTGTCTCTCATTTTTCTGCCTTTTTGTGGAGTGCTACCTTTATTTCTGGACTACCAGAGAAAATCTCTCCTGTTCATAAGTTCCAATAAATAAAGCTCATGTCTGAAACTGTGCCAAGTATGTCCTTTGGTCTTGAAGCCTCCCTGACCCATGACCTCCAGATGCTAAGTTGTATCAGGGATGGTCCTACTAGAAAGAACAACCATGTGATTAGAGCATTGGAGCTCTGGGTCACATAATACCAACTTGATATGCTATTAGCCCATTGTCATGTGGTGGTGATAGAGAGGCTAGAGATTGAGTTCAATTATGTGGGCAATGAATCAATCAATCATGCCTATGTAATGAAGTCTCAATAAAAACTCTGGACACTATAGCTCAGTGAGCTTCCCTGGTTGGCAATACTCCATGTATATTGTCACGTAGAGGTTCCAGGAGGGTAAAAGTTTCCTGAAGACAACAAAAGCTTTGCGTTTAGAACCCTTTCAGACACTACTCTACTTCCCTTTTCCTTTGGATAGTTCTAGTTTGTATCCTTTCCCTGGAATAAACGTAACTTTGAGTATAATAGGTTTCAATTATTTCTGTAAGTCTTTCTAGCAAAATATCAGTTAAGGTGTGATCTACCTCATTCAGATGGGTCTTAATCTTACTACGGGAATTCTTTATAAATGGAATTAATACAGAGAAAGAAAGAGCCACAGAAGCAAAAAACTGAAATCAATGTAACTCTGGATAGAAAGAAGGGACCATCAGACACTGACATGTGCCTTGCCATGTGGCGGAGGAGCCAAGGATCACTGGCAGCCAGTCTTCAGGAAGAAAGCATTGCCTTGATGATGCCTTGATTTTGACATTTTCCTGAACTCTAACTGTGAGTGAATAAATTCCCACTGTTTAAGCTGAACCATTTCATGGTATTTGTTTGGAGTAGTCTAGGAAGCTAAAACAGAGATGTTAGGTTATTTGCCTCTGTATGCACAGCATATAGTTTACATTCATGAACAAGGACTTATTCAGCATAGCACGCTAAATACTCACTAGACTGCTGGCAGCTTCATGACCCTTATCACTGGGAAATCAATGGGAACCTCTTTGACCACTAGGGAAAAATTTGTTGTTGAAGTGGTAGAAAAAATAGGGACCTTGTAGAAATCAGACATTTTTGGACTGCTGTTATCCCCACTACAGCAGCTTCTCCATCACACCTGTTTCTCTGAATTATGAGCATCTTATACTGACTCGGGGAGAGCACATTTGGCTGGTCCCATGACTGCACTCTAGCCACAAGGAAGCTTTGGCATTTAGGCCAGAAATCATCTATGCCTCCTACCAAGGCCCAGAGAATGATGGATTCCCAAACATTGGAAGGAGGTCAGATACTGAGTTGCTAAAATGCAACAAATGTCCAGTACACATGGGATGGAGAAAGCTACTCTCAGTAGAGGACTTCTCTATGGAAGGAGGAAATAAAAGGAGGAGAAAGATTTTTTTAAAAATATTCTGTGCATTGATTCTTCTCCATTTATAATTTCTTTTGTTCTCACTTCCACTTTTTAAACTTATCCATATGTACACATGCAACTGACCACTCTGTAGGAGCAATAAAATGCTAGCCAATTGTACCAACATTAAACTATCCTGTTGCTTAGAGGGTGTAGAGAGGAAGAAATTAATTGGTTAAAAGGGCTGAGAATGTATTGGTCTTTACTACCAGGAGACAGTGCTAGAGTGTGTCTTTGAATTCCAAAGCTTTACAAAGCAGGCGGGTTGGAACATTTTAACAGGGAAAAGAGTGAGGACCATAGAGATTAGGTTTATTTGGTTTTGAGGGGTCAGGATCCAAGTGGAACTCTGCAATGAAGCTAATTCTTCTAACAGCAAACTCAGAAGTAGAGGCCAATGGCCCTCCATTTTAGGTCAAATACGGAGCAAAGACTTCTTAATGGTCTCAAAGGGAGTGAGTCACAAATCTAAGACTAAAACCCATCTTCAACTTGTCTGGGTGTTAAAGAGCTCTTACAGACATTCCTAGAGCTTTCATTTTCTGCTTGCATTACAGACATGTCTCAAAGTCACTAATATTTTCATTAGACTGAGTCTATATCTCAGTTAAACCATATTTGTTTTGAGGGAGAGGTATGCAGAGTAAAAGAGTACATATATTCTACAGAAGAATTAAAATATTCTTTAGAATTGCTGAAACTTAAACCATTCTTTTGTTCCTTCTCTAGCCAAAGCAATGTATTAGTTTTTTCTTCATTTTTTATGTACACTGACCATGCTGCCAAACAGTTCTATACAGTAGCAATAGCTGAAAGAATAGGCATATAATGAAATCCCCTTGTACTCAGAAATAGCTTTTCAATACAAATGGTTCTAATCAGGTCCTTTTTATACTACTGAAATTTCCAATTTTCTGTTGTTCTTGTTTTCCAGATAGCAGAGCATTAAGTTGGGCAGTATTCATATACTCTATATTTTATTTCCTTTGTAAAAACATCATTGATTTATAGATTACTTGGTTGGTGCCATACACTTTTATGTATATCACTTAGTCACTATGGAAAATACCTTTCATGGCAGCAGAATTCAACGCCATGTTTTTGCTATAGATTGTCTCCCTGGTTGCTTTAGCACAAGCTTTATTTTATGAGTACCATGAACATTATTAATACATTTTTAGGATTTCAGCATTAGGTATTCACATGAAGAATATAAAAGTACATGCATAATATAGTCCCTTAAAATATGTCAGTTTACATTGAATTACAAACCAGATTCTTACTTCTTTCTCTTTTTCCCATTTGGTGAGACTCACGTTTAGCTGATTGTGGGACAATGGATTGAGATCATATGTTCAAGTTCAAGTACATTGCTAGTCACTTTCTTCCTCCTCTTCATTCCATGAATGACAACTGAAAGCATAATGTATATCCCAACCAAATAGATAAATTCTGAATCATTATTAAAACAGCCATTTTAAAGCAGGAGGTCAAATCATATAATACAAAAGAGTGTCCCATAGATACTAGCCATGTAGTTTGGTAATGGTGAAAATACAGAATCTGATTCACTGAAATAAGTAAGAAATTTGCAATACAAGTGAATATGTCAGTTTGGAGAAATGTAAAAACTCTCTTATTCCCTATATTTCAGGATGTTTTAGGAAATAAAACAAGTAGGATATTGTCATTTGGAAAGTCTACCTCAGGTTGAGAATTGAGAAGAAATGGAATATTATTTAGAAGTAACATAAACCAACCCAAATAAAGAAAAAACACAGATACAGTGAAATATAAAATATTCAACCTTGCCTAAAGACACAGTGAAAACCTTTCTGAAGAAAAGAACAAAACACAAATGAATACTTGTAGCTTTATTCCTTATGTATAAATTTCAAAAGCCAGAAAAAGTAAACTGTTGTTTAGGGATGTACATATAGGTTATAAAACTATAAAGAAAGCAAGGAAGCTATTATTCCAAAGGTCAGGATAGTTCTTATCTCCAGGGCTCAAGAGGAAAGAGGCCCCAGGGAGCTTTGAGGGAACTGAGCAACATTTTTTGGGTAGAGGTTAAATGATATTTTGTTTTATTTTTATTAAGTAAATTGTATGCATATGTTTTATCCACTCTTCTCTCTATATGTATACCATCATGATTCTTTCTAAATGTCAGAACTTATAATTGTAGGAAATTTGTCTTCCATTAAAACTTGAGATTTTGTCTGTGGTGTATCTGTGGGTTATATCCACACCCTAGATAGTGCTGTTTATTTTGCTTAGAACACTTGCTACCCTTACCTAAAAGTATGCTACATTGACTTGGTTGTGTCTATTAGACTCTGTTCTTACTTGCAGGGGACAGATACTGATTTGTCTGTATTTTTCCCAATTTTAAATCTGATTATTTAATTTAGAAAACCTGAAAATGTAAGTTCTGTTTGATTAATTAGGGACAATTCAAAGTAAAGTTAAATTTCAGGCATTTCCTAACAAAAATCACTGCAGTGAATTTGCTCACGATATATATTTAACCTCAATTATTTAGATTTCATATTGCATAATGTGCAAAGAGAATTTATAATCCAACCTTTCCTTTACTCCCTCCCTTCCTACTTGAATATCAAGTCAGGTATTAGAAAATAGAGAGAAAAATAAAAGAAGGCAAAGGGTATCTAAGAAATTACCTTTGAGATGCTAATACATGGGGTCTATCTGATTCGCAACTTTGACAAATTATGTTTATCTTCACTTATCTTTATGTCCTCATGACTTAAATTTGCTAAACGATCTCCCAGATTCTCTACTTTGATATCCTCCCTGTTCTGGAAGGCCCATAAACCTGCTCTCATGCCCTTAAAAATGAATGTTTTATGTCCCATTCCATCAGGAACCTCATATCTCCTAAGACTTTATGGTAAGTTATTTTGAACAAACTAGGTGTTCTAGATGAATAATTATACATCATTCTATTTTTCCATATTGCATTTTTATTTTGGTAAGGATACATTAATATTGGGAATTCCAAACTATGGCTTTATGGTAAGAGAGGTATTTTTATCAAGGTGGGAAAAGATAATCTTTGCTCTAAAACTAAAATTCTCAGAATTTTTGTATAAATTTAACATATATTTCTTTATCTCCAAAATACAATCCTTACCCAAAGCATCTTTCAGTTTTGGCATAGTCTAAACTTTAATTTATTCAATAGAAGTTATTTAGTTCATTCTTTGTATCAAACCCTCTGTTGTTGGACACTGGAGACATAAAGATTAAATACTTTTTATATTCAAGGATTTCACTATCCTTTGCTACATAACAAATAAACCCTGAAATTCTAGTGAGACTTTGCATTCTTTATTCAAAGAGCGTGCAAATTTCACTGAGGATCTGACAGCACTTCTGGGCATCTCTCCTCCAATCCAGACTAACAGAGGTTCCAACCTCTTATGATATCTCCAACTCAACAAGTAACTTTAAGAGCTATTGAGACAGAAAAAAATATATCTGGAAGATTTTACTTTGGATCTTGAATGCTTTGGCTTTAAAGTAAACAGGTCACTTTTGCTCAAAACCCATTGGGTAAAACTAGTCATTTGGTCCCACTTAATTGCAGTGGGATGGATAAATGTGAGTAGCACATGACTATTCGGTGGGCAGTTAATATCTCTTCCTTATTCTCCATGATATTTTTCCTGGCCATTGCTGCCATGGATTCTCTGCAGAATGGTGATATATTTTCTGGAGACTTGAAGCACCAAAACCAGAAAGTACCCTCAGCCCACCTTTATGTTAGACCTTGTCCCTGGATGCCAAAAGAAAGCCACTTTTAAACCAATGCCACAAAGATTTTAATGAAGACAAAGAGTGGGGGCTACACATTACATCATTCTACTCTATCCAGTTTTCTCTCCATTTTTCCCTTTTGCTAAGACTAAGAGTACCTTAATAATCATTTGCACATTTCATAAAGATTCCAGCATAACAACTATTTAAAAGAAAATTAGCAACAATGTTAACTAATCATGCTTTAGGAAGCATTAGACATGAGCTCTTTTTTTATCTACTATGGAGCCTGAAATTCATTGTACTCCAGTGAACTCTCATCAGTCTGAATTAACTAAAAGTCCAGATATTGGAGATGGGTTATCTCAAAGCTATCTCTGCTGGTTGAAAGAGTTACCATGTTGTGGGGCACAGGGAAAGTTCTGATATCCTGTCTGGTTCAGCTACTCACCTCCTGTGGGAAGGCCACCCAAGAACTCTCTTTAGGACTGAAAGAGGTGGAGCTGGGATGAGCCAATTTCCCAAATTGCCAATTTAAACATTTACATGTGTTCACATGCCAAAAATCTATTTGTACACAAGCAGGGTAGAAATTAGGAGAGGAAACTGTATTAAGGACAGTTTTGCTGAGTTTGAAACTGTGCCCATCCATGTTTGTTTATACTCTTTCTCTTGCTCTTAACTTTTAGATCATTAGCTATTTGAGGACAGAACAGTGCTTCTTAAGGTTAGGAACATAATCTGTCCTTATGTAATTCCTTAATAAGTGTTTAATATACAGTTAAGTCAAAATTTTAATTATAGATTAAAAATGAGGAGTACTGATGTTGTTATTTCTACTTAAAATAGGCAATGCAACTAAACAGGATATGGTTATTAAACTCCAGAATTTTCACTGATAATAAAGTAAGCCTCCATTTGCAGAAAATATTTATATACTTGAAGATGTACACAACTAAATGAAAATAAGAGTGTTGGCCCATAGGAAGCAAAAGATATTCAATAGAGGGGAAGGCTAAAGAAGGAAAATGGATTATAAAAAATTTTTTTGATGTACCAGAGCCCAGGATTGGGTCCAGGACCTCAAATGTAGGAAACTGGCACTCAACCACTGAGCCACATCAGCTCCCTGTTGTTTGCTTGTTTGTTTTTTTTGTTTTTTCAGGAGGTACTGGAGATTGAACCCAGAACCTCCCATATGGGAAGCAAGCACCCAACTGCTTGAACCACATCTACTCCCAGGATTATAAAATGTTTGTAGTGAGCAGGATAATCTTCTGAGTTTAGGAGTTGGTTAATTATGATACTGTAGCAATAAAACCAGAGAAATGATCAATTGATGAACATTCAAATATTTTCACTACCCTCTGAAAGTCATTTATATTTTTACCTTTGACTTCCCCACCCTGCTTTTGCTCCTTAAATTTAACACCAAGAGAAATAATTTCCAAATATATGCCAAGTTAGAACCTCTGAAGAAGAGATTAATCACTTCTTAATGATATAATGCTGAAGTACACAGTTTTTAAAACCTAAGATGCAGTTAATGTTAGAAGACAATATTGTCCTTAGATCAAGGACATTGAATTTTAAAGCCTGTGAGAGGTTTCCTTTAGCTACTGGTCTGTCCAAAGGGTAAGATTCTGGAGACCAGACAAAGTACTATCAGGGAACTATAAACTGAATAATTCTCTAAACTCATACATGGTTGAGAGACATCCAATTTCTGATAGCTGGAGTGGGGAACCCTCGTTGAATACCTGTGACATTAAGTAGTGATCTTTGGATGGTCATGACTTAAAAGTAAGATTAAACTAGACCAACTCTTAAAGACTCAGAAATAAGTTTATCTCTAAAAGGCTTAAAAACAAGTCTAAAAGATCAAAATGCTTCATCAGTAACTTTAATGCTTGACAAACAGACTGCAATACTCTTTAAAAGAAGACAATAAAACCCATATGCTCAACAATGTAACAAATCACAATGTACAGAATCCAGCAAAAATCACTAGACATGTAAACAAGCAGGAATATAGGACCCATAAACAGGAGAAAAATCAGATGATATAAATAGACCCAGAAGTAATAGAGATAATGGCATTAGTAGACAAGGACTTTAAAACAGTGTTTAGAAAGATGACCAAGATGTAAACATAATATCTGAAACAAAAATTCACTGGAAAGATTTAACAGTAGATTAGGAACTGTCCAAACTAAAGGAGAGATAGTAAAAGAATAAAAAAATAACAGACCCTTAGTGGAGCAACATTGAATAAACTAACATATGTATTTTGAGTGCCAGAAAAAAAAATCTGGCAAAAAAAGATATTTAAAGAAATACTTTCTGAAATGTTTCAATTAAAACTATGCATTTAGAGATCGAAAATAGCAATCAACCAAAGCAGAATAAACCCAGAGAAAACCACACCACAACACACAATAATCAACTTACAACAAACCAGTTAAAAAGAGAAACAATTTAAAGCAACCAAATAGAAAAAGAGATAAGTACTGGGAGGAAGGTTAAGAATATTCATGGACTTTTCATTAGAAGCAATGCAAGCCAGAGGACAAAGGAATGACATCTTTACAATGCTGAAGGAAAAAGAAATGCTATTCTGTATTCATGAAAATATCCTTCAAAAATGAGAGGAAAAGAAAGACATTTGCAGTTAAATACTAATGGAAACTGTTTCCAGCAGACCTGCAACACAAGAAATTATAAAAGGTGTTCTTCAGACTGAAGGAAAATGACATGATATGGAAACTTGAATCTAAAAAAAGGAATGAAGAACAACAGAAATGTTAAATTTGTTATGAATACAAAATGCTATTTAATCACAACTTTAATTTCTTTAGAAGAAAATTTATTTAAAAAAAAACTGGGGGGTGGGCAGGTGTGGCTCAAATGGTTGGGCATCCATCTCCCATATGGAGGGAATTGGGTTCGATTCCTGGGACCCCCCAGTAAAATAAAGAAAAATATAGAAGGTGCGAAGGCTGCCAGGCCCCACGAGCGGGTGCACCGCCAGGCCCCACCCCCAGGCCCTACATATGGGTGCGCCGCCAGGCCCCATGTGTGGGTGCACCACATGCAGCAAGATGACATAACAGGAGTGTGACACAAGGGAGAGCCAAGATGAAACACACCAAAAAGACAGGAACTAAGATGGTGCAGGTGGCAGAACGCCTCTCTCCCATCCCACATCAGAGGTTCCCAGGATCAAATCCTGGTGGAGACAGGAGAAGGATGAGAATAGAGGGCAGGAAAAGGACACAGAGAATTGCCCAGCAAATGGACACAAAAACAGCAGAAACGGGGGAGAGGGGGGCGTTAAAAATGGATAAAAAGTTAAATAAATAAATAAATCTTTTTAAAAAAATTGGAACAAATGTACAACACTCTTACAAGGTGTTAATAATAGGGTGGTATATAGAGAAAGTACAATTAATGCAAATTATGCACCATAGTTAACATTAATATTGTAATATTCTTCATCAATTATAACAAAGGAACCATACCCATGCTAAATGTTAATAATAGGGGGGTATATGGGGTATGAAATTTTTCTTTTAGGAGCAATGAGAATGTTCTCAAATTGATTGTGTTGGTGAATGAACAACCCTGTGATTATACCAAAAACCATTGATTGTACACTATGAATGGATTGTATGGTGTGTGAATAAAACTGTTTAAAATTATAAGAATAAGAATATATTATGGGGCATATATCATGTATTAAAGTAAAATGTAAGACAATAGAACAAAGGACTGGAAGAGAAAATGGAAGCATATTTTTGCAAGGGCCTTACATCATACATGAGGTGGCATAATATTACTAGGAAATAGGCTTTAATAAGTTAAAGAGACTTACTATACACCTAAGAGCATGCAATAAAATGTAAAACCATAAGTCAACAGTCAAGATAAAATGGAATCCAAAAACAATACTCAAATAAACCCAAAGAAGGCAGGAAGTGAAGAAAAAATGAACAAAGTCAAGACTAAAAAAACAACAACAGTAAACAGAAACTTAAAAGCAGCAAATGTGTTGATAATTACATTAAATATAAATGGTTTAAACAAACAATTTTAAAAGACAGTGATTTTAAGTGATAAGACTATTTCTTTTTTTTTTTTTAAGTAAGACCCATATGCTATCTATAAGAAAATGACAGGCTAAAGTAAAAGCACATAAATTAAAAGAATGGAAAAAGATACACCATTCACCTAGTAAATCTATGCATAAAAAAGCTAGAGTGGCTATATTAATATCAAACTAAGTAGACTACACAACAAGGTAAATTACCTGGGCTACATGTAAGAAAAACAGACAGAATTGAAAGATTAAATAGATGAATCCACCATTTAAAATTGTTATTTCAACACTCCTCTCTAATTAACTGATAGAATAAGTAAATATAGATCAGGGGATAGAGATGAACTGAACAATATTATCAGTCAACTTGATCTAATGAACATTACAGAAAAAGGAACACAACAAAGAAGAATATATATTCTTTTCAAATACATATGGAACTTTCACCAAGATATACTACATACTGAGCCATAAAAAGGCTCAAAAATTTTAAAAGAACTGAATAGAGCATGTTCTATTACTAAAATTAAGTTAAATATAATTTAAAAAAATAAAATTAATTTAAATATAAATAAGTAAAACATAATCTAAAAAATCCCCAGATATTTGTAAGATAAACAACACACTTCTAAATAGTGAATGGGTCAAAGGAGAAAGCAAAACAGAAATGAGAAAATACTTTGAACTGAATGACAATAACAAAAAATAATATATCAAAAATCATATTATGCAGCAAAAACAGTGTTTATAGGGAAGTAAGTAATTTATATTTAAAATGAATAAAACAGTAGACATTGCTATAGATCCTGTAGATATTAAGAGGATAGAAAGAGAATATAACGAACAACTATATGCACATGAATTCAACAACATAGATGAAATGGACAAATTTCTTAAAAAAACACATATTATCAAAATATACCCACAAGAAGAAGTAAAAAATTATAATAACCCTATACTGGTAAAACAAATTGAATCTGGAATTTAAAATCTTTAAACAATGAAAACTCTAGGCCCAGATTACTAGTGAATTCTGGTAGACATTAAAGGAAGAAATAATCTGAAACTACAGAAACTCTTTTGCAAAATAATGAGAAAAATTGATATTTTCTAATTCATTTCATGAGGCCCTCATCACCTGATGCAAAAGCGAAATAGAAAAAGACATTATAAGAAAATAAAACTACCGACCATTATCTCTCATGAATATCAATCAATAAATAAAAAGCAAATTGGCAAACTGAAACCAGGCACAAGTGATAACACAGCATGACCAAGTAGAGATAATTCAGGAATTACAATCAATCAATGTAATTCGCTTTATCAGAATATAGGATAAAAATACGATTACCTCAATAGATGTAGAAAACCATTAACAAAATTCAGTATCCATTCATGATTAATTAGGAGTAGATCATTCTCAAACTGATGAAGTATGTCTACAACAAACTCACAGCTAACATTGTATTTGACAGTGAAAAAAATAAATGAATACCCCTCTTCTCCTAAAATCATGAATAAGGAAATCATGTTTATTACTTCTATCTGATCTTTTACTGAAGATATCTATTTTAAGATAAGAAAGAGAAGAAAAAGATATATAGTGTAGATAGTTTGGAATGAAAGAACTAAAACTGTCTTTGCTTGCAAATAATATGATTGTGTATAGGGAAGATCCTAATAGAGCTACAAAGCAAAGTTCCTATAACTAAAGAGTAGATTTAGAGGCTGCAGGATTTAAAGTTGATACATAAAAATCAATTTTATTCCTATGTACTAACAATAAACACTTGGGAAATAAAAATGTAAAGCACGATTATTCACAATAACATCAAAAAACAAAACATTTAGGGATAAAATTAACAAAATATGTGCAAGACATGTCTACTAAAAGCTATAAAGCATTGCAGAGATTTAAAGAAGAAAAATTTAAAGAGATACATCATTTTCATACATTGGATGATCCCATTTTGTTAACACTGTCATTTCTTTGCAAATTTGTCTGCAGTTTCAATATTATCCCAATCAAAAAATTATCCCAAATTTTTTGAGAAATTGGTAAGCAGTTTCTAAAATTTATATGGACATATAAAAGACATCAAATAGGCAAAATAATTTTGAAAATAAGAAAAGGTTATAAAGCTACAATAATCAATATGGGCATAAAAAATGGATAGATATATATTTATCTACAGAAATAGACCCACTCATATTTGGTCAATTGATTTTTGGACTTTTCAGTTCTGCTTTATGCACAACCCATATTTAATGTGTTCCCCAGGCACAATCACTTTTGTTGAGATCTGTCTGAGCTAGAAAAAATTACAATAATGATAAACAAACACTTGCTACAGATTTCTGATTGTTCTCCATTGACAACACTTTACTCCTTAATATACTCATTGGCATTCTTTGCTAGGGGCACAAAATATAATGGAAGAAAATCCTCAGTTTACAGAACATTCCATTTTTGCTGAAGGCAAAGGGGTGGAGGCCCAGGTCATGCCATTATCACTGGAGTCACACTTTGCTCTGAGGTACACCAAAAAGCCAAAGAGAAAATGGTGAGCTTTACATACTCTGTGGGTCACTCTGTCAATCTCATGAGCCCTGATATGATTTCCTTCAGCTCTTGCAGTTCTTTCAGTTTGGTCTGTTTTCACTTTCTCGTTGGCAACTTTCTCTCCTGAGTCACACTGACCTTTGTCTGCCCTGAAACAAGGAGGGGGCCAGTTTAGCTTTTTGGGCTCATGCTGTGAACATTTGGGGAGGAAGTAGTGACCTACTTCAGAGGGCCCAGTTTTAGTGTCCCTGAAGCATCTCCTATATAGAAGTCTTTGTATTCTGTCTTCATTAGGCCACCATTTTCATCCTACTAAAGGAAAAAGCAATGCAAAGAAATGTTTCTTGTAGAAAGCCTGAACAATCAGTGAGGATCCTGGCATTTCCTGAAGCTTTAGGGTATCTGTGTGTTCAAGAAAAGAGTTCAGAACCTGGCATTTTCCCAAATATATTCTATAGCTCTAATAGCCAGCTCCCTTAGGCTCTCCAAAATATCAATAACTTATTATCTTATGACTCTCCCACTCGCCAAGATTTATAAGCAATTTAGTCAGGGCACCAGCTGTTCCAACTATGCTGTCAAACCACTTTGGCTTAAATAAACAAAGGCTTTCTTTTCTTTCCTTTGAAAAAATTGTGGGGTTTTTTTTGGGGGGAGGGCAGGGGGGAAGATGACAAATAAGTTAACTAAATCACTAAACTTATTTGTCTCTTTATTCATCCCATATGTTTGAAGGAGGAAAAGGAAGTTGGTTAATCTTAGAATCTGAATTCATAAAATCATAACCATTCTCTCATTATTTAACAAATGATTCCCAAGCAAACTTCTTCTATAGCCTTTCTCTGAAGAATCATGCTCCAATTTGCACAGAGACCAGCCAACAAGCAGCTGACTAGCAGAGAAATTTCCAAAAGAGCAATCTCTGTCCAACTCACAGGAAACAGCCTATGAAGTGTTTCCAAACCAAGGCTGCCAAAGAAACACTTTGCCAGCCAGTTGTGGTCTGCTGGTGTCTGGGGTTCTTAAGGTCTCTCCCTCACAGCTGGCCAAATGCATAATGGACACCTCTGAATTTTCCACGGGCAGATTTAGGCAGATACAGGATGGGGTATGGAATGGAAACAGGGAGGAAAAGGGAGGACATCAACAATGTAAAAGCACAGGAAATTCCAGACTAACTGGAAAGTATTGCATATATGGGAATAGTTTGCATTTGGGCCAAAAGTAAAGCAATGTTTGCTATATTTCAGAAACATTTAGGCTGCAAATGGAGAAAAAGTAAGGGATTATGAAGGGTAATCATGCAGGAAGATGTAGGGTAGATTGGAGATAGAAGAGATTAGAAGTGAAAGTTTTTAGGGGAGGTTGTGCTGATATAGGTTTGAAGTGATAGTGGCCATGAAAAGGAGGGAACAAATAAGAGAAACACGAAAAAGAATCCAGAGTACTTGGGGGATTTATTTGGATATTTGGATACTAAGTTTGAAAGGTACAAGTCAAAAAAGATTTAGGTACTGGGCAAAGGAAACAGAGGAAAATGCTAGTTTTACTGAACTTTCCTCTAACCAAAGTTATTAAACATATGAATGAAAGTTCATAGATATTTACTACAAACTATAACTTTGACTAAACTGCCACCAAATTAGTATCATTTTAATGTAGACTGTGATGCTCTAATATGACATGATAGTTACGTTCCTATGAGAACCTGTGTATGAAAATAAGGGTAATATTGGGGAAAGAGGATAAAAACTGAAGAGTTTTCAATTCTTGAACCAGCTGGGATCTTCAATCCATTGACTATAGTTTTTTCCATTAATTTGCATAAGTACTTATTTTCTTCTTTTCCCCGTAATCATTACTATAATAACTCCTGTGAATTCACCCCTAATTCCACTGCTTTTCTCTTCCATCATTATTCTTGCTGGCAAACCCCAAACTAGGTTAAATCCAGCATCCACCCTCTCTGTGCCTGTGGCTGAGCAATTAATGGCAGCCAAAAGAAAACACAGTGCAATCCGGCAGTCCCCTCGCACTGTATGGCAATGCTAGTTTTCCTTACTCAGTTCACTCTCTCACTCGTCGAGATCACTATTTTACATCTTTTCTCTTCTCGAATCTCCAACTCCTCTTTGCTCTACCTCATTCTTAGCTTATGCCTTTTGTTCTTATTTCACAAATAAAATAGAGGCAAGCAGAATAGACCTTCCTCATATTTCAACAGCAGAAATTTATAAAACTACCTGTATCTATAGCAGTGTACTTACCTTCTCTCAGACTACTGCAGTGGATGAAATATCCACACTTTTAACTATAGCCAATACATTGCTTGCACAGTTATGCCATTCTTCTACTCAAGGACTTAGCTCCTAGAGTTCTTCCCTCTCAGTTACGTACTATCAAATTTTCTCTATAATATTATCCTCAACAGTATACACACATGCTAAACTCTATCTCATGTTTAACAAAGCAAACAATCCAAACCAAACAAAGCCAAAAAGAAACTAACAAAAAAACAACCCCCCATCTTTGTCAGCTTCTGTCCTATTTCTCTACTTCACTGTTTGGCAAAGGTACAAAAACTGGTTATCCTATCTGTCTCCAATTTCTCACTTCACATGTCTTCTCAGCTCATATCAATGAGAACTTCATTCACCACAGATATCTCATGTGTCAAAGGTCATCAATAAACATCATGTTGCAAACGTCAATGGTCAAGGTGCAATCATCATACTTCCTCTCTAAGTAACATTTGATAGAATTGCTCACTCGGGAATTTCTCTTGAAATGTTTTCTTACCTTGGCATCTGAGCCACAACCCTGTATTCCTACCTCTCTAACTATACCAATACTCTACTGGATCCCCTTTAATTCAGTGCTTCCAATTGCCAGTCCTCAGAAATCTTCTCTATTTAAACTCCTTAGTTGGGGATCCCATATAGTCTCCCAACCCCAGCTGGCTATCATATTTTTAACTCTAGCTTTGATCACTCCTCTGAATTTCAGTCTTAGCTATTTAACTATATATCATCACCTAAATGGATATTAGATACCTCAAACTTAACATTTTCAGAAACGAATTTTATATTTCCTTTCCCCAAATCCACTCTTCCCATTTTCCTTATCTCATGAAATGATTCCACATTCACCCAGTTTCTCAGGCCCAAAGTTAGGATTTAGCCTTTCTCTCATACCTAGTTTATCATGAAACCCTGCCAGCTCCACTTCTAAAGTATATTCTAAATCCAATCCCTCTTATCATCTCTATGACTACCACTAGAAGCCAGCTTTGTGTTGCTTTAGAAACGGTAGGGACTCCATAGTGAAAGCTGGATGATTTTAGGCTGATAAATTATTGTAATGTTTTTTGCAAGACTGTAGTCACCTATTAATTTTAGTCTCATCTCCATTTCAGAGCTATACATTACTATGATAACCATCAAGAGTTATCATAGGTGAAAGTTTAAAGCTTAAGAACATTAAGAGCACATTTTAGCTAATCAGGGCTTTCAGTATTTAGGAAAAGGAAGTAAGAAACTCTTTCTCATTACATTTTAAAGACCTAAGTTAATCCATATGGTAATCGATATTCATGGTTGTTTTAGTGATTGATAATTAATACCATTTGGTAGCAAAATGTCTTTAGGCCACATAGTAAGGGATTCAAGTGCCAAGTGAGAGAGATTTCAGTTCTATTTTTTCCAAGAAGGCAACTAACTTAACCTCTGTATGATTTTCCTTCTATGCACTGGGAATAGTAACTGCCCTTTGTTACCCAAAACAGTAGCGCAGAGATGTTGAATATGTGTGCAAATGTTTTTGCTTCTTTAAGATAAGGAAAAATTAAGAAACCTCAATTTCCTGAAACACAACTAAATGTTGGTCTTTTGTTTGTTTGTCCCTTTACTTATTTTACTTCCTTCTTTGTATTTTCAAAAATGGTACAATAAATATGAACATTTTTGTAGAAGAAAAAATAAAATAGGGTTTAAAAGTAAAGGAAGTCTTTAATCCCTTAAAAGTCTTTCTTCATTCTACTTTTCAGTGGATGGACCAATGGGGAGATCAATACTACTAATAATTTTACATATACAGAGCATTTTACTATGCTGAGTTTTTTTAAAAGCCTCCTGTTGAATGTCAGAAATTCTTTTCTAAAAGCTCCTTTAGTCACAACATCTATATTCTGTCAAAGCTTCTTTCATTACTACACTGGAAATTGATGCACAACATGATATATTATAGATATGTTTAGCTGCAAAGTATTGAAGCAACATGGACTAATTGGTGAACTCTTAGTTGATAGAAAAATTAAAAGCAACAAATGTTATTATTCCTTAAGAATTCTGATTAGCCAAAATTTGGGAGAAGTTTTAGTTTAACTTTTGCATTGGTCTATGAAGATCATGTGGAAAGTTCCAGACTATCAAGTACTCCTAGCTGAGGTTTTGTGTTCTTGATGTTTCACAAATTCCCAAAAAGATAAACTTAGAGGCCATAATTTCTGCATTAAGTGACAGAGTCCTAATCCTGTCAAGTAGTATTTCATATATTTATCCTGTTACTCAGCATTTATTGTCCGCTCTGGTTTTTGAAGTTTTACTAACTTTCACAACAGCCTATTCTACAAAAATTACATAACTAGGAATAGTCTTGACCAGCATGAACTTCCACCTTATTTCCCAACATCAGACATTTTGTTTTTTCTATGCTAGGAAATGGTTTATGAGGCCCTCTTGGCCACATTTTAATGGACTGTGTGCTTTTCTAAATGTATGAATCAATCACTCTCTTGTCATATGCTCTTACCCAATGATGTTTTGCTTTATGTCTGTTGACTTTCTGTGGCATATATTCCTGCACCAATACCTAAGTTTTTTCTAAATATATTATGTCAATCTCTCTTATATTGTTATTTGACATTTCTACAGTGCCTACTTTCAAGCAAAGAACTTAAAATATTAAATGCATATTAAAGTAAGGTAATTAAAATAAAAATTTTAAAAAGGGCCTTGTGCAGTCTTTGTACAGATATGATATTTTATCAGAATCTGGGAATAAAATTGTTCACAGTACTGAAACTAAATTTACCTTTATGCCACCTAACAGCTAAGAAAAAAAGAAGAAATATGATGATGATTTGGCCTCATTATCTGATAAAATGATTTATCCCAGATGATCCAGTGAGCTTCACCTTTTCCCTTGGTTCAGTTGGCAAAAAGAATAATACATTGGTGAGGATTTATTACAAGAAAAATATTTTACAAGAACTAAAGTGTGTGATTGTGGTGCCACAGCCAGCTAAGTGTCCCAATAGCAACTTTAGGCAGCCCCACAGCCTCGTGATTATCAGTCCCTTCAGAGCAATTTTTCCCATTGTAGAGCCCTGTCATAAATCTGTGTGACTCACTCTGTCATTACTTCTCTCTTTCCATTTCCAGCTGCTACTTTTTTTTTTTTTTTATTGTGGGTAAAAATCAAAATTCCCACAATACATACAAACATTTGCAAAATGATATATAAATATATATGCATATATGTGTATTTGCTTACAAAAATGTTATTTATATATATATATATACATATATTTTAAGAGGTGCTTAGATTACCCAAAATATTACACGGAACCCACTGGGATTCCCATGTTGCCCACCTCCCACACCTCCAACCACATCCCACACAAACATCTCCCACAAGTGTGGCCCACCACCCTCAATGAACTTACACATCCTGGAGCCTTGCCACCAACCATAGACCACAGTTCACACCGTAGACCACACTCTCTCCCACTCAGTTCTGAGTGGTGTGTGCTGATTTAAAATGGCCTACATCCATTGCCACAACGGTACTCAGGACAACCTCTAACTCCCAAAGAAGCCCCTGTATTTCAACTGCTCATCCCCTCCCTACCCCAAAAGTGTCAAGTGGCCACTGGATCCACCGCATTGTTATAATTTCTTCCATTGCTAGAATCACCATACGTTAACAAGAGAATACCATCAAGTCCACTCTAGTCCATAGTTCTTCCCCCAATCCTGAGGGGACTGGGATGGTGATGTCCACTCCAACTCCAAGTGGCAGAGGGCTTATATCCCATGGATATGGTGGGTGGGAAGATCCTGCCTGCAGATGCAGGCCCTCTCCATTCCCTGGGATGGCCATTTCCCATCGTTGTCTCCTCACCAGGTGACTTGGATGAGTCCATTCAGCTGTAGGGTAGGAGTTGCAGCACCACCTAGATTTCATGCACACCTGGCACATAGGTAGGCGGGAGGCTCCAGTCTCTGGAAGTATACCTAAAAACTCCAGCATCACATATAGGTTTGAATAGAAGGGACTGGTGAACCATGTGCAGGGAGGACTTATTTGAGTCTAATTCTGTCACTCTCAGGAGCACAGATTACAAAATAGAACCCACTGATAAGGCATCAGTCTCTGGAGCTATCCCCCTTTATATAGGACCAGGGTGTCTCCGGAGATCTCAGGAACCCCAATGAGTGGGGTGATAGGCACTTAGATGTTCTATGAGCTCCTACTGAGGTGTGCGTAAGAGTTACCTCTGCGATGACCTCCCGACTCTCTTTGAAGTCTCTTAGCCACTTGAACTCATTTGTCTTTACCATTTCCCCCTTTTATTCAAGGTCTTTTTCCAGGTGTGTTGCCAGTTGGCATTTAGTATTAATCCCTCGTTGCCAGGGGGGCTCATCCCTGGGAGTCATGTCCCACGTTGGGGGGAAGGTAATGCAATCATATGCTGAGTTTGGCTTGGAGAGAGGCCACATTTGAGCAACAAGGAGGCTCTCAGGTGGCAACGCTTAGGCACCCCACAACTGCAGGCTAAGTCTCATTTACAAGAGCAAAGACTCACAGGTAGTCATCAATAAAAAAAACACATCAGTGGGTCATCCTATTTTGACAGGCACTGTCCCTACACTCAGAGGACTATTGGTGCTCCCTTGGAGACTGTGGCAGAGCTCTCCAGGCTAGGAATTCAGATTCCCTCATTTATTGTGTGATTATCCACCCATCGTGACCATCCCCCGATCCTTTGAATGATTTTATATATCTTTCATGTATATTCGGATGAACCAATCCCCACGAAACGCCCCCCAGACACCGCCTCCCAATAATCCCCCACAGTACCCATTGTAACCCTTCTGTGATCCAAATTCTCCATGAACATTTAGTCCATAAAATAATCAAATACACTTACTAGGAAAAAGAAACAAATGTGATAAGCTTACATGCAAGAGACAAACATAAGGAAACTCAGGGGAAAAAAAAAAAAAAAAAAGAGAGAAGGAAAAAACAAATAATCAAACAAAGAACAAAACAAAATAAAATATAATTAGTGGATTGGGACATTCAAAAAATGGGCAAAAAAGAAAAGGAAATGCCTTTAAAAAGGCATTTCCTTTCTCTTTTCTCCTTTCCCTTTTTTCCTTCCCTTTATCACTGTGTTATCGGATGTCTGGTGTGCCATGACACCTTCCTCCTCTCAATCCCCATTGTCTCCCAATTTTTCATTTAATTTTCAAAGAAGTTTAGGTCACAGCAAAGTCACACACGGAGTGCCGGAGACTCCCAGATACCAAACCACCCCCCCTTCCCCACCCCATATTAACTCCGCCCCCCCCCC
>JAKSZT010053783.1:15126288-15191112 GCA_026826555.1 Tolypeutes matacus | reverse complement strand
CTATAAAGCATCATTGGTTAGATTTCTCATCCAATACCTCTGACACCCTGCTGTTTTCCCTTATGTCAGGTCTAGGAGATGGCTGCCTTGAGGTGGTACTAATTCCAAATGCAATCCATTGTGACCCAGGTTGTAGCTTAACACAAATTAAATAAAATCTGCATTTTTTCCCTTTTCTTTCATAGGTAAGAAAAACCAGAACTGGACTAGCTGGGCTCAAATTTCAGTCTCTATTAACCCTGTCACCTTGCCCTCTCAGTAGCTTGGTTTCTTAATCTTTAAAAATGAGAAGAATAATAGTATCTCCCTCATAGTGCTTTTATAAGGATACAATTAGTTAATACGTACAAAACCCTTATGGGGTGTGTATGCCACATAGTAAGCATCATATCATCATCATCATCATCATCATCATCATCATCATCATCATTATAGCATTTAGTCCACAAAAGACTGCTTTCCTTAGAACCTGACCCATGGATATTTACAAGTGCTGTTGTAGTTGCTGTTGCAGCACTGCCCAGATCTCAGGGATGGTTTTTACTGTTTTGATAGCCCCCACTCCCAGATGCTGCAGGTATATCTTTTTTATTTTTTTATTTTTAAAGAAGCTTTAGATTACATAAAAGATACATAAAAAATATAGGGAGATTCCTATATATCCACTTCTCTCCCCTTCCCACACTTTCCCCCATTAACAACATCTTTCATTAGTGTGGTACAATTGTTACAATTGATGAACACATATTGAAGCATTGTTACTAATCATGATCAATAGTTTACATTATAGTTTATACTTTGTACTGCACATTTTTATAGGTTTTGACAAAATGTATAATAGCCTGTATCTGCCATTGTAATGCCATTCAGAACAATTCCAATGTCCCCAAAATGTCACATGTTGCTTATTCTTTCCTCTTCCTCCCTTTAGAGCCTCTGGTGACCATTGCCTTCATATCAAGATCTTCCATTGCTAGAATAATAAGTCTATTTAGTCCATAGTTACATTCCCCCTTGTGTTGTTCATTCCTCAATCTTGAGGATTTTAGGATGGTGATGCCCACTCTGCTTCTAAATGAGAGGGGGCTTAGACCCCATGGGGCATATGGATGGAACTGTCTTGCTTGCAGTTGTATATACTCTCTGTTTTGTTTTTTTTTGGGGGATGGGTGTTGTCCATCATCATCATGTTTTCAGTTGTCCTGGGCAAGTCTGATGACCTGGAGAGTAGGTGTTGCAACACTGCTGAGATTCAGGGCTCAATTGGCATTTGAACAGACCCAATATTTAAGTCTCTGGGACATATATTTAACAAGTATAGTGTTAATTATAGGTTCAACAAAAAAGGGGCAGAAGAGCTATGTATAGGGAAACTATAAATCAGTCTAACTCTGTTACATTGGGGAGCATATATTCCAAGGTAAGGCTTACTGTCACGGTGCTGAATTCCCAAGATTGTCTGCCCTGTCTATAGTGTCTAGATTTCTTTATAGCCCTCAGGAGCACCCCTGCTTCAGGAACTGTTTACTGTTTACTGTCAATGAGATCCTCCTGAGACGTGCATAAGTGTAACCTCTGGAATGACCTCCCAACTCACTTTGAAATCTCTTAGCCATAAAAACTCATTTGTATTTAATATTTCCCCATTTTGGTCAAGGTCGTTTTCCAAACACATTGCTAATTGGTGCTTGGTAGTAATGCCTCAGTGCCAGGGAGGCTCATCCCTGGGAGTCATGTACCACACTGGGGGAAAGGTAGTGAGTTTATATGCTGAGTATGGCATAGAGAAAAGTCACATTTGAACAACAAGGAGGCTTTGGGGAAGTAAATTCTCAGGCAAAATATAATACTAAGATAAGTTTCAATTTCACAAGAACACGGTTCATAAATATGACCATCGATTTCAAGGGCCTGGCGTATTGGCCTGTCGTCCTTCACTAGACACTGCCCATGGACCCTGTGGATTCTTGCCACTCTATTAGAAAATGTAACAGGACTTCCTAGGATGGGAATTCAATAATCTTTTGGTTATTGTGTGAGTCTCCACCCACCGAGACAACACCCCATGACCACTTAAACATATTCCTATTCCATAAAGTCATGCCCCAGGAAAGTGGATGTGGCTCAAACTATTGGGCTCCCATCTACCATATGGGAGGCCCCAGGTTCTATTCCCAGGGCGTCCTGGTGAAGGCAAGCTGGCCCACACTCCATGGAGAGCTGAGCTGGTGCAGCAAGATGATGCAACAAAGGGAGACACAGAAGAGAGACAGTGAGAGACACAGCAGACCAGGGTGATGAGGTGGCTCAAGCAATTGAATGCCTCTCTCCCACACTGGAGGTCCCAAGATCAGTTCCTGGTGCCTCCTAAAAAAGAGAAAGATGAGAAGACAAGCAGACATGGAAAAGAACACACAGCAAATGGACAGAGAGAGCAGACCACTAGTACACACATCTTCCTGTCATTACACCCTGCACCAGTGATCCTCTCCTGTCACAGTTGCAACCCTTCTACATCCAAAACCTCCCCAAAAACAAAGCCAAAAAAATAAATGAATAAAAATAATAAAATAATAATAATCTTAAAACAAAATACAAAAATAAAAAATAAATAAAAATTTTCATAGTGTCTTTCATTATATGTTATTACTTATGTACACTGACAATTTCTTCTGTATGTTCCCCCAGTGTCTTATTTTTTTCACTTTCTTTTCAAAGAAGTTTTAGATTACAGAAACATAGGGTATTTTTAGGGTATTGGAATTGTTCTGCTCAATCTTGCAATGACAGATACAGGTCAATATAAATTTTGTCAAAGCCTATTAAATTGTATGGTACAAAGTGTAAGCCATAATGTAAACCATTGACAATGGCTAGAAGCAGTGCTTCAATATTTATTTATCAACTGTAATAAATATATCATACTCATGTAAGATGTTATCAATAGGGAAAATGTGAGAAAGGGAGGTGGTGGGATATATGGGAATCTCCTGTATTTTCTAGATATATCTTTTAATGACCTTTTCTGGACTCATCTCTTTTAGTTTACCTGAAATTTATATGCTTCCTCTTTGGAATAGCTTGTATCCATTGACTGACAGATACAGGAGTACAAAAACCTGCTCCCAGCCCACCCCTGTCTCTAGGGAGGGCAAACCCTAGGTACAAATTATGATTGAGATCCTCACTTAGAATCAGGCTGAGGCTAGGCTTTACCAAAAACCACCTCCTTGCTAGTTTCCCTTCACTATCCTGTGTTCCTTTCTCTAATACAGGATTTATCTGACAGTATTCTCTTAAGAAGTCACTTACACACAAATTCCCATATCACACTCTGCTTCTAGGAAACCTGACCTAAGACAGTGATAACATAATAGAATCTATCTTATTTTTGGTTTTGTAAAAGCTCATTTACTCAAAATGTCATTTTTAGCAGTAATTCTTAATAAAATCTGTGGTTGTAACACTGAATTAATTATTTTTAATTATTGTAGTTCTCTTTTTGATACATGGTTATATTAATTTGTTTCTGTTTTATTTCCTCTCTTATTGTTGACTTAACTTTTAAAAATACTAGAATGATTCAAAATCCAAAACCCTATAAAAAGGATAAATTGAATTTCCATTCACTTTTTTTGACAAATCAATTTTATTGATACATATTAATAAAGCATAAATCCATCCAAAATGTACAATCATTGGTATTCAGTCTAATCACATAATTGTGCATTCATCATTTCAATCATTTTTAGAGCATTTTCATTATTCCAATAATTAAATTCTTCACCACCATGCACTTAGGTGCTTAGGCTTTGATTCATGCTGAGTTGTACCTACCGCTGTTTTTGTACCATCGGTGCAAATGTTACAGTAAAAAAGGCAAACAGCCTTTTAGTATTACTATGAACACAGTTTAATCTAAAAGGGTCTTGGGGAACCCCAGGCTCTGTGGGGTCATACTTTGTGAACTGCTACACTAGGATATAGATTAAAACTAGGAAATATATACAACATTGCACTTTTTAAAATAAAGTATTCAAAAGGAAATGACAAGCCATATTGTGTTTAGCTTAATGGATAGAGAAGTATACCACACACAGAGTTTCTTAACTCTACTGAACCCCTGAAAAATGCACACAGATGCAAAAGTTGCATATAGACCCCTTAAGAGCAAGCTGTGGAAGTAACAGGTTAGACCTGTTCCTGAATACTGTGCATTAATCTAAATAATTTTTTATTGTTGCTTCTAATTTCATTTCAACTTATATCCCTCTGCCTCTTTCTAAAATTTATAATCTCAATGTTTCATGAAGAACTCTTAAAGAGGCACTTAACTCATGCAATTCTCTTTTGCTGAATCAGCTTCAAACAGGGAGATGCAGACTCTTTTTGTGTTCTTCCAGCTTTTCTCCAGTCCCACTTACTTGGCAGTGATGCTGCTCGGCCTCCCTTTACTGTCATAACCCTTGAAAAGGGTAACTCTCCACTGCCACAAATCAAGTTACAGCCCCTGTCATCAATGTTCAACACTAATCCCTAAATTTCATGTCTCTCAATAGCCTACCCTTTGACCTCAATACCTAAATCCACCCCACCAGAGTTAAACTGACAAAGACTAAGTCTGCTTTTAGCCGAGGCATTATTGTTGCTATTTCTTGTCAACGCAGGTAAATTAACATTTTCTCGCAGCAGTCAGTAATGGCACAAAACATAAGCATGTGCATAAGTAAGGATTACAGAAAGTATATGCATAGAAGTTAATAGCCACACATTGTGCCAATGTTTTTTTGGATAAGAGAGCATGCTGTCAGTTTGTAAAACTTCCTCAAGTTCTCAGAAATGGGGCTGCTGATTTGACAAACAATAGCGAAAACATTAAATTAAACCAGAGGGCTTTATGGGAGTATGAGGAAAATTCATGACTTCAGGAAGAAACGAGGTCCTTAAATATGGTGGTTTCTTTTTCACTTTTTCCTATATTCCAAATCTTTGTGCTCAGAATTTATTTTTTATTTTTATTTACTTTATTTACCCCCCCTCCCCCAGATGGTTCGCTCGTCTGTCTGCTCATTGTTTGCTTGTCTTTTCCAGGAGGCATCGGGACCTTCCACATGAGAGGTGAGTGCCCAACAGATTGAGCCACATCTGCTCCCTGTGGGCTGTGGCCTTTGCTTGTTGTGGTGGGGCTGAGTCTAGCTCTGTTGTGGCAGGAGGTGGCATCTGATCATCTTCTTTTAGGAGGCACCAGGACTCGAACCCAGGACTCCCATGTGGTAGGTGGGTATCCAAGTGGTTGAGCCACATTCGCTTCCCAGCATTTATTTTTATAGAAAAATTACTTTGTTTATAAAATATTGTTCTTCATAAAAGATTGAGATCTTCATTCATACTGTTTGGAGTTTTCCAGAATACTGTAATAATGTGCCCCCAAATAGCAAGCAGTTTTTAATCTGGACTTCATGTGCATATTTCTTTTCTAAAATAAAATTAACCTTTATAAATATTAGAAAATAACTTGGATTCTGTTTAAAATGCTGCATAATATCTTCTCTGTTTTCCATTGTATGTTAATTAAACAAAAAAAAATCTTAAAATGAAAGAAAAAGGAATGTACTTGACTTTACATTTTCTACAAAGCCTGGTGTTAATGCAATTCAATAAGAATTTATTGGATACCTCCAAGACAGAAGATAATGTACTAGGCCCCATAGGAAATTCACAAGATATGAGTTCTGCCTTCTAGGTGCACATGATTTGGAAAGGGAGAAATATATATAAAGAAATGAGATAACTGGAATATGATAACTTATTTAATAAAAACGCAAAGTTTATAAAAATAGAGAGTAAGATTAATTCTGTTTGGGCCATCATTGAAAGTTTCATGGACAAGTGGAATTTGAGCAGGATCTTAAAAATGGAATCAAATCCCAGGTGACAGAGATGGGAAGGAATTCTAGATGAAAGTAATGGGTATACTGAAAGTGTAGTAAGGGTTCTGGGAATAAGGAGTCCTTTGGTTAAGAACACTGGGTAAAGGGAAAATCAGGGAGGGAGGACGGGGATATGTGAAGGGAACGGGAAGCCCTTCTGGTCTTTCCTTGTCCTCCCTTCCCAGACTCAGCTCCTACTGTGCTTCTCCTTGCTCTCTTAGCCCAGCTACTCAGGTCTTCTTTCAGGACCATGAAAAGAGTCCACGGTGTTCCCTCTAGCCACCTCTAGCCTTGTCTTTGTCTAGACAAATCCTAAAGATTTCAGCTCATTTCTTACTCTTAAGGAAGCCATTCCTGACTTATCTGACTAGGCCAAATACTCCTATTATATTTATTTGTGGTATGCTGTGTTTCCTTTATAATGTTGAAAACTTGAAACACAATTTTAAAATTTGGGGTGATATTTTCATTAGTGTCTATCTTTCACCCAACTAAGAGTTCTCAGAAGTAGAAATGGTGACCAGCTGAGTTCATCCTTTATTGCCAGGTTGTAGCACTATGCTTGGCACATAGCAAACATACAATGAATACTTGTTGAATTAGTAATGAATGAATGTGAAAATGAATTAATGATGTACAGACAAGAGGGAAGGTAGCTAAGGTGACTCAGTTTACCCACTCATACCAAATAACATGAATATGAAAATTTGTTCTTGAGTTGTGAATTCAACCGTTTGTCAAGTGTTTACAAGTGGTTTCCAGTGTTGCCTTAAAAAAGTTTATATTTTGCAATTTTGAAATCTTGTTATAGTCCAACAAGTTTAGATCAAATAATTGACAGTGCCCTTGGGAGATAAAACTCTATGGCACATTTTAAAGTTTCACTTATTTTGAAGCAAGTTTAGAATCACCTGATTTACATGAAAACATAGTTGAATCTTTTCCCATCTCCCACAAGAGCAGGCATCATGGATGTTCAATACTTGTCAGATAGAAGCAAAATACAGCCAAAAACCAGTCCCTTTATCCAAAAAATCACTTCTGTTCTGTGCTGAGTCATTTAAGTGGTGACAGAGTGAATAATCACAAGCTTAGTTCATTTCATATTAGACAGAGAAAAAATGATGTTTGAAAAATGAATGGAATAATATTTAGTGTTTCAATACTGAGTTTTATTTGATCAAATTTCCCATAGATCATGGAACATCCAGTGATAGGGAAATTATTTCTAAGGGAGAGGCAGAGATTAGGGTATACTTGTATCCTTTAATGATATCAATGGTACTGAAACAATCTGTTACAAATTCCTAGCCAAAGCCAGTTCCTCTCTCTCTATTCATCCCTCCCATGTCCCCAGACTTTTATCCCAGAGCACCCACAATGGAGGCTTCAGGCCTGTAACACAAGACACAATGAATACCTGGTCCCCAACTCAGGGAATTCCTGTAGTTTCCCAACACATTGTAACATGTGCCAAACATGGCCAGGAGATTCTTACAAACACCACTTATTTCTCCTTCATCCCATATGAGCCCCTCAGCAACCCTTTATTCTTGACCTGCTTGATTTTTCACCTGTCTCATTTTGTCCCCTTCAAATTGGATAACACTTCTCTATGGCTCTGTGCTCTCTGACTCCTAGTATGAGGTGCAATACTTCTCTATGAAGCCCAGGCTTGTGGCACCAGGAAAAGACATACTGCTCCCACTCAATATCCCAATTTGCTTGCATAACTGAAGACCTAGAAAAATGTGATTAAAAGCGTCCTAGGTGGCCTACTCATGGTCACCTAAAAAGAGAGGAAGGATAGGAAGATGTGAGTCCAGTCATCAAGAGCCATTTGAACATAGCAGGCAAGAAAGAGTTGGAAATGTCTAAGGGCTTTGCTTTACCAGTTTCAAGAGACTAAATATTTTAAACAATTCTATCAAGGCAAGCTTGTTAGTACACCCAGGTTTCACCAGGTTTAGAGGCTTAAGTGGTGGCTATGAAATGCAGTTATGTATGTGAATATCCTGGGAAGTTTTCCAACTATACGTGCCTGGGGCCACCAGGGAAGGAAACTGAATCTTTGGGGGTGGGGCACAGGTATGTAAATTTGGAAAAACTTCCTAGGAGATTTGAATGCTATCCATGCTGGAGCACTAGATTTAAGCAAATAGAGATACTGAATACAACGTGATGATTCTTAGCTAGTGTTATCCCTCATACTAAGGGAATGGTCTGTATTGTGTCTCCCCAATGGGGGGGAATGATGATCTGTGCCATTTGGATTAATTTGTAAGGGACTTGGAAAAGGGAAAGGAAATAGGGTTACCACTGGAATTCTCTGAGTGGAGCCAGGGATTGAAAGTATAAGGCTCTGGACCATAATCTTTCTCTTATGCGGAGGACAGGGAAATGCTCCTTTGTTTATCCCTGGTTTCTAATTCTTCTGGGATAGCAACAGTAAAGAAAAAGTCATTTCAGCAGTTCAAGTGGAATGATAGTTTTCTTTATGGAAGTGGCAGTAGTGAGGATTCTGCAGCTGTCACTGGTGACTGCAAACTTATAGTAACAGAATTTCTGTTGTTTATTTTTTTTGTCTCATGGCCACTTCTGGATCACAGACATTACAGAAACTAAAGTGACCATCACAATTTCTAAACAGGAGATTTGTTATAGGGAAACAAGGCTTTTCATTGGACCCTGGGCAACTGATTCCCTGGAATTGTGGCGCTCTTACAAGCTCACACAATTCAGTCCTGCATAACTCCTTAATTCTTGGTAGAAGAAGATATCTACCAAGAAAAGTTGAGTGTAAGGGTTAGCTACTCTTCCAAACTTTTGCTACTTGGTTCTTAATTAAAGCAAACTTTAAGTAAAATTTTTTTCACACATCTAAATATTTATTAGATGATAATAACAAAGCAGGTGCAAAACAGGTAATCTATAAGTTTCATGAAGTCCCATTTCTCTGTCCTAGTACCTCTGATATGAGAGGTTCATTTGAGGCAGATTCCCAAGTCTGTGCCCTCTGACAAGCATGATGCAAGCAGATATCCCCAAATGAATGGCTGGACACAGGATCTATTAGGAATCAAGCCTTGGGTACCACTCCTAATGGGTACAAGATACAGGTCTTAGTAGATTCTTAAAGTCCTTATCATGCAAGGTTGAGACCACCTCTGATTTCTTCAATAAGAGCTTCCCCATAATATCCACTATGTTACCTAGCAAGACATTGGTTTCAATTAATAAAACCCACTTTTGACATTCAGTATGCTAAATAGACAATCATTGGCTACTGATCACGATATAAATAATTAATATGGCTTCTGGAAGCTGCTTCTAGAGTGTGGCCCTTTCTGACACAGTGCACACTGACCATCCCTGGACCTGCATTTTTTATCACATGCCGACTACTTCTAGATATAAAACTTTACTGGCCCATCTGTAATATCATACTATCTATAACAAAACATTTTAAAATAAATTAGTTATATTAAGCCATTAGTCTTTTTTTTCCAGTGAGGAGTAAACCTACAGAGCTAGAACGAGGCCCATTTCATCCTGGACCCTGATGAACTCAGCTTTTCTCCTATAAAATCATATGACCAAAAACTAATCTAATTATAATAACCATAATAAAAATGAACACTTATCAAGAACTTCCAAGCATTGTGTGAAATTTTTTATACTTACTTTATAATTTTAATCTTTGCAACAACCCACGAGCTAGGTACTATTATGTCCATTTCATACACGAAATTGAGGCAAAGAAAAAGCAAATAATTTGACCAAGATTACATGGTGAGTAAGTTACAGAGTGGCTGCAAAACTCAGACTCTTACTTATTGTATTAGTCAGCCAAAGGAGTGCTGATGCAAAATACCAGAAATCTGCTGGCTTTTATAAAGGGTATTTATTTGGTGTAGAAGCTTAGTTACCAGGCCATAAAGCATAAGTCTGTTGCCACACGTTGAAGCAAGATGGCTGCTGATGTCTGCCAAGAGTTCAGGCTTCCTGGGTTCCTCTCTTCCCAGGGCTTGTTTCTCTCTGGGCTCAGTTGCCCTGCTCTCTCCACAAGGCCAGCTGTAGACTATCAGATGAATGACTCATCTCTCTTCCCACAGCCTCTGCCATGACTGTGGAGCTGTCTCTATTCCTCTGTGTTCTTCTCCTGTGTGTTTACTTCCCTGGCTCCAGCTCAAAACTCCAACTCACTCCTCTTCTCTGCTGTGTAGTTTTATCTGTGAGTCCCCACCCACCAAGGGGGCTAGGACTCAACATCCTACTGATGTGGCCCAATCAAAGCCCTAATCATAATTTAATCAGACCCAGGTACAGACAAGATTACAAACATAATCCAATATCTATTTTTGGAATTAATAAACAATGTCAAACTGCCACACTTCTGCATTCCTTTGCCACCCTGAGGAGTTGTGTGTTAATTTCCTTTAATGAGGGTCTATATTCTCCATCTAAAACAGCTCTCAAAACTGTCCACTTCTCTCCATCTCCACTGCCACCAGCCCTATTCAAATCAACATCATTTTTCATCAGGGCTACAATATCATCTAGACTGTTCTCCTGCTTTCACTTAGCCCAAACTATTTTCCAACTAGAAACCATAATGACTCTTAATGTATTAAATAGACCATGTGATTTCCCTGCAGAGTTCTTCTTTTTCAAAAAAATTAATATTATTCATTTATTTCTTTCCCCACCCCACCCCATCATTGTGCTTGCTGTCTGCTCTCTATGTCCAGACATGGTGTGCTTGTCTTCTTTTCAGGAGGTACTGGGAACCAAACCCAGGACCTCCCACGTGGGAAGGAGGTGCCCATTGACTTGAGCCACCTCCACTTCCTGCTTGGTATGTCTCTCATTGTGTTTCCTCATTGGGTCTCTTTGTTGCATCAGCTCGCTGTGCCAGCCCATTGCATCAGCTCACTGTTTTTCTTATCTTCTTTAGAAGGAACTGGGAACCGAACCCGGGACTTCCCATGTGATAGGTGGGCCCCCAACTGCTTGAGCCACATCCACTTCCCCAGTGTCCTCCTTTTTGATCCTTGAATATGCCAAGTTCTTTATCCCTCAGGATCCCTGTGACTTGCTGTTTCCTCTTCTCCCTCCTATTTGGGTGATGAGCTACCTCTCCTTCTTTGGGTGACAGCACAGAGAGGCCTTCAGTTTTAGTTTCTTGACTGCTAAAACAAATATCAAACAATTGGATAGCTTAAAACAGGAATTCATTGGCTCATGGTTTCAGAGGCTAGAAAGCTTGCTTCCTCCAGAAGTTGGTATCTTTTGACTGGCCTGCAATCTTTGGGGTCCCTTGGCTTTTCTGTCACATGACAATGCACAAGGTGGCATCTTCTTCTTTCTTTTTCCCTGTTCCACTGACTTCCAGCTTCCTTCTACTCCCTACGGCTTCTCTCTCCCTCTGACTTTCACTCTGCTTATTATGGACTCCAGTAATCCAAATTGAAGTGCAACCTGACTCAGTTGGACCACATCTTAACTGAAGTAACATTATGAAGAGATCTTATTTACAACGGCTCCTCATCCACCAGAATGTGGACCAAAATCATATCCAAACTGGTACACACAATTCAATTCACATCACCTTTCATGAACACCCTATCCAAAGTGGGCACTGCAGTCTGCTCCCACCAAGTTACTTTCCAGCACATCATCTTTGCCTTCTCCTTCTAGAAGTAAGTTCCACATGGGAAGAGATTGTGTGCATAAGGTTCTTTTCTATTTCCTTAGTATATTACAACAGTGCTTGGCACAGAAAAGCCTCTCAGTGAGTACTTGCTGGATATTGAATGAACAATTTTAGTCAAGGTTGAACTAACACATGTCATATCTACTCTTTCTTCAAGATGTTCTATATGAGAAGGTCCTATGATAAACTGGCCTTGTCATGCAAACCTCTTGTAAAAGGTTTAAATTGTATTTTATAATAAGTCTTTTGTTGAAATTGATTTTCTAAAGCATCATGAAGGCAGGTTTTAGAGGCACCACCACAAAGATCTTATCTAATCTTCAAATGAGCAAACTGATACCCACAGAGATTTCAGCAATCCAAGAACTTCTAACTAGTTAGGAGGACAATACAGCTCCTTTCTTCTTATTCCAGGAGTTTTCAAATCTGGTGGATGATCAGAATGGAGATTTTCAACAATACAAATTCCTAGTTCCCACTGTATCCTCAGAGTTGAGTCTGGTTTACATCTACAGTCAACCAAGGAGATTGCCTTCAGCAATGAGCGACATCTCATCAAATCAGTTGAAAGCCTTAAAAGGAAAAGTGATTTCAGCATTCATTGAGAAAATTCCCAGCTCTAAGTCAGACAGACAGCATCTCCTGGTTTGCAGCCTTCCCTGTGAAATTTGGACTTGTGCATCCCCACAGCACTTGAGAGAATTTTATAGAATCTCATACTATTTACAGATCTTTCCTGTTGGTTCTATTTCCCTAGAGAACCCTGACTAATGCAAATGACAAGATCTAGAAGAAGCAGAATTCTAGGTGATAATTAAGAAACCTTACAGTATGTACTATCCTTAATTCTGAAACATTGTATACATTCCCTTCAAGAGAAGGCACTTCCACGGATGCCTGCTATCACCACTTCACTTCAACATTGTTCTAGACATCCTGCCAGCTCAGTAAAACAAAGAAAGCAATAAAAGGCATACGGATGGAAAACAAGGTAACAAAATGTTATATTTCACAAATGCTATGACTATTTACTATCTAAGAGAAATTATATATAAGTTATTATTAAGATCATTTATCAAAGCCACTGGATACAAAGTTGATAATAAAATCAGTTGTATTTCCATATACAGCAAAAATGAAAGAAATTTTGAAACAGATACCATTTAGAATAGAATAAAAATTTTAAATATCTAGGAATAAATCTAACCAAAGATGAATAAGATCTCTACTCAGAAACCTAAATATATTATTGAGAGAAATTGAAGACAACAAATGGAGAGAGATACTGTTTTTGAAATTGAAGACTCATTATAAAAATGTGAATTTCTCCCAGCTTAATTATAGATTCAATGAAACCCTAATTAAAATCTCAGCACTTTTTGTGGAGATGGGCCAGATGATTATTAAATTTACATGGAAATACAAAGAACCAAGAATTAAGATACTCTCAAAGAAGAAAAATGGAAAACAATTTGGAAAAGACTTATTTTGCTAGGTATCAATACCCCTTATAATGCTACAGAAATTAAGACAGTGTAGAGGTAGCAACAGATTAGAAAAATCAGCCAATGGGACAGAATGAACCCACACACACAAAAAACTTACACATATCTATTCCTTTTTACATTCCCCTTGCTGTGCCCTGTCAGGACAGTTTACCAAGTGTCACAGACACACCAAACCAAAACGGACCGACTCTTTCTTCAGCATCTATGTCAGCCTTGACATTGTAGGCATATGACAAGAGTCCCCACTCCACTCAGTGGAGATATTTTAAAACTTGTCTAATGGGTTTAAATACAAAAGACATATAGGAAAAATTAATTACTATCGTGCATGTTACATACACTTCATTCAAGCCATGGATTTACAGTTATGAGAATGGAAATAACAACAGACCAAACAAAAACAAAAGTCAAAACGACAAAAGCTCAGTTTATTTACATTTCAGAGAACACACACTGGGAATAAATTCACTCAATAGCTCTTTAGGGGGAAAATAGCATTTTATTAAGTGCTAGAATATGAGTGGAACTTCATGGTGGCTACATCAATTAAGTGAAACTAGAACTCTGCATAGAATGCAATGAGTCTATCTGTTCTCATAATTGATTAAAACAAGTCCCATTATTTACTGGTTGGGAAAGGTCTTCTGTTAGTTCCAGTGATGGCCTTGTGTGCTAGATTACCTTGGCATTCATATGCATGTGTTAGCGTCAGCAGCTTAGAACCAGTTGTTTTGAAACACAGCATTGGTTTTGATATCTTCTAGAAAATCTCTGCTTTAAGTGGATAATTTCCCTTATACACTGGTAATTGTCTTTCAGCTCCTTTTAATTCTCCCTTAAGACCAACCCCAGACCAGATAAAAATGTTTGCTCTATTTGTTGCCCACAGAAGAATTTCCCAAAGCCAGTCCCCCACATAAGAACCTTCCATTATGCAAGGGGCATGCCTCCATCACTCCTGTCTTCCCTTCTTTCCAGTCTATTATATCTCAAGGGCTGGTCCCATTCTTTGTAACTCCACATTATTCCTGCTCTCAGCCTGGCTAATCACATATGAAGACCAAGATATGATTAAAATCACAGGTAAAACAAGTTCAGAAAATGTGTCCTTTCTTGATTTCAAGAACATATACAAATGCTTTTATATAATGTAAGTAAACAAAAGAAGAAAACTTTACCAACAGCATGATGTTAAATATATAAACATGTATTACAGGGTAAAAAGGCTAGAAGAAATGGAATAAAGTCAAAAGGTTAGTCAAAATGGTTCTTCTAGGTGGTAGAATGGCACATGAGTATCTCCTGCTTTTTTCCTGAAATTTGGAATTCCTTTTTTAAAAAAGTATTTTCAGGTGGAAATTAAAAGTGACCAAGAGGCCAAGGTTAATATAGAGAATACAGGTTAAAATATCATAATTCAGAATTTATAGTCTCATTTAATGATATTAATACTATAAAATAGTAAAAATTGTAATGAATTAAAGATATATAATGAATTAAATATATTTTAAAAATATAATGATGCTTTTTCTTACATACATTCATGTAGTCTTCTAAAATAAAGATTGTTTTCCATCAGTATTTTAAACAAATAAATGCAAAGAGTTATTAACAAATAAATGAGCAAGAGGTTTTCATAGGTGTTAAGGATTTCAAGTGCCTCCTTTGTTTCGATAATGATTTCACATCATGGTGTGTCTTCCTCAAAGTTGTCCAGACCCAACTTATTTTGGACATTCCATTCTGGGACATAAACATATTAGTCTCACCACCTCATCACAGCTTCTCATGAGCTATCTACATTTGATATTCTACCACATATTTTATTCCATTTTGGCCATTGGGAAGACTCTCCTTTCCATAACTTCATCAAACTTCAGGGGATCCAGGGTTCTTAGGAACTTAAAATGTATTCGGTTCTTAAAAGAGAGTTTGTCTTCAAGGTATGAGCTGTTTGAGGAGCTAAGCACTGTACTAGGGCACAGGTAGATGTTACTCCTATTGGACAATCCATAAGTGATAGGCTGCTATTGATGGACAGATATCACTAGATGGAAACAAGAGACTCAGGTCACTGTACAGAAATGTGGTGGACTCTGGATACTGGTTGCATCCACTTAGCTCCCTTACTCTAAAAATTCCTGATATCATCTTGAAGTTTGAAGGTTTCCTCTAGACAGAAGAATGGTCTCTCTCTTCTCCCTTTCCTTCAGCAAAATGAACTAGACACAGAGCAGAAAAGTTCTTTCTGTATATATAAATCAAAATATTACTGGTTTACCCTTAGACCTGTAGATTTCAAACTTAGGAGCTAGAATTCATCATCTTTGTTTCACGGGTTATCCAGTGGTCCCTTTTCCCCAATATCAGCAAATGAAGGCTAAATATAGAGAGTATAAGCAGGTGAATCTCTCATTGCTTTCATTTATTAGAAACTATACATTGCACTAATCTGGTACCCACCTTCTTTGCAGTCTCACTTCTAACCATA
The DNA here is from genome assembly GCA_026826555.1 of Tolypeutes matacus. Classification (NCBI taxonomy): domain Eukaryota; kingdom Metazoa; phylum Chordata; class Mammalia; order Cingulata; family Chlamyphoridae; genus Tolypeutes; species Tolypeutes matacus. The sequence continues at coordinate 15,175,467 of JAKSZT010053783.1, read as the reverse complement.
ATCTAATCACACTAGACCATTTGCAGTTCCGGGAATATGCTGTGTCTTTCATGTTTCTATTATTTCTTACTTTCTCCTCTCTCTACCAAGGAATGCTCTTCCCCTTCCTCATCTAGCAAACACTTTCAAAACTAAGGTCCAATGTCCTCCTCTAGGAAGCCTTCTCTGAATTCTCAGGACTTTCTCTGGGCTTCCACAGGAAGAAGAAGCAAGTTCAGAAGGTCCTTGAGATTAATGTCTGTGTCAGCCAAAGGGGTGCTGATGCAAAGTACCAGAATTCAGTTGGCTTTTACAAAGGGTATGTATTTGGGGTAAAAGCTTACAGTAACAAGGCCCTAAAGAGTCCCACTCAAGGTTATTTTTCTTACCAAATGTCTCTTGCCATATGGTGAAGCAAGATGGCTGCTGATATCTGCGAGGGTTCAGCCTTCCTCTTTCTCTTAAGGCTCCAAGGACCCAGCTTCTTCCAATATCAGCTGCAAGATGGAGGGCTCATTTCTTTCCAGGATCAGGTGCTCTGTTCTCTTCAGAAGGTCAACTGTAACTATCAGGAGAATGGCTTATCTCTCTTCCCGCAGGATCAGAGTCCTCTCATCTTCCTTGTCTGTGGCGCTTTCTCTTCAAGTGTGTATTTATTCTGTGTTCTCCTTGAGAGTCCATTGATATAGCCCAGCAAGGGGGCAAGGACACACCCTGCATGCCCTAACGACATAGTCAAATCAAAGCCCTAATCTTGATTTAATCAAGTAAACATAAAGCCTTTGAATTTAAATCAGTCAAAGGCTTTCATGCCCAGAGGAACAGACCAGTTTACAAACATAATCTATATCTCTTGTTGGAATTCATTAATAATATCGAACTGCCACAACATCCTTTCCCTTTTTACCTTGGCAAGTTGCCAACTTAGCAAGTCTCAGTAACTTGCTTATGAGCAGGCTGATCCAGAGGCCAAGCTCTGCAGGCTCCTCTTTTATACCTAAGCCATTTTCTTACCAGGAAGCTCTTCTGTCATGTAGTCACTCAGATGATCCATACCTTTCTCTATAAATCCAAAGAGGGTTTCAGAGATAGAGTCCCACAGTCTGTCCTATCCTGCTGTGGTCAACCTGGGCACACCAATCCATGGCATAACAAGAGCTCAGGGGTCATGTGTGCTCTGCTACTTCTCTGATGGTAAGTTTGTTGCCAATTAACCCTGTTTTATCTCATTTTATTTATTTTTTTAAGTAAACTTTATTTCAACTTAAAAAGATAAAACATACAAAAGGCAGTGTGGTAGTTTGGTATTGTTTATGAATTCCAAAAATAGATATTGGATTGTGTTTGTAAACTGATCTGTTCCTCTGGGCAAATTAGATTGTATTAGATTCACAGGTTTCACTTTTACTTTATTAAATCTAGATTAGGGCTTTTCTTTGACCACGTAATTAGGGCAACTTGGTTTGATTCCCTACCCCATCCCCCCTGTGTGGGCTATATATTTGTCTTCAATCAAAGACAGGGAAGTAAATACACAGAAAAAGACACAGCAGGGAAGAGAACTTGGTTTTGATGCTGGAGCCCCAGGGAGAGCTGAGCCATTTGCCTGATAGTCTATAGCTAACCTTGTGAAGAGAACAGAGCACCTGATCCTGGAAAGAAATGAGCCCAAGGAGAGAAACAAGCCGTATGCCAGCCTACAGCTAAGATTGGAAGAAGCTGAACCCATGGAGCATTGAGAGGGAAGACGATGGCTGAACCCTCACAGATGTCACGTGACATCTTGTGTCCACGTGGCAACAGACTTTGGGTGAGAAAGTACCTCTTAAGTAACCTTGAGTTGGACTCTCCAGGGTCTTGTGGCTGTAAATTTCTACTACAAATAAATACCCTTATAAAAGCCAACAGAGTTCTGGTACTTTGCATCAGCCCCCCTTTTGGGTGACTAATACAGTTACCATTTTCATTCTTCTTTTTAAAGATATTTCTGACTATTCGAGGGCTCTTATGCTTCCCAATAAACTTGATAATTGGCTTTTCCAACTCTACCAAGAAGGCTGATGGAATTTTTATCTGGATTGCATTATATCTGTAGATCAATTTGGATAGAATTGACATCTTAATGATATTTAGTCTTCCAATCCATGAACACAGAATGTCTCTATTTATTTAGGTCTTGGTTTCTTTTAGCAGTGTTTTATAGTTTTCTGAATACAAGTCCTTTAAGTCCTTGGTTAAATTTATTCCTAAATATTTTATTTATTTATTTATATTTTTTAAAGAAGCTTTACATTATATAAATATTACATCGAAAATATAGGAGGATTCCCATATACCCCACCCTCTCCCCCTTCCACATATTTCCTGATTAGCAACCTCTTTCATTAGTGTGTGGTACATTTGTTATAATTGATGAACACGTATTGAAGCGTTGCTACTAATCATGGTCAATAGTTTACATTATAGTGTACACTTTGTACTGCACAATTTTAAAGGTTTTGACAAAATGTATAATGGCCTTTATCCATCATTGCAATATTATTCAGAACAATTCCAGTGTTCCCAAAATGCCCCATGTTATACCTCTTCTGCCTTCCGCCTCCTCTCAGAACCTCTGGTGATCACTGTCTTCATATAAATGATACAAGTTCTTCCACTGCTACAATAATAAGTCTACTTTAGTCCATAGTTGCATTCTCCCCTTATGTTTATTCATTCCTCAATCTTGAGGATTTTAGGATGGTGATTCTCACTTTCTTTCTGATTGAGAGGGGGCTTAGATCCCATGGGGCAAACGGATGGAACTGTCTTGCTTGCTGTTGTAGATACTCTCTGTTTGGGGGGATGGGCGTTGTCCATCATCATCCTTTTGTTAATTGTCCTGGGCGAGTCCAATGAGTTGAAGGGTAGGTGTTGCAACTCTGATGAGATTCAGGGCTCAACTGGCATATGAACAGACTGAAGATTTAAGTCTCTGGTACATATATTTAATGAGTATAGTGCAAATTATAAGTTCAAATAAAAGGGGCAGAAGAGCCATTGATTCTTTTAGTCACTACTGTAAATAGAATTTTTTTTCTGAGTTCCTCCTCATTAGTAGTGTATGGAAAATTTTTTTGACTTTTGCATATTAATCTTGTAACCCAGGGGGTCGGATGTGGCTCAACTGGTTGGGCATCCGTCTCCCATATGGAGGGACCTGGGTTCGATCCCCGGGACCTCCCGGTAAAAAAAAAAAAATAAAAAAAAAAAAAATAATCTTGTAACCCATCACTTTCCTGGAATTGTCTATTAGTTCTAATAATTTTGTTTTGGATTTGTTGGGAATTTTTAAGGTCATGTCATCAGTGAATAGCAAAAGTTTTACTTTTTCCTTTCCTATTTGGGTGCCTTCTACTTATTTTTCTTGCTTAATTGCTGTAGCTAGAACTTCTAGCACAATATTGAATAACAGTGGAAGGGGCATCCTTGTCTTGTTCCCAATCTCAATGGAAAGGCTTTCAATCTTTCACCATTGAGTACAATGTTTGCTGTGGGTTTTTCATATATACACTTTACCATGTCGAGAAAGTTTCTCTATTCCTATCAGAATGTTTTTATCAAGAAAGAATGTTGTATTTTGTCAAATGCCTTTTATGCATCAATTGAGATGATCATGTGATTTTTCTTCTTCAATTTATTAATGTGATGTATTATACAGATTGATTTTCTTATGTTGAAATACTCCTGCATACCTGGTATAAAACCCACTTGATCGTGGTGTATAATTTTTTCATTGTGCTTTTGGATTTGGTTAGCACATATTTTTATGTGGATTTTTACCTCTACATTCATTAGGGAAACTGGTTTCTAATTTTCTTTTTTTGTAATATCTTTATTTGGCTTTGGTATTAAGATGATGTTGGCTTCATAGAATTAGTTTGGACTGTAAATTTCATGAAGGCAGATAATGTTTTCCTTGACTTTGTATCCCCAGAATCCAGCACAGTTCCTGCACATAGTAAGCACTCAACAAGTACCACTTATATCTCCTTTTATTCATTAGACCCACAGACATGTCTCTCATCTTATTGAGCCAATGATTTCCCAGTGTTTTTGCCTTGGGATATCATTTTTGAAAGAAGGAGAGTTCCAAGAGGCCAAGGCCCTGAGTGTGAATAATGAGAGGTGACACTGAACTGAACTGGAAACTTCAGAGTTTTCTCTGATTACATTGTCAATAATAATTCCTCACATTTTTATGTCCAAAAATAACTTTTCCTTAAAATTAATTACATGGTCCTGGCTCAGCCAAAATGACCTCTGCAATGACTCAGGGATCATTCATCATTCTTGTTTATGAGCTCCCAGGAGGATTTGAGGGTTTTATTTGAACGTGTAATTGTGTGCATGCGTATATGTTTCTTTTTCCCCCTATTTTAGACTGAAACTGATAAACAGTCCAACTGTTACATTTGAGATAACATTAAGATATGTTATGTCTACAGTGTCAGGAAGAGAACAAAATCAACTAGTAAAATGTCTAAACATCCTATAGTTAACTGGCCACCGGCATTCTTATAACAATAAGTTTCATTCTAACCTAATGGTATCTTAGGTGTGGTTTCCTGTATAATAACATTGTTAGCACTGAAAAACAATTGTTCTGTTGTGTCCACATGTATTTTGAGTTGGGAAAAATAAATATCTTGTCCTTTTAAAAACTAGAACTCTCTAAACTACTATTATTATATATCCTGGGAAAGAATACAGAGAAACAATTAAAGTTATATGAAAAGGATGTCATGTATATCTTCTTGGTGGTATCTTCTGAAAGTAAGATTAACACATGTGGTAAGGGATAGCATGGGGGTGTATGTTAAGAAGGAAGAATGAACAACTAACATTTAGAAAGAGGTAGCCTGTGGCAAGACTTTATGAACATTATTTAAATTAATTGTGACAACAACCTGAAAAATGAAAAACATATTACCTTCACTTTATATATGTAGAAACTGATGCTAAGTATCACTCAGTTAATTCATGGCACAGTAGGGATGCAAATCCAGGCTGATGGTTGTCCTTCTACCTTGTATGCTGATAGGTAACCTGCAACATTATACCTGGCTTAAATTACGGCTTTTGAAGTCAAGCAGTTCTGGATTCAGATCTCTGTTCTAGCTCCTAACAGCTGTGTAATCTTTGTTAAAATCGCTTAGTCTCAGCTTGCTCATCTATAAAGTAAGAAGAATAATGCTCCTCTAACAGCATTATCATAAGGCTTGGCTGGGGTGGTGTGATTTAAATCCAGGCTACACCATATGGTTCTAGTATGTCATGGAGACATCATTTAACTTCTCTTAGCACAGTTTCCCCATCTGTAAATAGAGACAATATCAATTCCTGTCTTTTAGGATTATCATGGGGATTATGAGATAATCCATTTAAAGTACTTAGCATATACTGGGTGTTTGATAATTATTAGCTAACACCATTATCAACATCTCCTTCATTATAGTATTCAATAAATTGTAGTAAATGAATGTAGCTATTCTCAAGATAGAATGAAAATAAATGGTTAAGTAACTTATATTTGGGAGTGGGGCAGTGGTAGTGTATTTAACCTGTCCTAGGTAGTTTATATTTCTTTCTTCTCTCATACTAGACTAAAAATGAGATGTTTGTGGACTGTTATAAAAGGCAGAAAAATATTTTAAATAAAATTATCCAATTAGTATGCTGATTTCTGTATTTGAATGCCCCTCTATTATTTATGTATATGGAGACCTGAACCATTGAGCTGATTTGATAGATTCCAGCTCACACCCCATGAAGATGTGATGAGCAGAGCTGAAGTGTTCAAATAGTTGTTTGGGACTGGCAATGCCAGAACCTTCTCATTTTCACTCCCTACTGATCAAACTGCCAATCCTGTTCTGATCTTCCCACCTTTCTCTTTGCTTTCTACTCTTATATCAAGGACAGATATCTTTCCATTTCTTATTTCAAGTAAGATTTCTTTATTTTTTCCCTCTTCTGTGACTTTCCATTACATTTTATATTATAAATGTGATATTATTTCTAAGGTGCAAGAAATACTCCTTGCTCCACATACTTCCCTGAGCCATCCAATGAGCCAGGAATTCCAGAATTAGAGCTCTGTAACCTTTCCTGACCAACAAGGGACTGTTAAAAGGGCCCCAAAAAATGTGACTCATTAGTCCTCATCAGATGTATTTACCACTGGTGTTCCCACAGTGCTTTAGAAATAGAAACTTGTATAGAGAGAACGTACTCCCAGCATGCCCCAAAGGACATCCTTTGTGACTGTGATAGGACTTAGAAAAAGACACTCTGGGGGGCTTCATGAGGGAGGCCACTTCTATAACCTGGATGCACAAAAGGGGTTTCAGTGAATCTGGAGAAACTCATAATAGGGTTTCATGGCTCAGAACCACATCTCTGTGGTATAGCCTCTTAGGCAGGTTCACTTTGAATAGTTATGCCCTGTGCAGAGATCCTAGAGGTTGTCATGGCTACACCTTGAAAATGAGAGATAATGGCTGAAAATGAGAGGAAGCTCCAGGAACTCCTGAAGGGAATCCTTTCACCATGATGATGGTGTTCTAGTGGTTTTAAAGGGGTAGGATCTCTGTTCCCAAGTGTTTTAGTTTGCCAAAGACTGGCTGATGCAAAGTAACAGCAATGGGTTGGCTTTTATATAGGAGATTTATTTGGGGTAAAATCTGGCAGTTCCAAGGCCATGAAAAGTCCTAACTGAGGTACCATCGGTGGTGCTTTCTCATCAAAGTCAGCTGCCACATATGGAAGCAACATAGCCACTGATCTCTGCTGAGATTTGAACTCAGCTGAGGGCAACCAGGCACAGGCCTGGTCTCTTTCTGGGCCTTCTATATCAGTTCCTGCTGTTCCAATTTCTTCCCGAGTTCAGCTGTAAGCTGTCAGGCCTACGCAAGACTCATCTTCTCTTGAGCTGCTCCGTGGGCCCAGCCTCTTGATCCTTTGTGCTTAAGCAATCCTCTGCTTACTTTCCCTGTGTCTGTCTGTCTTTCTCTGTGTGTCTGCATTTTTATTTGACCCAGCAAGGGGACAGGGACTCAACCCGAGTCATGCCTCACTGACATAATCCAATTAAAAGCCCTAAATTGGTCTTGTCAAGTAATATAATCCAAGACCCCTTAACAGAATTTAATGCAATCAAAGAGTATCACACCCAGAGGACTAGATTAGTTTACAAACATAATCTTTCTCCTTTTAGGATTCATAAAACAATCTCAAACTGCCACACTGCATAATAGAGGCCTGGCACATTGGGGATTTAAGTGATGTGCAGTGGCAAAATGAGTTTTACAGAATTGTTTCTTATCATTAGGCATTTTTCCTGACTGCACTCTTCTCATTGTATAGCAAGTAATTCTTGAGTCTTCATGGAGATTATATGAGCCAATTAATGTACTGTAACAAATTGCTTAAACATGCTTAAACCAGGCATCTTATTGTTTGCAAACTAGAACCCTTATCCTTGCATTAATCCTCTCTCCTTCTCACTATTCTTGAAATAATAGCAGGAATTGCTTTAAAGAGTATTTTCCCTTGAATGGGGGATGAACTCGAAATTCTAGTAATGAGACCATCACTCTACTCAGAAACAGGAAAATACCAAGGATTGTATCTTATTCGAAAATGTCCACAACAGGCATGTACTGAACATTTGTTATTGCACAAATCTCACTAGGAGATTTAGAAATTCAAAGATGCAAACTTTACTCTATAGAGGTTTGTAATCTACCAAGCAAAGATTGTCTTGGCAGGAGTGAACTCAGAGCCAATAGAGTGAAAAGAATGGAGTGGTGATTGCAATGGGGATCAAGGAAGGAAGGTAACACAGGAGTATCAGGAGTAAACTTCAAATAAATGCCAAGAAAAAAAGTGAATGATATTAGAGGTAGAAACTATATTAATTTTTTTACTATGTTTCCATTTTAGACAGTATCAATTAAATACCTGCTCTAAAAGAGAGATTCTAAGTCCTCAAACTTAGAATCATGTACCATCTCCTTACTTCCAAGTTTTCATTGCTTCTTTTCTTATTCTTTAGAGTTTATAACATTTGTGTTCTGTTCTTCAACCAGCATTCCTACAATTTATTAGCTTTAGATTTTACGTTTAATGAATTTAATATTCAATATCAGTCCTTTCGTCACACATTCTCAGATTGAGTTATTTATTTTAAATTATCCTTTAGTTTGTTTAAATTTTATTTTTAAGAAGAACTCATCAGTATGAGATTTCTTGTTATCTTTCAGGTCTGAGAATGAAAAATCTCTGCTTTTATACTTGCTCAACAACTCGGCTAGAAATAAAATTCTTGGTACACTTTCTTTTCCTCAAATTTGAGGACAAGTCTCTTTTGCCTTTAGGAACTGAGTATCATAGAGAGAAACTCAAGCCAGCCTGATGTTTCTTACTTGAAGATGACATTTAAAAAAAATTCAATAGCCAGAATATGTCTTGATGATAACTTCCTGTTGAAATTAACCTTGACGTTCAGTAATTAGAATGTGTTTTAATGTCCAACTTTCTGCATCAGTTTTTCCTGGCATGAAATGTAAATGAAAATTTGGCTCTTCATTTCAGGCAAAACTGTATGTACTTTAGCTCTACATATATTTCACTTTACATTTACTGGCACCTCTATTTAAGAAACCATAATTCTTTTTTTACTTAATCACATTCATATCTCATAAAACCAAACCCCATATTCTTTTTTACCTTTGGAATTGCTATAGTCCCTTATTTGCTTTTGCTGCAAAAATATTACAATATTATTTGTTAACTATAGTCCATAAGTTACATTTTTATATTTTTGCATGTATAACCATATTCTTAACACCTTGTAGTAGAACATCCTCATCTACTACAAGAATCACTGTTATACGTTCCCTATATTATCCTGCAGCTGTCCTCCAACTAATATTAACCTCCCTAGATTACCCATTTCAGCCATGATCACATCCACATATCAAGTGTTTGTTAAACTCATTATAATGTCCTACCATCAACTCCATCCATTACCACATAATTACAACTGACTTTATTAAACATAATACATCTATCCTTCATCAGCATCCCCTTCTCAACCTACATTCTGTCTCCCACCAACCTACACTCTATAGTTCAACTCCATAAGTCTACTCATCATATTTAATTCATATCAGAGAGACCACACAATATTTGTCTTTTTTGTGTCTGGCTTATTTCACTCAATATAATGTCCCCAAAGTTCCTCCCTGTTGTCATGTGCTTGCCCAACTCATTTCTTCTTACAGCTGAATAGTATTTAATCTTTTGTATATACCGCATTTTGTGTATCCATTCATTGGTTGACAGACACTTAGGTTGTTTCCATCTTTTAACAATTGTGACTAATGCTGCTTTGAATATCGGTATGTAAATATCTCTTCGTGTCCTTGCTTTCAGTTCTTCTGAATATATTCCTAGTAGTGAGATTGCTGGATCACATAGCAGTTCTATATTTAGCTTCCTGAGGAACAACCAAACTGTCTTCCACAGAGGCTGCATCATTTTACAGCAAGAAAGGAGTGTTCCTATTTCTCAACATCTCTCCAGAACTTGTGGTTTTCTGTTTTGTTTTGTTTTTTTAAAATAATGGCCATTCTGAAATGGTGTAAAATGAGATCTAATTGTAGTTTTGATCTGCATTTCTCTAATAGCAGTGATGTTGAGCATCTTCTCATGTGCTTTTTGACCATTTGTATTTCCTCTTTGGAAAAACATCTATTCATGTCTTTTGCCCATTTTTAAACTGGGTTGCTTGCTATTTTGTTATGTTAATACCGTAATTCTTATGTTAGATAATTTTGCTCTGCCAACTTATTTCTTATCTCTATCTTTCTAGATTTTATTTTCTTTATCCTAAATTTAGATGAGCATACCTTCTATATCTTCATCCACATAATGATAAACACTGACTAGGACAGAATTCTGAAAGCTTAGATACTTTGATTTTAAAAAATTGATTTAATAGGATTAACTGTACTTTAGCAAGTATCATGTTATTCCATGTTTTGCATATGCACAATGTTATAATGACAGACTTTGTCAAATGTCTCAGAAAACATTTAGATTTTACATTGATTGATTTTCTCTGCTCTATTAATCAAATAATCCTATCAATATGGGATTTATTTCTTTTTGATGAGCCACTAGTTTCTCCGCTTTCACTTCTAGGTGCTCACATACTACTTTTTCATTAATGTTTCCTAAAAGCTTACTTGAAATTGCCATGATATTTGCTAGTCAATATTTTATGGAAAATGTCATCTCAGTCTTTTTGATAACCTGAAAATATTTCCAAGCCTTGAGTCTTCAAAGCATTCTCCTATTCTTCATGAGTCTCAAAGGTCACCAGCAGAGGTTAATAGTCTCACCTGGAAGTTTGTTCTCTGTTAGTTTTCTAAAAAGCAATGAGTCTGGGCCAGGAAATGAAGACTTGTTTTGATTAACCATGTCATAAAAGTAAGAAGAGAAGATACAGATATTTAATATACTTCTGAAATAGGGTTTATTTTAATATATCCAAATTGTCAGGTATTTGTCTCCCTACTAAACTGCAAAACCCTTGAGAGCAGGGGCAGTTTGTATTCATCATGGACCCTCAGTGTCCAGCACAATGCCTGACCCATCACAGAGACACAAGAAATAGTTGTTGAAGGGAAAGAATTACTAAATTAGTTCAGGAATATACAAAGTAGACTTTTGTGGATTAGACTAGCTGCTGACCTACCATGGGCAGCATTGTTTCTCTAAACAAATTGTTTTTCAAGTTCTAAACAACTAATTTTTAGAATATTAATTATTTATCATCTGAATATTTTCTCTAATTTGTTTGGTGGATTTTCAAAAGGGCACTCCCTGTTATTTCATAATCTTCACTTGAATTTATAACCCAGGCAGTATAAAACAGAAGTATAAAGTCAGAAGGGTTGAACAAATGACAAAAGAAGAAATAATAGGAATCAAGAGAATTACTGGACATTGGTGAAAGAGCATTCTAACTACATGGAGCTCTATGCTAACTTTCAAGATAAATCAAAACCTAAAACTAGGTTGCTAAAACTGCTTGCTGGGCCAACAAGCTCCCTCAGACCAGGGATCTTGGGATATGTGTGGCTTTTAAACATCCAATGTCATATTTTCACAACCTTTAATCTTGGCATGATAATACTAGAAAATACTGTTTAGGAGTGCCTCTTGCCTAATGCAAATTGTAGCAATGATGCTAAAGGGACATAGCTGGGGTACCACAGGCATGTCTTTTTCTCCTGCTGATTATAATCATTTAGAATCAGATTTGAAATGGACCTCATTTTGTCTAGAAACTGAGTGTGGCTTGCTTGCACTTTTCTTTCCTTCTCTTTAGTATCTAAGATTGGGGCTTATTCTGAAACTTTCATCATTTATTTCTTCTCTAATGATACTCACACAATTTACAAGTACTGTCTTGACAGGTATGAGAGAAGAAAATAAACCATAGAAAATTGAGGAGAACAAGTTCCCAATTTATAACGGACATCTTAGTTTGCCCCGACTACTATCACAAATACCACACAATGGGTAGGCTTAACAACAGGAGTTTATTGCCTCGCAGTTTTAAGGCTAGAAGTCATCCCAAATCTAGATGTCAGTAAGGCTTGCTTTCTTCCCAAAGACTGTATTCTTCAGGTGCTGGTGCCAGCAATCCTTAGGGTTCCTTGGCTTTCCCATCACATGATGCTGTCCTTTCCTTTCTTTTGTGGGTTCCCACTGTCTTCCTGCATCTCTTTATAAAGTCTCCAGTAGTCCAGATTAAGACCCACCCTCATTCAGTAGGACCACACCTTAACTAAAACTAATATTTCAAAAGATCCTATTTACAATGTATTCACACCCACAGGAATGTGGATAAGATGAAGAACATGTCTAAATTGTAGTACATAATTCCATCTGCTGCAATAGCCTTAGCAAGAAATGGTTAGTGATTGACAACTCAATAGAAAACTGCAAAATTTAACTGTCATTCCCATGCAAGCACTCACTCGTTTCTCAGCAGCAAATGGAATATATAACTCACTCCCAACCTCAAATGACAGCTCCTTCTTACAGTGAAGTGATCTGTTCTGCTGATTATAACACCAGATAGTTACTGTAGACTGTCTGCTATGCCAAATAATGAAGAATATCTTGGAGCCTGAAGATTCCAGTGTTAAAAGGGGATCTTGTGGCCAGCCATAGGAATCCTCATTTTGTCTTGGGAAGACTATTTCCAAACCCTGAAGAGTCAGAAACCACCTGTGGATCCCAGTGAAGGGGGTGAAAGTACTTGGAAACACAGCTGTGAGGGAAAGAAATCAGCCTGATGATATAGCCAGGCCTCTGTGTGGGAGTATTAAATTAAATGGAAAAGTAAGAGAGCTCTAGATAAATCATTAAAAAGGATGCCCACAGATAGATTCTGCCAAATTTGTAATTATTAATAATATTTTGTGATATGAATAAGGAAAGAACAATCAAACTCAGTGGCAAAATTGGTGAATTATAGAATATTATAATTAGACAAAGTTTTTTTTAACTTTCAGAACATTTAATTTCACAGATGCAAGGCCTGGTGATGTGAGCAAATGAGGGCCATTTACTCTTCCCAAGTCAAGGCTCATGAACTTCTTTAAGTACTCTCCTTGCTCATTGTATTCATTCATTGGCCCCATGAGCCTTTTTGTTTGTTTGTTTCAAAATTAGGGACTTTTTGTTTCTGAATGATCACAAATTCCAAATAAATGTGGCCTAAACCATGAGGAGGAGCTATAGATATATAAATTGCCATTGTTACCAATCCCTCCATATTTTAAAAAAAGTTAGAAAGTGTTAAAAGTCTAACTGTCTATGAACTTGCCTTGAATTGGTTATAGTCAAATTAATAACTATAGTTATTCGTTAAATTAAAATCTTAAATTTGGAAGTGGCCTGTGGTTAACAACTCCAGTAGCTACTGTTTTAATTTCCTTGGCTATTGAAGCAAATACCATGAAATGGATTGGATGGGAATTTATTTGCTCATGGTTTTTGAGCTTAAGAAAAATTCCAAGTGAGGGCATCATCAAGGTGATGCTGTCTCCCTGAGGACGGTGGTTATCTGTGGACTGGCTGCCAGTGATTCTTGGTCCTTAGTCTGTCATGTGACAAGGCACATGGCACCATCTCTTGGTCTCTCCCTTCGTTTCCAGGTTCTGTTGATGTTCATCTTCTTGTTTCCATTTCTGTGGCTTTTTCTCTCTCTGTTTGAATTTCATTCTGCTTATAAAGGATTAAAACCCATCTTGATTGTGGTGGGTCACACCTTAACTAAGGTAACCCCATCAAAAAGTCCTGCTTACAATAGGTTCACACCCTCAGGAATGGATTAAATTTAAGAACGTTTTTATGGGGTACATTCAGCTTCAAAAAAACACAGCTACATAATGCAAAACTCCACATTCAATAATCATAAAAACTAGTATCTCAATTCTATTAAAAAATATTTTTTGTGCCATGAAATTTATTCTTCCTTTTTGATTGTTAACATTTTTTCTTCACATTGAGCCAAAATGTTATTTTTATAAACAATGCTTATAAAGCATTTACAATATGCAGGTGTCATTCTAAATACTTTCAAGACTGCTCATTTGATCCTCACAACACCAGGAAGTAAACAGTAATATTATCTCCATGTTACTGAGACACAGTGACATTAAGTTGTCAGAAGATACACAGCTAATATGGGGCAAAATAAGGGTTCAAAACAGGGTGCTCTAGCTCCAGAATCTATGCTCCTAACCCCCACGCATATTGCCAAAATTTATCTTCCCCCAGCTCTGAAATTCATTTCCAAGGCAGCTCTCCATATTGACAGCTGACATTGTTTTTAATGAACTCTATAACAGCACAAGAGTTATATGTAATTTAAATGAGTCTGTGAGAAGTATAGGAAGGAGCAAGTACAAAAGTACACTGTATTTTGAAAATTGTACACCATTTATTTCTTGTGGAGATTAAAGAGTAGAAGTTACCAAGTGTTGGATTTCAGCTCAACATGAAAAAAATTACCTTATTATTATTTATTTATTTATTCTATTAATATTATTATTTTACATTTATTAATAGTATATGATAGTATATATTAATAGAATAATAATATTAACATTCTCTGTTCTTCAATAGTACAATGGATTACTTGAGGACTAAAGAAACTCTCATTCACTGAAGTATCTAAGCAGAAGCTTGAAAATGATAGGTCAAGGAATGTTGTTGAGAGGATCCCAGTATTGGGTCCCAAGTTTGACTCACTAACTTCAAAGGCTCATGAGATATAATTTTCACTGATCCACATACCCTCTTTGGGTAGCCAGAAGCTCTTCTTCATTTATCAACCTGTTCCACATCTGTCTGTTGTATGGCCTCTGTAACATTTTGTCATTTAGGGTTCTCTAGGACATCAGAATGAAGACAATAAACCACAATAAACCAAATAATGTTGCAAAGTATATCAAAGTTAACACAAATTAACAAGTATGGTATTTTGATACTCTTTTGAGCATAGCAAAGCGGACAGACTTCAACAGTATCTTAGATCTATGAGGCAGAGCAAAACTATTTTGCTACTCCATTTTTAGGAACAACTGATGATTCACCTGCAATAGTGAACACCTTTTAGCTGTTCATCTATAAATTTTAGTGGTACAAGACTCTTTTTTAAGGGTTTCTTCATCTGGGGTCTGAGGGGATTCAGAGTCTTGTTAACTTGTTGAACTTTTTGCAAATTATTGTCTAAATGTACATTCTTATTCTTTCCCCAATCAGACTCTCTAAGTGGATGCTCAGAAAAGTTGAGTTGCTATAGACAATTAGATTTATATCAGGATTTGATATCAGATTCATTATGTTCCAGACTAGAAAGAGTTGCTCCTCTTATCATGGTACTTCATCTAAAAAGAGAAAACTTAAGAGAAATGTTTCAAAGTTAGTCACATGTATGAGGAGATGGAGGTACAAATTCAGGTCCTGCTTAATGAAGTTCAAGGCGACAAAATAGATCTAGAAAATGTTTGGCCATTGGGCCAGAAGGACTAACTTTCCCCTAAAGGCAAGAATGAATTTAGAAGGGTCAAGGGTAATTGGGCCAATGGCACAAATTCCTTTCTGTAATACAAATATTTCTGCAAAGGAATACTAAGAATCCAACCCTCAGGTGAAATTGCCCTTTGAAGAGAAGGACTTGAAAAGGATAGTACTGCATTCACAGTAGCAGGTTTTTTTTATCAGGTCTTATTTAAATGTCAAGACTAATTTCTAATTGTTTCCATTACCTGATGCAACATTTCTTACATTAGCAATGATATACACGAGAAATGAAAGAGGGGGAATTTTTTTTTTTTTTAGAAAGGGGGAATTTAAGTAATTTCTTCCTCAGGGGCAACCTGCTTCATGTTATGATCGATACCAAATACAATAGCTCATTTAAAAATTTTTTCCTTTTAGTAATTATCAAAGTTTGTTGCTCTTAAATTTGGAAATTATTCTTCTTCCTGTGTTTTTTCCTTTTACATGATTTTAATTTACTAAATTTATAGAGGCAATGAATCTAGCTATATTTCAAGATCTAATTTTACCTCCCTGGTTTCAGAGCATAGTTAAATTTTCAGAATCTGTTTTTATAACCAAAAACAACTTAGACTCCTGGGGACTCTATAAATGGACAAATTTTACTTAAGTACTGATTTTGCTCTATACCTAACTCTAATGGCTTGCCTTGTCCATAATATGTTCATAAGTGATATTTCTTGGCTGCTAAAAAGAGATCTCTGGGAAAATATCCATAGGTAATTAGGTGCAGCTTTTAAAATCCAACATGTTTTCGTTTAACTCAGTCTCACAATTTCATAGACTTCCACTGAGTGCCTGAATGAAGATGACTAGATGGCATTTATGAAAGGATATGAAACTAACATTCTTCTAAAAGAAATCATGAACCAAAAGGTCCAGGAATTAAACCTAACATCTTTACAATATATAAATAACAATAATAAAATAGAATGGCAATGATTGGTTCTTAAGCTCTCAATGGCCATATGTCTATAACTGGATGCTAGTTACAATAAAAATGACCTAAAAGCTAAAATGATTTTGCAAAGACAACCACAAGTACCCTGGTTCACATTTCTCGTCATTCTTTTGTGCCAGCTTGTCCTTACATTTTCTTTCTCTGCCAGCATCCCTTGAAGCTGAGGTTACTTGGTTTCCCACAATGACAGTAAACTATAAATATTTCTCTATCCTTTGGTACAATTTAAACCTAGGAAAAGTTTGACCAGGCATGGAAATGAGCAATTTGGATAGAATCGCTTTTATTTCTGCTAAATTTTCTTTACAAAACTGATATTTCAACCAGATTAGTGTCCATCCATGGCATCAGCACATTTTCTATATTCTTAAAAGAGAAGAAATTTGGATTTGAAGTGAGAGGCTTGAGAAAACTAGTGGAGAGGCCACTCTGATGCACCCTCTATAGTCTTAACTCCCCCCATGTTTAACTATGCATACAGAACTCCAGAGTATTTTTTCTGCTTCCTCTGTCTCTTCCTCTTCTTTCTTTCCTCCTCTCTCCATCACCCACCAATGCTTAGGCATGGTGAAGTTTGAACGAAGTAGTAGTATGGAAATATTTCTTTCTTCAAGGCCCTGTTTCATCTTTTCTATTGAACTTTGGGCAGAAGCTCCTCAAAGATCATGGGTCATGTATCTTTAGGTAAGTTTCTAGCATTTTGCTCTCTGAAGTCTTCTTTGAAAATATATATGAAATATATTCATATATATTTTCATGCATTCAAGCATTCAAATACTTCTTGATTATACCCACCTAATATGAACCTGGCATCCTCCTAGTGTTCATGCTCTGCTTAGTCTGAATATTTGACATTCCTGATAGGATGGCAAGTCTTATAACTTTAGTTTTGTTCTTTTGTTACTTTACCAGGAATAAACTAGTTTTCCAGGATATTATCAAACATCTGGAGCAGAGGGAACAGAGCTGAATAAAAAATAATTTTTATAGCACCAAAAAATAAATCTTGGGTATAAATATAACAAAATACATATAAGATTTATATGAGAAAAACTACAAAATGTTGATGAAATAAATCAAAGAAATTCTAAATAAATGAAAAGATATTCCATGTTCATGGAAAGGACAGTATTGAATCTGTTAAGATGTCAGTTCTTTCCAATTTGATCTATACATTCAGTGCAATCCCAATCAAAACTCTAGCAAGTTATTTTGTGGATATTAACAAACTGGTTCTAAAGTTTATGTGGAAAGCCAAAAGACACTGAATAGCCAACACAATACTGAAGAACAAAGTTGGAGGACTGACACTACTTGACTTCAAGACATACCATAAAGTTACTGTAATCAAGGCAGTATGATATTCCCTTGAAGAAAGAATAGACAAATAGCTGAATGATAGCCCAGACAAATAGAATAGATTCCCCAAATAGATTCATGAAAATATAATTAACTGATCTCTGACAAAAAAGCGGAGACAATTCAATTAAGAAAGGAGAGTCTTTTCAACAAATGGTACTGGAACAATTAGATATCCACATATAAAAAATGAATCTAAATACAGATTTTACACCTTTCACAAAAATTAACTCAAAATGGTTCAAAGATCTGAATGTAAAACACAAAACTATAAAACTTCTAGAAGAAAACATAGGGGAAAATCTAGGCGACCTTGGATTTGGCAATAACCTTTTAGATATAACACCAAAAGCATGATCCATGAAAGAAAATACGATAAATTGAACTTCATTAAGATTAAGAAATGTTGCCTGTGAAAGGTACAGTTAAGAAAATGAAAAGACAAATTACAGACTGGGAGAAAATATTTGCAAAGCATATCTGATAATGGACTAGTATCCAAAATATACAAAGAAACCTTAAAACTTAACGGTAAGAAAACAAACAACCCAATTAATAAATGAACAAAAGATCTGGGCACCTCACCAGAGAAGACATACAGGTGCCAAATAAGCATGTGAAAATATACTCAACATCATGCCATTAAAGATTGTAAATTAAAACAAGATACCATTACATACCTATTAAAATGGCTAAAATCCCAAACACTGAAAATACCAAATGCTGATGAGGATGTGGAGCAACAGGGATTTTTATTCATTACTGATGGGAATGCCAAATAAGACAGACCTTTGGAAGACAGGTTGCTAGTTTCTTACAAAGTTAAACATAGGCTTAATATATAATCCTGCAATTTCACTCTTAGATATTTATCCAAAGGAGATGAAAGCACATGTTCACACAAAAGTTAGCACATAATTATCTATAGCATTCCTTTTGGAATGTGTCAAAAATTGGAAGTAACCAAGATTCCCTCTAATAGGTAAATGGATAACCAAACTGTGGCTCATCAATAGAATGGGATAGTATTAAGCAATAAAAATAAATGAGATACCAAGCCACAAAAACACATGGAGGGTCCTTAAAGGCATATTGCTGAGTGAAAGAAGCCAGTCTGTCAAGGCTACATACTGTATGATTCCAATCACATGATATTCTGGAAAAGGCAAAAGTATAGTGGATATTCTGTGCAATATTTTAGTTTCAGATTACTCAAAGTGTGTTCAAAACACAATTTTCTTTGACTATTAATACTAATGCTAATTAAGATGGAATATTTGATGGAAAAGCAAAATAGGTACTCTCTGGATTATTTAACCTAGGTAGAATTTCTTCTGGTATATTGTGGACCATTTGCATTAGAATCACTTCCCATGTTTTGCACATGTACTTGCACATTCCTGAATGTAGTGGTAACAATATCTGGTATAAGGTGCAGAATCTGCTCTCTTGAAAAGCTTTGCAGGTAAAGCTTATGTGTTCATGCCTTTCCCTTCTTTTAATCACTGATCATCATCCAAGCACGAACATTTCAGCATTTTGTAGAATGTTCCCATATTTGAAAATGCCTTGCTCGGCCTTGTAAAAAACCATTAGCAGTGAATTAAGCTTTCTCATTTTATGAAGGATAATTCATGAAGTATCCACCTGGATCCTTGGGAAAGTTTGCATTTAAATGCTCTTATCAACATGAATAATGAGTAGGTAGCTTTGTCTGATTTGGAAGGATAGTTAAGTATTTCTCATGAGACTCTAGGAAATTTATTAATTTATGGTCATTGTGCACAAACTCTTCTGCACAAGTGTCAAAAGAGGCAGAAAATGTCCCCAGGCATGGGTGGGGGTAGAATACTTCCTCAGAGATTATACTTGGCCAAATATTACTAGCTTTTTCTTTTTTAAGCTATTTTACAAAACCAACAGTCTGATTGCCTATCAAAAGGGCAGACCTTACAAAAGAATATAATTTATATGTCATTGTACAAATGGACAGGCCATCCAAAGAAATATAATTCATAAGTCACTAATTTCCAACTGTATAACGCTGTAATTTTTTCCTATATGTTCCTCTCTTCCAAAAATCTCCAAACTTGCTTTCATTTGAACTACATATAACATCACCTCTATTGCATCATAGATTCAGCCTAGGGCAGGCAGGACATCTCAGTTTCCTGGCATAGACCTGTCTTTGTCTGTAGGAGCTGCTATCATAAATAGCACACAATAGGTGGGCATAACTAACAGGAGTTTATTGGCCCATGGTTTTGAGGTTAGGAGTCCAAAATCAAGACATTAGCTCTCTCCCCAAATACTGTGGCATTCTGGTGCTGGCTTACCATCAATCCTCAGGGTTCCTTGGCTTTTCTTTCATAGGGTGATGCCCCTCCTTTCTTCTTCCAGGTTCCCACTGATTTACAGTTTACAGCTCCTTCCTGTGGCTTTCTTCTTATAAGGCCTCCAGTAATCCAGATTAAGACCCACCCTCATTCAGTTGGGCCACACTTAATTAAAAATAATATCTTCAAGAGATCCTATTTACTGTGGGTTCATGCAACAAGTACATATCTAAACTGGAGTACAAAATTCAATCTACCACAAGACCCACCAAGCATTACCTATATGAGTTGTCTTTTCATTCTTCTTCAAACAGATCTTGAGACCATGTTATATGGATTCTCTTTTCCTCCTTAATTTCCTTCCCTGAGATGAGAAACATGTTTCCCTGAAATCAGCTGTCCAAGGGAATAATCAAGCACTAATGGTTTGGGTAAAAACAGCTTAAATTGGAGATCCATATTGAGCAAAGTTCAAGACTGAGAATCTTACCTTAGTTCACCCCAGGATTCAACCATATCCGGACAAGTCTGAAAAACCAGAGAGGCAGGCCTGACCAGATCATAGTAGATTAGAATTGAGATTCTGAGAATAGATACCATGTATATCAGCGTAACATAGATAAGATTGTCTTACATTTATCAGCATGAATTTTTTGTCCGAGAAAACCTTTGCCTGGGAAAGATATGGCTATAAGCCAGTAAAAAAGTCACTGTTTACTTTGAGAAATTCCTATAGATCAATAATATGGGACAGTAATATGGTCAACTAGTCAAACAACTAGCTTACCAACAAATGTTTAATTATAAAGATTTATTTCAAGCCCATGTCCATCATCCAGAACTATTCTATCATGAATTTTCCCAATCCCAATTGATTCCCTTCCTTGAAAGATCTGCCTTAATCCTCTTGACTCCAGATCCCATTTGATTTTCCCTCATCTGATTTCTTCTTCTGATACACTAAGACTTTGTCAAGGTGCTCTTCACTGTAACTGCAGTAAGTTATAACAAAGTTAGCTTTTTTTTTAGCAAGTTGCCTGGTGATTTTATTAGGTAATTTGACAATTTTAAATTCAGGATGGCCCCTATCAGTTAGATGATTCTCCAGCATAGAATGTAGCATTTGGACTCATGAGAGATGCTGGGAGAAGAGAATCAGCTCTACTGATTAAAGAAAATCCATTAGAAGAGTACAACACAATATTCTGAGAATACAGAATACAGTGGTACATAACTCGGGTGATTAGTTGCTTTAATAACAAAGCATCTCAACTTGGCACATAAGAATAGAGTGTTGGGATAAGAAGAGAGTGTTAGACAAACTCTCTAGCGTATAGCGCACATAACCAATGGAAACTCTCATAGTGACCAGGGAAGACATAAAGAACAAGGAATGCAGATCTACACTGCCTGTACTCAAATCCTGGCTCTGTCATTTACTAGGCAAATAGACTTATAATCACAGTATCCTAAGGATAAAAATTCTACTTGCCTCATATTATAGCTGTGAGTTAAAAGTGAATGTGTCTATGTAAAATGCCTGACACATAATAATAAGTATCACATAATGTTCATTGGCAAATATCAAATCTAAAGAAATATTACGCTGCAAAAATATAAGGAAAGAAAAAATAAAACATTGTGAGATGTCTGTGTGGGGTAGAGGCTGATTACAAGGGGAAAGGAACATTATTCTTATAATTCAGAAGGATGGATCTCTGAAAATAATTTCCTACAGGAACCAAAATAAGTATCCAGGAAGCTATTTGGGACCCGTCTAATGAAATGTGGCACACAGCACACTCTATTAGAGGGAGAGCTTCAGGACTCTGCAGACTTTGGGCAGCCCCTAGCACAAAGGTGCTGTGCTTACAAGGGTGGAATAGCAGCAGCAGCATATGTGAACACTGTAGAAAAGAGACAGAAGCAAAACTGTGTAACTCCCAATACTGGATTAAAGGCATTACAACATCCCTCTCTCCCTCTCGATACTTGCTGTTAGCATCCAGCCACCATGTAGTGGAGAAGCTCAGGCCACATGGAAAGGCCATGCGTGAGTATTCCAGGCAACAGCCCCAGTTAAAGTCGCAGTCAACAATCATAACCAGACAGGTGAGTTAGAATACCTTCAAATGTTGCCATCCTCCAGTCACTGAGCTGCCTCAGTGTACACCAAGTGTAGCTATCTCCTCAGAGCTATGGCTAAATTGAATGAGCAAAAGAAATAATTGCACAGCTAAGTTCAGAGGTAGTTTGCTAGGCAATAATAACAGGAACAGAAATCAAACATTTGTATGTGAAAATCTGAGACTCAAATCATTTGTGGTAGAAAAAATACTGGTCTTGGAACATGGATTGATCCCTAGTTCAGCAATCATTCAGTACAGCTCTTCTAGAAATTTAATCTGCATACCACTTACTTGGTACTTACCATTTATGTGATATGTGGTAGTTGGTTATTTTTCATATATATTTTTTTAATTTATTGAAGTATATCACTCATACATGAACATACATAAACAATAGGTGTATAGCAATAGTTGTGAACCTACCAAACAAACATACATAACATTATACAGGGCTCGCATACCTCACCCTACCACCAATACCTTGCATTGTTGTTAAACATTTTTAACTAATGATTAAAGAGCATCCTCAAAATATTACTACTAACCAAAGTATTTTCCCCCAACCCACCCTATTATTATTATTATTATATGTGAACATATATAAACAATAAGTGTATAGTAAAAGTTGTGAACCCACAAAGCAAACATTCATAACACCATACAGGGTTTCCATACAGCAACCCTCCACCAACACTTTGCGATTGTCGTGAGACATTTGTTACAAATTATGAAAGAATATTGTCAAAATCTTACTATTAATTATAGTCCTTATCTTACATTTGGTGTATTTTCCCCCCAACCCACCCTATTATTATTTTTTAAATATAATTTTATGACAGAAGTTGTAAACTTACAAATCAATCATGGAACTCCCAAACAACACCCTTCTATCAACACGACCACACCGTGGTAGAACATTTGTTAGATTATGAGGTAATATAATCTGATTATTACCAGGTTCACAGTGTATATTTGGCACACATTTTTCCATACGCCTTCATTATCAACACAGTACATCTTTGGCATAGATGCAAGAATATTACATTATTATTGTTAACCACAGCCCATAGGTCACTCCAGTTGTATTTTTTCCATGCTTCTCCACATTCCCAACACCCTGCAATAGTGATGTACATCTGCTTTAGCTCACAAAGGACGCTCTTGCATCTGTACCTTCAACCACAATTCTCATCCACAGAACTGTGCTATTCAGTTCCTAGAGTATTCTCTAGCTTTCTGTCAATTGGCATTTACATCCCTAGACTACCATTTTCTGCCACATCCCCATTTATAAAGCAGCTGTTACTCACTATAATGTGTTACCATCAACTCTGTACATTTCCACACTTTTATAGTAAAGCTAATTAAAACTTCTACATACATTAAATAAATATCAGTAGTCCATCTCAGTCCTCCTCTTGTCTCCTTTAAGAATCCACCACCTACCACCAGGTCTTGAAGATATTTTCCTAGATTTTCTTCTAGAAGCTTTGTGGTTCTTGCTTTTATATTTAAGTTTTTGATTCAATTTGAGTTAATTTTTGTATAAGGTGTGAGATAGGGGTCCTCCTTCCTTCTTTTCCTATGGCTATACAGTTTTCTCAGCACCATTTCTTGAATGGACTATTTTGCCTGAGCTGGGTGGGTTTGACAGGCTAATAAAAAAATCACTTGACCATAGATGTGAGGGTCTGTTTTTTAACCATCAATTCATTTCCATTGGTCTATGTGTCTGTCTTTATGCCAGTACCATGATATTTTTACCACTGTAGCTAGGTAATACAACTTAAAGTCTGGAAATGAGAGACTTCTAACTTCGCTTTTCCCTTTTAAGATGTTTGTGGCTATTCAGGATCCCTTCCCTTCCAAATAAATTTGATAATCGTGTTTTCCATTTATTTAAAAAGTGGTGGCAGAATTTTTATCGGGATTGCATTGAATCTCTAGATCAATTTTAGTAGAATTGCCATCTTAATGATATTTAGTCTTCCAATCAGTGAACATGGAATGTTCTTCCAATTATTTAGGTCTTTTTTATTTCTTTTAACAATGGGCTGTAGTTTTCTGAATACAAGTGTTTTACATTGTTGATTAAGTTTATTCCTGAATATTTGGGTTTTATCTGTCATATTTTATTTTAATCCACTCTTTTGACACTTATAATTCCTTTTATGATATAATCTTCATTTCTAGACTCTCTTCCAGGCCTCTCTCTCCTGTCTTTTCTTTTCAGACTGTAGCATACCCTTTAGTATTTCCTGCAAAGCAGGTCTCTTGGTCACAAACTCTCTCAGTTTCTGTTTATCTGTGAATATTCTAAACTCGCCCTCATTTTTGAAAGACAATTTTGTCAGATTTAAGATTCTTGGCTGGAAGTGTTTCTCTTGCAGTATCTTAAATATATAATACCACTGTCTTCTTGCCTCCATGGTTTCCGGTGAGAATTCAGCACTTAATCTTATTGGGTATCTCTTATATGTTATGCATTGCTTTCCTTTTGTTGCTCTCAAAATTCTCTCTTTGTCTTTGGCATTTAACATTCTGATTAGTATGTGTCTTGGAGTTGGTCTATTCAGATTTTTTCAGATGGGAGTAAGTCGTGCTTCTTGGATATGAATATCTATGTCCTTCAATAGGGTTGGGAAATTTTCTTCCATTATTTCTTCAAATATTCCTTCTGCCCCTTTTCCCTTCTCTTCTTCTGAGACACCCATGACACATATGTTTGCACATCTCTTGCTGTTGTTTAGTTCCCTGAGGCCTTGTTCAAGTTTTTCAAATCTTTTCTTCATCTATTCTTTTGTATGTTCACTTTCAGAGGCCATTTCTTGAAGCTCACCAATCCTTTCTTCTGCCTCCTCAAATCTGCTATTATATGATTCCAGTGTATTTTTTATTTCATTTATTTCACCTTTCATTCCCATAAGATCAGCTATTTTTCTATGTATGCTTTCAAATTCTTCTTTGTGCTAATCCAACGTCTTGGTTTTTTTGTTTGTTTGTTTTTTTTTACCAGGAGGTCCCGGGGAGCGAACCCGGGTCCCTCCATATAGGAGACAGACACCCAACCATTTGAGCCACATCTGTTCCCCCAATGTCTTAATATTCTTAATTTCTTTAGCCATCTTATTGAATTGATTAAGGAGATTTGTTTGAGCATCTATGATTAGTTGTCTCAACTCTTTTATGTTATCTGGAGGCTTATCCTATTCCTTTAACTGGGCCATATCTTCCTGTTTCTTGGTGTAGATCGTAATTTTTTGTTGGTGTCTTGGCATCCAGCTTACTAGAGTATATATTCTGGGTGCAGTTTTCTCTTTAGTTTAGGGCTGCCTGCCCTGTGTCCCTTGCTGGTTGTGTAGTAGGAGCCAAGGATGTAGTTGGTGCTATAAGCTGTGGAGGCTTAAGGTGCCCTCATTGCCCCAAGGACCAATGAAGCTTCTCCCAACTTTCTCCTTTGCCAGGGGAAGGGATAGAGCCACAGCTGTGTGGAATAATCCAACTCATGCAGGCCTAGACTGTAGTTGTCCAGAGAGACTGATGAAGCTTCACATCCCTTTCTCCCCTGCCTGGGGAGGAGATGGAGCTGCAGGTATGGGCAGCAGTCTATGCAGTGCAGGTCCAAGATGACCACAGTTGCCCAGTAGACTTCCGATTATTCAGTGTGTACCAGCTAAATGTACCTGCAGTTGCCTGGATAGGCTGGTGCAGGGCCCGCCAACTTTCTTCCTGCTAGAGGCGGGGCTGATGCCTCCACTAGGGCTGCAGGGCAATCTGGGTGAAAGAAACCAGTCTCTATAGTCACTGTGATTTTCAGTTAGCCAGGCTTCCCCTCATGCTGGGGGTGGAGTCAAAATGGCAGCTACCGGCCTCCTTATGACTTGGACAGGCTCAAACTTATCTGTTCTTAGGGTTATACTTCAGCCAGCCAAATTTACTAATCATTAGCTGAAATCGGTGGCCAACCATCTCTTCCTCCCCTGTTTTTGGGAAGTGGAGCTTCCAATTCCTGCCACAGAATAGCTCCTGGGGTGGCTTGCGCTGCCAAAGTATGATGATCACTGGCCTCCACAGTGTGGCCTGTAACTTCCCAGAGAGGCTGGTGCAGCTCCCCCCAGCTTCCTCTCTGCCTGAGGTCGGCCTGGGACTTAGGCTATCTGATCTAGATAGCGGCAATCTGATCTAAAAAGCCAGTCCCTACCAGCACTGTGATTTTCAGTCAGCTCCGCTTCCTGTCATGTCAGGCGCACAGTTAAGATGGCAGCCACTGGCCTCTTTCTGACTTGGACAGGTTCAAATTAGCTGTTTTTAGGATTATGCTCTAGCCCTCTGAATTTACTTATCAGTAGCTGAAGTTGGTGCCCAACTGTCTCTTCCTCCCATATTTTGGGGAAGTGGAGCTTCCGATTCCAGCTGAGGAACAGCTCCCGAGGCAGCTTGTGCCTCCAGTGGAGGATGGGCACCAGCCTCTGTGGTGTGGAGCGCTCTACTTATGAATCTTCTCTGCATATGGGCAGTCTCTTCCTGCCATTCTTTCAAGGATGTTACAGGATGCGCTTCTGGTCTCCTGGAGCCCACAAGTGCTCTAGATAGCTCTGGGTGATCAGCACATAGTTGGTTATTTTTATTTTTAAGCATTTATGTTTTATGTCTCCAATTAGATTATGAGCTCTTCAAGGGAACTCTTACTTCTTATCACATAACATTTATCTGATCAATACCTTACACATATCAGTGATCCTTCTTATCCTACTTTATATTTTTTTCATTTCCATATTATTTATCACCTGCTGATAACACACAATATAATTTCATTATTTATCTTTTTATTATCTACTCTGTCCCCCTCTGCTATAAACTTCATAGGAGCAGTGTTGTTGTTTTTTTGTTCACTGATAAAACTCAATCACTTAGAACAGTGTCGGGCAAATAGTAAGCACATAGCATATTTGAATATATAAATGAATTTACTTTTTTCCCCAAAAAACTTCTCCTACTCTTCATCAAAATGAAGTAATGATAGGCTCATCCTTAGGAAAATTACTGGAAGACCTTAGATTAAGTCTGTAACTCTGAAAACCCTTACTAATTAGCTGTTATGGGTTTGTTATTAACACTCATTTATGTGGTGTGAAAGCATGTTTTTGTTATAATGTATCATAATGGGGGTAGAGAATGGTAAACTGATGCTTAATTTGTGCAGAATTTCTATTTAGGTTGATTGTAAAGGTTTGGAAATGGACTGTGGTGATGGTTGCACATTATTGTGAGTGTAATAACAGTACTGAATTATGATTGTGAATGTGGTTGAAAGGGGAAGTTTTGGGTCAGGTGTGTGGCAAGAATGAAAGTTGGAAGATAAAACATGGAACTGTAAATCACAGTGAACCCTGTTGTGGACAATGGATTAATAGTACAAGTATAAGAAGGTTCTTTCATGAACTATAACAAATGCATGACACTATTACAAGGTGTTAATAAAATGAAACATGGGAAAAACACATTAATGTAAACTATGGTCTATAATTAATACTATTTTTTTAAAGATTTATTTTATTTATTTCTCCCCACCCCCTCGTTTTCATTTGCTGTGTCTGTTCATTGTATGCTCGCCTTCCTTTTTAAGGAAGCACCAGGAACTGAATCCAGGACCTCCATATGAGAGGGAGCCCCTCCACTACCTGCTTTGTTGTACCTCTCATTATGTTTTCCTCCTTGCATCTCTTGTTGTGTCAGCTGGCTGCCCGTTGCGCCAGCCTGTCACTCCAGCACGTCGCACCAGCTCATCTTCTTTAGGAAGCACCAGGAACTGAACCCGGGACCTCCCATATAGTAGGTGGGAGCTCCATTGCTTGAGTCACATCTGCTTCCCAAAAGTAGTATTTTAATATTCTTTCATCAATTGTAAGAAAGGTACCACACTAATGCAAAGTGTCAACAATAAGGGGAGTGTTGTATTTTTTACTTTTCTGTAAACCTACAAGTTCTCTAATTAAATAATAACAATTAATTAATTGTTGTTAATAACAATTATTAATTGTTATTAACAATTTTTAACATAATGTTAAAAAACATTATGCTAAGTGAAAGAAAACAGACACAAAGTACTACATATTGTATGATTCCATTCACATAAAATGTGAATATAAATAAATCCATAAGAGACAGAAACAGATTAGTGGTTATTTGGGTCTGGGGGAAGATAGAGGGATTGAGACATCTGCTAAGGAGTATGAGGTGTTTCTTTTTGAAGTAATGAAAATATTCTAAAATTGTCGTTATGAATGTACAAGTCTGTGATTGTCCTAAAAGCCATCAATTGTACACTATGGATGGATTGTATGGTATGTGAATATATTGATAAAACTGCTTTAATTTTTTTTTTATTACAGAAATTTTTTCTTGGTCATAGCAATTTTTCCCTCCATGATGAAAAGAAATGGGATAAAAAGTTAAAGGATGAAGAGTGATGAAGTGATGTTTCAGGAAGGGGGCAAGCCTAACAACTTTGGGAACCACAACATTTTAATTTAGTTAATACACAGATTATAATTAAGTGTGTATTTCATAGTCTTTTTCCTCACATTTCACCAGAGTTCCTATCCGGGAGGGAACTGTCTTAGTGTATGAAATAAACTTGAGAGACCATAGATATGTGGTCAAGATCTGGAAGGAGACAGAATACAGTTATGGATAAGCAGTGAGAGAGGAGAGAGGAGAGAGGAGGATATGGGGACAGGTCATAGAGGGACGGAACAGAGCAACATGGCAGGTGACCAGAACCCAAGGAGAAAAGTGATTCTGTGAGCAATCCCCATGTTAGATAGCAGAAGGATATTTAAGAATGGGAACAAGTTAATATTAAATTCAAGGTCGTTTGTGTGTATGAAAAGCACATCCCCTCCCTTGCCCCATCTCTCCAGTCAAATTTCTTACCATGGGTAAGGGTCCCACACGGTGAGTCATGGCCAATGTCAGGGACAATATATCAGGGCAAAGCAAGATAATCCTCAAACTCAACTGATTTAGCAGAAACAGGAACTCATTTCCATATACAACTCCAATAAATGTGATTCTCCTCTTTCAAAGAATCTCTGGAGAGAGGGAAATTGAGTCTCTTTCTGCGCATGTGATTGAACTGATTTCATCTGAATCTCAAATTACAAGGTGGTAACAAGGAGCTTATTTTTTTCTGGGCCTTATCAATTTCCTTTTTCTATTTCCCTGTATGCTTGCTTCCCCAAACTTCTTTACTCTATCCCCAACACCTTCTATCTAAGAAGTTCTCTACAAAAAAGTTAAAAATTTGATTTTTTTCAGGTACATGTCCCACTATTGGGCACAATATTCAGTAAATCATCATTTAATCAGGTCCCAGGTAACCAACATCATCAATTCATTTGGATTTTTTTCACTTACTAATAGAAGAAGAGAATACTCAAAATTAAAGTTATGTAAACCAGAGATTTGGTGAGAAAAGCAATTCTTCTTACTGTATTCCAAGCACTGTCCAAAGCCCGAGGGAAATAGTTATGAATGTGATAGACATGGTGTATTAGTCAGCCAAAGGGGAGCTAATGCAATATACCAGAGATTGGCTGGTCTTTATAAAGGATATTTATTTGGGGTAGAAGTCCACAGTTACCAGGCCAAAAGGCGTAAGTTTCTTCTCTCACCAAAGTCCATTGCCACATGTTGGAGCAAGACAGCTGGCGATGTATGCAAGGGTTCAGGCTTCTTGGGTTCCTCTCTTCCCTGGGCTGCGTTTCTCTCCAGGCTTAGCTCCACTGTTTCCTCCACAAGGTCAGCCGTAGACTATCAGGCGAACAGCTCGCTTCTCTTCTCCTGGGGCCTTCTCTCAGACATCAAAACTCCAACATCAAAAACTGCTTCTCAAAAACTGCTCCCTCTGTCCTTTGCCTTGCCTTTTATATTCGATTCCCCCACCCACCAAGGGGTGGGGCTCAAGGCCCTACTGACAGTGGCCCAGTCAACGCCCTAATCATAACTTAATCATGCCCAGATTAACAGATCAGCTTACAAGCATGATCCAATTATATTTTTGGAATTCATAATTACATCAAATTGCCAAACTGCTACACATGGTTTCTAGACTCATGAAGTTAACTAGCCACTGCAGAACTCATCCTGTTTTGTACATCTCCACAGTCAGGATTACAACCAATATACCCCAAACTCCTCCACCAACTAAACAATTCAATTTTGTATCTATTTAAAACAAACACAAAAGTAGTCAAATGTATTTTTACTCAGCGAAAGTTAAAAAAAAAAAAACTTGAGAGAGCAAGTTCCAATTAACCATAACACCCCAATTCACATTCTTTAATTGAAGTTTTACAAGGGAAATGCTATTTAGTAGTTATTAGAATTGCCAAAGTTATTAGAATTGCTATTTAAGAGTGCTAAGAATGTGTTGACTTTTCAGGTTACTGCTTATCAGGACTAGCTACTTAATGTGTGAGACACAGTACAAAATGAAAATGCAGGGCCCTTGTTTAAAAATTACGAATTTTGAGACAATGACAGCAGAGCATTAAAACAAGCACATAGTCCTTCCATGCATGAGGCCCAGTACAAATGCCCAGCACAGTTAGATGTCCATGAAGCCACTCTGTCTCCAAGTTTATAGTTAATTTAATGTGTTTTACAGTTTTATACGATATTTAACAATGCATACACCTAATGGAGGGAAAAAATATAGTTGTAACCAAGAAAGCAGAAAAACAAATTTTATCATAGTATCACCTAAGAGTCTTAAATTATAACATAAAACATAAACTAAAAAGAAGTGTTTTGACTCAATATTTGTTAATTAACAAAAATTTCCAAAAATTCAGAATAGTAATATGTTTCATGGATATGTAGAATTTTAATGTTTAAAGGGTAATCAGTCTGCAGAAACTTTAAAGAAGGAAGAAAATATCAAGTTTTCCCTTAAATGTTAATGGACTTAAAATGCTTTATTTCTGCAAAAAATTGAAATTATTAAATAAATGAAATTTTCTCCTAAAAGAATTATAACCACAGGAAGCCATCACATAAGACAAGGTGACTTAATTTTAAAACTTTTTAGTTTGAAATAATTTCAAACTTACGGAACAGCTGCAAAAATAAAAGAAACCCCATATAGAGAACTCCAACGTACCCTGATACCCAGATCCACAAATTTCAACATTTTTCCCACCTTTGGTATATCATTTTTTCTATCATCTATCTATGCATTTATCATTATCTATCTATCTATCTATCTATCTATCTATCTATCTATCTATCTATCTATCTATCTATCCATCCATCCATACATCCATCTATCTACCTATCTACCTACTTACTTACCTATCTCCTGATCATTTGAGAAGAGATTGTACACATCATACTCCTTGAACACTTAGTACTTCCATATTTATTTCCTACGAACAAGGATATTCACTTATATAATCACCTTAAGTGCACAGTTAAAAAATTTTAACATTGATATAGAGATTACATTCTGTATTCCAATTTTTCCAGGAATGTCCTTATGAGCCTTTCCCCCTCCATTCTTATATCCCATACAGTAGCATATATTGCATTTAATTGACATCTTTTATTTTTCTTTCTTTTGTTTTTAATTGTGGAAACATATATAATAAAAATTGCCCCATCCCAATGCTTCTGAAGCATACCATTCAGTGGGATTGATCACATTCACAAGGTAGCACTAACCACCCACCCTCCATTACTAGAACTTTTGCTTTACCCCAAATAGAAACCTTACACTAATTTTGCATTGACTCCTCATTGTCCTTGACCCCCACCCCAGTAGCTTGTGCTCTCTTTTCTGCCTCTTTGAGTTTGCATATTCTCTGATATTTTCTTTGTGGTTACTATGAGGCTTAATTTAACAGCTTAAATGTATAAAATTCTCATTTTCTTTGGTATCAACTTCAATAGCATACATAAAGTATGTTCCTATACCCTTCTATCCCCCCACCTTTCTGTAGTTCTTGACACAAATTAAATTTTCTGCATTAGGAGTCCAAAACCATTAATTTATCATTACATTTTATGCATTTGCCTTTCAGATCCTGTAGGAGTTGAGAAGTGGAGATACAAATAAAAATGCTATAATACTGGTATTTGTATATTGTCCTTTCCTTTCAACCTACAGAACTCCCTTTAGCATCTCTTGTAGGGCTGGTCTAGTGGTGACAAACTCCCTCAGCTTTTGCTTATCTGGGAATGTGTTAACTCCTCCCTCATTTTTGAAAGATGGTTTTTCCAGATATAGAATTCTTGGTGAGCAATTTTTTGCTTTCAGCATTTGAATTATGCAATCCCACTGCCTTCTTGCCTCCATGGTTAATGATGGGAAATCAGCACTTAAACTTTTTCAGGTTCCCTTGTATGTTAAATGCTGATTCTCTCTTGCAGTTTTCAGAATTCTTTCTTTATCTTTGGCATTTGTCAATTTGATTATAAGATTTTTTAGTTAGAAATAAAGACTTAGAGTTTTAGACCTGTGTTGTATTATAATTATTGACTGCGCAGAGTAGGTTTATCTTGTTTGGAGTTCATTGAGAATCTTGGATTTATATTGTCATGTCTTTCATTAAATTTGGGGAGTTTGCAGCCATTAATTCTTTGATTCTCTCTGCCCCTTTCTCTCTTTCTCTTCCTCTGAAACTCCCACAATGTGTATATTGCTATACTTATAGTATCCCACACATTCCTCAGGCTCTGTTCACTTTTCTTCATTGTGCTCCTCAGACTGAATGATTTCAATTGTCTTAGCTTCAAGTTCTCTGATTCTTTCTTCTGCCAGCTCCAATCTGCTATTTAACCTTTCTGGGGAAATTTTAATTTCTGTTCCTGTGGTCTTCAGCTCTGCTATGTTCCTTTTCATAATTTCCATTTCTCTATTGATATTATTCCTGTATTAATCTAAGATTTTCTTGATTTTCTTTGGTTCTTTGTCCATATTTTTCTTTAGCTCTTTGAGCATATTTAGAACCATTTTTAAGGTCTTTATCTGGTATGTCCTAGGTCTGGTCCTCCTCATTGATGATTTATAATACTTTAATTTTCTCCTTTGCCTGGACCATTACTTCCTGTTTCTTTGTATGTTTTTAAACCTTTTTTGAACCCTGGAGATTTTGAAATTTTAACATGTTATCTCTGAAATAGACTCTGAGGCATATGTTCCTTAAGCTTGTATTCAGCTAGGATTATAACAGAGATTTCTTTGAATGCCAAGAGATAATATGAAAAAAAAAAAACAAAAACAGAAGAAGAAAAAGAAAAAAGAAAAAAGAAAAAAGAAAAAAAAAAAAAGAATAAAATAAAACACCTTTCCCTGTTTTTGCAGATTAACCTTTGAGAGTACACTCCTACAGGGCTTATCAATACAATACTTTAGAGAATAGCTCCAAGCCAAAATGTAGGGGACCCTTGATCCTTTCTACATATTAATCTTGTCATGGACATGCACTTGTGGCCCTAGGAATTTCCTGGTTTACATGGTTCTGAGTGTCCCTCTTCTCTAGGAAACAATTTCCTCATGCTGCACTGTATATACTATAGCAAGCAATCCCTTGCCCCAGGAAGTCACTTCCCTGCTCTCCCACGGTGTTCAACTGGAGAGCTCTGAGCTACCTTCTACACACAGGGGCAGTTCTGGGAAGGCAAGCCTATGACTAATATCCTGGTTTAGTTTTTCATGCCACTATCAGACAGATTGGACTAGACATACATGCTCCCAATATGCTCAAGAACTGGGCCCAGGGATTCACACTCAGAGCGAGGGTGGAGACTGGCCAGCCAGGAGGCCAAAGATCCTCTTACTTTTAAGTAGCCTTTTTCTCGGTTTGATGCTCATCCTATTATTGAAGTCCTTTACCTCTATTTTCTGGAGCTTTAAGAGAGCTATATCTGCCAGCTCTTGCTGGTTGTTCATATGTTTCATGGGGGAACAGAGCCCTGAATTGTTCCACTTCACCTCTTTATCCAGGGAGGTATTTTTTAACAAACAAGTTTCCTTAATTAATTATGGGCAATTTACTTTCTAATCAGATTTAAGCAGTTGTACAATACAGACAGGAACAAGTTATATTTGAGTCCTTACATTTTCAAAAATTAGTATGTATTTTATGTTTGTACTAATTAGCCTATCCATAAATAATTTATTTCCTACCACTCCAGGGTTCAGTTTCTTCATATCAAAAAATGACAAGTTTCAGTTAATTGAGTCCTGAATGCTCTCCCAGCTCTAATTAAATTCAGATTTACTTAACACATTGCCTACAGATTCCTATAGAAAGTGCTTCATGATATATAAAAGAGTTACTCACCATTCCTGACCCCAGACAATTTATAACCCAGAAGCCAAAGCAAATAAGGCAGTCAATAATTATAACACAACACAGCTCCAAAACTCTAAGTCTTTAATTCTAACTAAAAAATATTATAAAAGGTATACAACTGTGTATAAGGTAAAATTAATGTAGTTGAAGCATGTAACACAAAGCAAATCCCCCACAATTGAGATGTACATGCTAGAGGTTTTAGTGCATTTTTATGAGATCTTCTCACAAGTATTTTAGGGGTTATGCTGCCATGTCACCCACAAAAATGCCAGGGTTGTATTTACCTTATAATGAGTCCCCTCCATATTAGGATATGTTGATTGAATGCATAACATACAATTTCAGACCACATTTATCTTTATCAGTGACTACTGCAGCAAAGTGGTCATCAGGCAAAACTTTGATTTCCTTAATCCACTTGTTTTGTATCTTGGAAAATTTTATTTGCTTGGCAGCTTTTTCAACATTACATCTCTTTCATCTCACAAATTTGTTTCAGCCAATTGAATCAAGGTTATGGTACCATCATTCATCTTTTAATAAACAATGAAAATCAGGAAGATTAAAAAGTGACAGCCGTAAATAGAGCATAAAATACAACCAAGGTAGCAAAAATTTAATTAGTATGGCTTTAACATGATTTTCAAAGGTCTCCAGTCTGGCATTTGGGCCCCATTTCCTGGCTAGTTTAAAATGAGACCAAGGATCTCAAATGATGTGCCCAAGGAGAGGTCAAGAGTCAGTGACAGAACCAGCCCCAAGTCCTGTCAGCATAGAAGCAGGGGTTGAACACATGCAATATATGTTATTAACTTCAAAAGACTCAAGATCACAATTTTCATTAATAAAAATGTAGTCCATTTTAAATCTTGAAGTGGTACTTCCCTAGTTACTAACTTGAAAAATGTTATAGTATTGGATGTCATAGGTTGTGACCTCAAGGAAAGAGACACTGAGGTGAAGATTTGCAAGCAGGTGGCTTATTGTGCAATGTCCTTCGGAAAGACATCTGTAAGAGAGTGAGAGAAGCAGGATTGGGAAAGAAGTTAAACTGCAGTGTATTTGCCACAGAGGCCTCTGGGGCTGGTTTATTTCTCTACCAACTACCCAAGTTGAATCAAGGAGGTTAGACCTTTATACCTCATATTGACCTGTTTGGGGATGGTAGGTTGCTCCCAGGGAGGAGGTCATAACCTTAGGTGAATAGGTTCCCTTTGTTTGAGAACAAGTCCCAAGGAGGGACTTAGCTGTGAACAATCAGCAGACAACTCTCCTGGCAGGTGAGAAATGGGTGGTCCTGAGGAGGGAATCTGGGCTGTGCACTAACTTAGCATCCACTAGAATTTACCCCTTGCATCGCTCAAATCCATTTGCTTCACCCATCTGGGAAGAACTCCTCCAACACTCTGCTTGGAACCTTTTCCTGTGGAAATTTCCAAGAGGAAGGCTAGCAGAACAAACCACAGCTTCCATGATTACAGCTAGTCTCAGGGCACCAACTAATACTCATCATTTCCTTCCTCTACTGTCCATCTAGATTACCCTCAGCTAGCACCACTGGTAGTCTTCTTAGCCTTATCTGATGGGTGATGGGATGAACTTGACTCTAATCCTTGAGATTTAGAGTCCTCAGACCTTCTCACAAATATGACTTCTGCACTTGTCCATTTATTGTCAAAATGGATAACAGGGAAACAAGAGGTGTCCCATCGAACCATCTGGTTACCAAGCATCTTCTCTCCTGCCCCCATGTATAACAACAGCCCTACTGTCTCCTAATTAATAGGATCAATTACCCCTGCTATTAAGATGCTTCTTCCTTGCCTGCTGGTGGTCTTGGTACAAGGAGTTACAAGTGACCAGAGTTTGAAATTTAATGGGAATTGATGTGTTCACTTATGGAAGACTTCCTCCTCTAGGAACCACATCATCTGGAATAATTGAGCCTTGAGAAGAGAATCCCAGAATCCCCAAGTGCTTATCTGAAATTCATGGTAAGCATAGCACAGAGAGTATATACAAGAGAGTATAGAGATTAGTGAGTAAAATAAAAGATTGGGAGAAAAGTTTAATGATTATTATAGCGATTCAGACAAAAACTGACTAGGGCCTAAAGTAAGACAGCAGCAGCAATGAATAAGAAAAGTAGGCATCAGAGACATTAAAAAGGTGAAATGAGCCATATAAATAGAAGAAGGGTTCTAAGGGAAAATGAGGAATTTCAGATAATTTTCACGATTATAAGTTAGCTTACTATTAACAAAGATAGAAGATAAAGTGCAAAGAGCAGATTTGGTACTTTACTTACCTTGTTTTCAACATGCCACAGGAGACTATTTATATTTTGGGATCCTATACTGACAAATCAGTGACATTGGGGAAGTCCCCTGGATCCTTGTTTGTTAGTTTCAAACTTCAAGACTCCTTTAAATGACCTACATATAGGAGTTAGGTGGGCTCTTTGAATTCCAGAATCTAACTAGCATAACTTTAAAAATGTTGCATGTATATTGTGCTTCTGTAGAAATTATTAAAAGTCGAGTATGACTAATAAGGCTAATTATCACAATATACAATACTAATTTAAATTGGAAATGGTACTATAGAATGAAATAAGATGAGTGATAATATTTCTTGTTAGCCTACTCTAAAAGCAAATCAAAAAGAGGAATTACAGAAACATTTGGAGCAGTGGGAACTGCATTGGAATAAGCAAATATTTTGAAGGGTTCAGGACATCCTTGGAAGCCTAAGTATCATCTTTGTAAAAATTCATCCTATTCTTTTACAGTCACTCATCATTCTGCTAACAAATTATCTGTTATGACCTGCTGTGACTGGCACAATTGAGTTGGGCATCATAGAGTACAGAAATTTTGGTAATGAATCTGTCTTACTATTACAGCACTTTCAGATAATTTGATTTTAGGGTCTTTTTTTCTAGTAGTTTTTATAATAGAGTTTATTTTGATAAATAAGTGCATCTCTTGCTTGATTTTCATATAAAATACCCCTTCTCCTACAACATGATTCCTATTGGCTCTCATAACCATTTTACAGTGTTTGCACCTTCACTTCTATCTCTGTATCTAAGATTCTCTGGTTTGTCTCCCTGTGCTTTCACTTCCTCTAGTTTTTTTTTTTTTTTTTTTCCCAACTGTCCAGTATTGACTTCTCTGTAGAGCCATGTTGTCCAGTACAGCAGTGTGGTAGACATAATACTGGTCCCCCCCAAATGCCCACGTCTTAATCTCCAGAACCTGTGAATATGTTAACCTCTCACAGCAAAGGGGAATTTGAAAATATGATTAAGTTAAGGATCTTGAGTTGAGGAGATAATCCTGAATTATTCAGGTGGGGCCAATGTAAACACAAGTGTCTTTTTAAGGGGACGAGAGAGGCAGGAGAGTTAGAGAAGGAAATGTGTCAATAAAACCAGAGGTTAGAGTGATGCAACTACATGCCAAGGAATGTGGGCAGCCTCTAGACACCAGAAAAGACAAGGAATGGATTCTCTCCTAGAGCCTCCAGAAGGAATGCAAATTTACTGTTGCCTTGTTTTGGGTCCCAGAAGATCCATTTTGGACTTCTGACCTCCATAACTATAGGATTATAAATGTGTGATATTTTAAGCCACTAAATTTCTTGTAATTTTTTATAGCAGCAATGGTTACATGTAGGTAATTAAATTTAAACTAAGTAACCTATAAAAATTTAAAACTTCAGTTCCTCAGACACTCTTTCCATATTTCAAATGCTTAATAGTGATATATGACTAGTCCCTACCATTTTAGACAGGGCAGATTATAGAACATTTCCATCATTTTGAAAGTGTTATTGATTGTTCTGTTGTTGATGCCTCTCTGTTGTAGATTTAAGAGAAATAAATCAAGCTTCTTCCCTTTAATTCTAAAGCTCTTTGTCAAGAGTAGGAGCCCTGAAATCTATCCTAGGCAGCAGATATGATCCTGACTCAAAACATTATTTGATGCAATTGTTTCAGGAATTAAATGTCAGCCCACAGATAAGGGAAGGGAGGGGCAGTTCGTTCCTGTACTTTATTAGGATCACTGTAATGAAAATGTCATAGAGTTATAGAAGATTTTTAAGTGGGATGAAACTTTTGATACCTGCATCTCCTAACTCTCAGTTCAAAGTGTTTTCCTGTTTTCTCCACTGCTGTAAGAGTTGGGTTGTTTATTTTTATGCTGCCAGTGCCTTTCTAACAGCAGTGGATGGGTTCACTGGTGATGTCCTCAATTTCCTGATGTCCTAAACATAACGAGAGATATCTTGGACTCTTTATTAAACTGAATAATGTATTTTACTCCATTTCATAAACTAAGCAACATACTGCTTTCACAGCTCAGTAGATGAAATTTCTGTGGCTTTTTTTTTTTTTAAGATTTTAAAAAAGAAGCTTTATATTAATAAATCTTGCATCAAAATATAGGGCATTCCCATAGCCCCCCCCCACTCACCCTCCCACACTTTCCCCCATTAACAACATCCTTCATTAGTATGGTATATTTGTTACAATTGCTGAACACATATTGAAGCACTGCTACTACCCATGGACTATAGTTTACATTATAGTTTACACTGTGCCACACAATTTTATAGGTTTTGATAAAATGTATATGGTCTGTATCCATCATTGAAATATCATGCAGGACAATTCCAATGTCCCCAAATTACCCCACGTTACACATATTCTTCCCTCTCCCTCCCCTCATAACCTCTGGTGGCCACTGCCTCTATATCAATGATACAAGTTCTTCCATTGCTAGAATAATAATAAGTCTACTTTAGTCCATAGTTGCATTGGCCCCTTATGTTTGTTCATTCCTTATTCTCGAGGATTTGGGGATAGTGATGCCCATCTGTTTCTGATTGAGAAGGGGTTTAGATCCCATAGGGCAGATGGATGGAACTGTCTTACCTGCAGTTGTACATACTCTGTTTTTTGGGATGGACATTGTCCATCACCATCCTTTGGTTAGTTGTCCTGGACAAGTCCAATGAATTGGAGAGTAGATGTTGAAAATCTGCTGAGTCTCAGGGCTCAATTGGCATATGAACAGACTGAAG
Organism: Tolypeutes matacus; assembly: GCA_026826555.1. Lineage (NCBI taxonomy): Eukaryota > Metazoa > Chordata > Mammalia > Cingulata > Chlamyphoridae > Tolypeutes > Tolypeutes matacus. The sequence goes on along the minus strand of JAKSZT010053783.1, from coordinate 15,136,052 downwards.
ATTTAGGTATCTGGGACATATATTTAATGAGTACAGTGTTAATTATAGGTTCAAATAAAAGGGGCAGAAGAGCCATGTGTAAGGAAATTATAAATGAATCTAACTCTGTTACATTGGGGAGCATATATTCCAAAGTAAGGTCCACTGACAGGGTGCCGAATTCCTGAGATTGTCTGTTCTGCCTATAGTGTCTAGATGTCTCTTGAGCTCTCAGGAGCCCCCCTGTTTGAGGCACTGTTTACTGTGACAATTAGTGAGATCCTGCTGAGATGTATGAAAGTATAACCTCTGGAATGACCTCCTGACTTACTTTGAAACCTCTTTGCCATAAAATCACATTTGTATTTACTATTTCCCCCTTTTTGTCAAGGTCTTTTTTCAAATGCATCACTAGTTGGTGCTTAGTAATAATCCCTCAGTGCCAGGGAGGCTCATCCCTGGAAGTCATGTCCAATACCAGGAGGAAGGTAGTACATTTATATGCTGAGTTTGGCTTAGAGAGAGGCCACATTCGAGCAACAAGGAGGCTTTCAGGAAGTAACTCTTAGGAAATATATAATACTAGGCTAAGTTTCAATTTCACAACAACAAGGTTAATAAGTACAACCATCAATATCAAGCATCTGCCTTAATGATCTGTTCTCTTTTGCTAGGCATTGCCCATGTACTCAGGGGATTCTTGCTGCTCTATTAGAGTACACACGAGGACTTCCAGGATGGGAGTTCAATAATCTCTGTTATTGTGTGGGACTCCACCCACTGAGACAATGCCCTATGACCTCTTGAACATATTCATATTCCACAGAGGCCTGCCTCAGGTACCTCTCCCCACACATTCCCCTATCACTGACACCCCATACCAGAGATCCTCCCCTGCAACGGTTGTGACCCTTCTGCAACCCAAAACCTCTCCAAAAACAAAGCCAAAAAATAAACAAATAAAATAATAAGAAATAAAAAATAAAATACAAAATAAAATAATGTTTTCATTGTATCTTTCATCACCATGAGAGCTATCTTTTATGTACAGTGACAATTTCTTCTGTATATTCCCCCAGTGTCTTATTTTTTTCACTTTATCTTCAAAGAAGCTTTAGATTAGACAAAAGGCACATAGACAATATAGGAGTTTCCCATATACTCAACCTCCTCCCCCTCTCATACACTCCCCTATTAATAACATTTTACATGTGTACAGTACATTTCTCACAAATGACACACCATCTTGGACTCTTGATTATTACAATTCTGTTCTGGATAAAATAAAACTAGAATAATAAATATTGGAATTGTTTTCCACTGTATCCTACAAAATAGTTACCTCTATTGGATTGGAATTTCTTTGTTGTGTCAGACTGCTCCATGGTTTAAAAAGTAGCAAAGAGGTCTTTAGCTGTAGATGGAAATCAGCTAAATTTAATATTCGCTGCATCAGGAGACTAATTTTCTCTGCACAGAAAATATAAACCACGTGGGTTAACTGTCTTAAAAGAATCATAGAGTCAAAATTCATACACAAAGAATCAATTCAACATGTTGTGCTAAGCAATGGGAAAAGTTCTTCAGAAGGTTATAAAATATCTAAGTAAGTAGAGCAAGTATATGAGAAATCTTCGAAAATGCATATCATGAGCATTATTAGCATGAAAATATGCTCAATGCACATGGGATTACGGAAGAAGATCACCCTTTATGAGTCTGTTCCTGGTATGTTTCAAACTTAGGAATTTCCTTAGAAAAACTTTGTCTTAAATACTCTCAAATGGGATTTCCTGGACCATTATCACACCTTTTTCAGTTATTTTTTAGTTATTTTATTCTAATGGCAACTATATACCATTTGCTTCTTTGTTCTCAAATCTGTTCCCTGTTATCTCCAATAATGAACTGACTACTATATACTCTTATTTCCCAGTCTCTCCTGCCGTCTCTTTAAGTTTGGCCAATCAGAGGCTGTGGCAGGAGATTAGAGGATTGGAGGTGGGGAGAAGCCACAGTATGTCTGCACCTCTCTCCGCTTCAGGTGACATCTCTATCAGTAGCTGCATCTTTTCTATATCCCTGGCTCCAGTTACCCTGTGAATTCCATTAGATACTCGTTTTTTTTTTTGTTTTTTTTTTTTTTTGTTTTGTTTTTTTTATTATGGGTAAAAATCAAAATTCTCACAATACATACAAACATTTGTAAAATGATATATAAATATATATGCATATATGTGTATTTGCTTACAAAAATGTTATTTATATATATATATATGCATATATTTTAAGAGGTGCTTAGATTACCCAAAACACTACATGGAACCCACTGGGATTCCCATATTGCCCACCTCCCACACCTCCCACCACATCCCACACAAACATCTCCCACAGTGTGGCCCACCAACCTCAATGAACCCACACATCCTGGAGCCCCGCCACCAACCACAGACCACAGTCCACACCGCAGACCACACTCTCCCCCACTCAGCCCTGAGCGGTGTGTGCTGATCCAAAATGGACCACATCCATCGCCACAACAGTACTCAGGACAACCTCCAACTCCCAAAGAAGCCCCTGTATCTCAACTGCTCATCCCCTCCCTACCCAAAAACTGTCAAGTGGCCACTGGCTCCACCTCATTGTTATAATTTCTTGCATTGCAAGAATCACCATATGTGAGCAAGAGAATACCATCAAGTCCACTCTAGTCCATAGTTCTTCCCCCAATCCAGAGGCGACTGGGATGGTGATGCCCACTCCAACTCCAAGTGAGAGAGGGCTTATATACCATGGATATGGTGGGTGGGATGATCCTGCCTGCAGATGCAGGCCCTCTCCATTCCCTGGGATGGCCATTTCCCATCGTTGTCTCCTCACCAGGTGACTTGGATGAGTTGCAGCTCCACCTAGATTTCATGCACACCTGGCACATAGGTAGGCGGGAGGCTCCAGTCTCTGGAAGTATACCTAAGAAACTCCAGCATCACATATAGGTTTGAATAGAAGGGACTGGTGAACCATGTGCAGGGAGGACTTATTTGAGTCTAATTCTGTCACTCTCAGGAGCACAGATTCCAAAATAGAACCCACTGATAAGGCATCAGTCTCTGGGGCTATCCCCCCTTATACAAGACCAGGGTGTCTCTGGAGCTCTCAGGAACCCCACTCGTTTTTATACTTTACAAAGTTTGAGTGGGTTTTTATTACCTCCTATCACAATGACTTTCTCCAGGGCACTTCTGTAATTTTTTTCACCATTTAACCATATTGCAATGCAGCCTCAGATACTTACCTTCTTCAGCAGGAAGGACTTATAATAAATGGCAAGAGGAAGAGTCTGCTCATCCCAGGAACAACATTCCCATCTTTCCATAATAAGTTTCTTTCTAACTCTGAACTAAAACAAACTGATAGTCTTTCAGGTCTCCCTATCTCTCAAAATTCTCCCGTGAACTTGATGGGAGAGTATTAGGGCAAACACCTTGGATCCATAATAGATTTAGGGAATAAAAATAAAAGCTGAAATAACTAAATAACTGCTAAATAACCTCAGTATCAGTCACATGAGTCAAAACAAATTCCTAAACACTGAATATAACCAATAGAAAACTTTTGGAGATACTTTCTGATCATATTAGTATGGGCCAGGATCGATCTCTTTTAACAATTTTTTTTTTTTTTATCATGTTAGGTCTAGTGCATATTTAAATGGAAAAGAAATAAATTGTGAACTTTATTTGATACCATGTCTAATGCAAATATCTTCTCGTACAGTCTTTTCACTCTCTAGATGATATTGAGTAGTAGTTCTTAATTTTAACATAGCCTAATATATCAGTCTTTTATAATTAGTGCTTTTTGAATTCTGATAAGAAATCTTTGGATATCCCATTGTCCTGAAGATATTCTCCTATGTTAGCTTAAAGCATTATAGAGCAAAATTAAGTATGTAGTTATGACATTTTCTTTATTAAAATGCACCAGAAAAGGAGGAAAAAGGCAAGCCTCTGAGAACTTTGACGATAGAAATCTGCAGACCTAGTCTAAGATGGGGTTGTGATTAGGGTGCTCCTGGAGATGACAGAGGACAGCCTGCCACATGTGCTTGACAGCTAAACTCTCAAGGATTTAGGGAGAACCCATAAATACAAATTGGGTTTTTTTTGATGTCCTAGCCAGCCTACTGAAGGGCAGAGTGCCTAGACTGACCACTTTCTTAGCTGCAAGCTTCTCAGTTACCAACCAGAAGACATTCCCCTCTGATCCTTTCCCCTTTTTGTTAGCTAGATCCCTTCTGCTCAATAGACTTCCAAAAACCCAATTCCAGACACACAATCGTCCCGAATGCACACAGCCCACTGGAAAATGTAGTCCAGTCTCTCTGTCACTCCCATTTCTGGCTCAGGTATCAGTCCTGCTGGTGTCTTGGCTATTCTTCCATACCCCAAAACTTTGGGGGATAAATTTTAGTTCAGCTCACCACAAATATAAGCAGAGGCAGGGAGAAAAACATCCTTTGCATGCTTGCTTACTATGATTAACAAAAATTAACCTCCCAGTGCTACATACTCCCCATAAATTTGAATAACATCTATGGAACATTTTGGGTCCCTTAAAATTGTAGCAATATGAATATGCAGGGTGCTGTTAGTCTTCCATCTTGTTCCCATATTCTGGCCTAAATGCGGAAAACCTTGTACCACACTAATGAAGGATGTTGTTAATGTGGGGAAATGTGGAAGAGGTAGGGAGTGGGGCATGTGGGAATCCCCTATATTTTTCATGTAACATTTATGTAATCTAAGTATCATTAAAAAATAAAAAAGTATATATATTAAAAAAAAACACTAACCAATAACACATGGCCATGGTTAACAGTATGCCATAGGTGTACAATGCATATAAAAATCTCCTTTTCATATGACATAGGTCCAAGAATTATTGCCTCCACAATTCTTGTCCTTTTTTTGTGATGACTGCTAAGCAAAATAGCTACTGAGAGGATAAATGCTTTTGTTTTAGAAAGATCAAAATGTACTGCAAAAAAAAATGGTCTGGCCTAATGCAGAGCCGAGTGAGCTACACGCGGTGTGAAAACTGCCAATCTCACAGGAGAACTGTTGATATCTGAGTTTCTGTTACTTATCCTTTGTTGAAGCTCTGAACTTGCTGTGCTGCATTTTTTTTTTTTTTTTTTTTTGGTGCCACCTATATGCTAATTAATTACAGAACCAGCATTTACTTACACTTATTAAATCAAATGCAGGTTTGGCCTTGCCTTGTTATTTCATCCATCTATCCATTCAGTCATTCATTCAAAAAAATGATTGTTGGCTACTTGATATTTGCAAGGTTATTTGACACTTTGTAATATAAAAGTTATAAAGATAAATAAGTTTATTCCATGTCTTCACTAATTTCACCTTCAATCAAGGAAGATAGGCCAAAAAAAAAAAAAAAAAAACCCACAAAGAAAATAAACAATTATAAGTAATAAAGACAAAGTAAAAGTAAAAGGAGAGGTTATTTATTACCTGAGGGAAATAGGAAAGCCAGAATGATCTTTTCAAGAAGCAAATCTGATCATGTCTCTCCTCTACTTAAATCCCTCTAATTACACTTCCCATCACATTCAGAATAAAAAACAAGTTCTGAACATTTCAAATCAACCTTCATCTATTTAGCCAGCCTTAAATCCTGCTGTTCTCTGTTTTATCCACTATACCTCAGCCACACTGGCCTTCAACTCAAACAGGATGTAAAATATAGAATTTTTAATTAAATTTCATATGGGTTTCATGTCTTCTGTTTATTATGTCAAAGGAGCCTCTCCTGTAACATGTCAAAAAACAGTGGAGTCACCATAAAATACTTTTGGCAAAGAGTCAAAATTCCCAATGATAGGTGGTAGGGGAGGAAATGAAGGATTTATGCCATGGCTTTTCATTACACCCACAGCATTTTGCTTTGATTTTAAAGTGATGTCCTTCCACAATAACCTAAGAACTTATACTTACAATGCATTAGACTCTCCTGGGGTGCTTGAAAATCTGATTACTATTAAGTATGCCTTGTGTGAGACCAATAAATTGGCATTTTAACTAGTTTCCCAAATGATATAATTTGGTGAACAGTGGAGAACATTTGGGAAATTCTGCTGTAGGTCACAATGAAAGTACTTCTTTTTTAAAAACAAAAATAGGAACCAAACAATATCTCCTCATTTTATTAGAAGAATAGAAAAACAGGAATACAAACCCCCATATCTGAAAGAGTGGGGTTGCCAACCTTAGCAAATAAATATACAGGACATGCAACTGAATTTTAACTTCAGATAAACAATGATTTTTTTTTTTTACTTTAAGTATGTCCCAAATATTGAAAGAGACATAGTTATTCTAAAAAAGTCTTTGTTTTCCTGAAATCCAAATTTAACTGGGTGTTGAATATTTGGCAACCTATGAGGGTTTTAAATTTAAGCTATTATTTGCCTAGGCCTAATAGGACAAGATAAAAAGGAGTGATAGAGATTGAACAACCAGCAAGGACTGATAGAAACATCTCTCTTCAAAGCTCTAGAAAACATTCTAAGGATTGCAGTAACAGGGTGAGCCCCAAATCCAGAAAAAGTCAATTTAAAAATGGTAGGGAACCCCACCCAATCAAGATGGCAAAGTGGGGTGCTTCAGGGTTCCATCTACCCCCACAGAAGCTTTAAACAGTCAGTAAGAACTGGCTGAGACATATTTCCCAAAGCTTTAGAAAACAGTTAAAGAAATGCAGTAACAGAGAAAGTGCCGAATCAAGAAAAGGGCTACTTAAAAGTGGTAGAATCTTGTGGTCCTCTGGTTGGTCCCTACCACCCCTCACTAACTGGGCACAGAGCAAGCCTGCACTCCCAGTGTGGATCCTTGGTCCCAGTTCTGGAGGGAGCAGAGTAACTTTTGTGCATATATGGGAAGGATGTATGTATGGTCCCACCTGGTAGTGGCCTGAGAAACTCATTGTTCTGAACTTGTTCTGTGTGTAGAAGGCAGCTCTTGGAACTCTCCTACAAAACACAGTGGGAGAGCAGTCAAATCATGCTGCTTGGGGCAAGAAATTGCTGGCTATAGGGCATACAGTACAGTGCTAGGGACTGTGAGGGAACTGTTTCTTAGGGAAGAGGGGACATTTGGAACTGTGTAAACCATGGAATTCCTGGGGCCACACAGGCATGCCCAATATGACATGCATGCACAGAAAGAACCAGAGGCTCTATGCTTTAGCCTGGAACTATTCTTCAAATTTTTTGCATGGATAAGCTCTGAAGAAGAGGTCAACCTACAAAAACAGGGAAAGCTGTTTTCTTTTTTTCAAAATCTCTATCATAACACTAGCTGTATACAAGCTTAAGGAATAGATACTTCGGAGTCTTAATCCCAGTAATAATACATTAAAATATCAATGCCCAGGTTTCAACAAAAGGTTAAAAAACATACTAAGAAACAAGCAGTTGTGGCCCAGGCAAAGGAGAAAACTAAAGCATTAGAAACCATCAATGAAGAGGCATAGACTTAGGACATACCAGGCAAAGACTTTTAAAAATATACTCCTAAACTGCTTAAGGGCTAAGGAAGCATGGACAAAACACTAAAGGAAATCAGGAAAATGATAGATGAATATCAAAAGAGAGATAGAAACTATGAAAAGGAACCCAACAGAGCTGAAAAACACAGTAACAGAAATTAAAAGTTCCCTAGAGGGGTTCAACAGCAGCTAAGAGCTGGCAGAAGAAAGAATTAGTGAGCTTGAAGATAAGATCATTTAAATCATTCCATCTGAGGAGCAGAATGAAGAAAGAATGAAGAAAAGTGAACAGAGCTTGAGGAACCTGTGAGAGTCCCAGAAGGAAAAGAGAGAAAGGGGGCAGACAAAATATTCAAGAAATAATTATTGAAAACTTTCCAAATTTAATGAAAGACATCAATATACATATCCAAGATGATCGGTGAACTCCAAACAGGATAAACACAAATAGACTCACACTGCACCATGTTATAATCAAACTGTCGAATGCCAAAGATAAAGAGAGAATTCTGAAAACTGCAAGGGAGAAACAACATGTTGCAAACAAGAGAATCTCAATAAGATTAAGCCTGATTTCTCATCATTAATATGACATATTCCAAATGCTGAAAGCAAAACTCTGTCAACCAAGAATTCTATATCTGGAAAAACTATCTTTCAAAAATGAGGGAGTGATTAAGACATTCTCAGATAAAGAAAAGCTGAAGGAGTATGTCACCACTAGATGGGCCCTACAAGAAAGTTCTGCAGTGTGGAGCAAATTGCTATATTGTGCATTGTGAGAACATAGACTGAGGTGCAACAGAGACGTTCAGCAATTGACTGCTTTACACAGCACAAGGGATCCAAATGAGAAGGGGAAGATATACCATCACGACAAGTCCCCAGGGGAGACCAAGTGCTCAGATCAAATTCTGCAACTCCACTTGACCTGCTTTGTGCCAGAGAAGAAGGACACATACGCTGCTAAAGTATTGGGTTTTTATACATCCCAGGGGAAAAGGTCCTTCCCAATGAACAAAAAGCATTCATCAAACAACTTTTGTGCCCCAGCAAGCAGGTGGGGCTGGTTGAGATTTAACATCTTCCCTGGGCTGCTTATAGTCTCTTGCAAAATGGAAACATACTGAACACTGTATTCAAGCAAGTAAAAAATGGAAACATACCAAACATCTGTATGCAAACAGGGTAAAAAAGGAGGGGGTTAAGAGAGGGCTGAGAGACAGCTGCTGAATGTGTCCCTGAGTCCCCAGCCTGCAGTTTGAAAGGAAAGGACAACAGACAATAGATCAAAGTTGCTTGAAGAAATAAAGATCTCTGGTGAGGGTAACAATATGGGTAAATATAAATGCCAGTAGTACTGTATTTTTGGTTTGAAACTACAGGATCTAAAAAGTAAATGCATAAAAGGTAAAGATAAATCACTTTGTCCTCATAATGTATAAACACATAATTTTTTAAAAAGAACTACACAAAAGTGGGGAATAGAGGGATATAAGAACATAATTTGTGCATACTATTGATGTTCAGTTGGTATTAAAGCAAATGAGATTTGTTATAGACTTAGAATCTTAGATTTTATCCCCACTGTAACTACAAAGAAAATATCAGAGAAGATGCAAGCTCATAGAGACAGAAATTAGGGCAGAGGTTGCCAGAGGTGGAAGGAAGGGTCAGGGGAATGGGAAGTTTACGTAATCAGTATAGGTATTTCTGTTAAGGATGATGGGAAAGTTCTAATAATGAAAGTTGGTGAGGGTACTGCAATTTTGTGAATGTGATTAATCCCATTGAATGATATGCTTGGGAATGGTTGAATTGGTAAGTTTATGTTGTATATATGTTTCAACAATTTTTTTAAAAAGGAAAGAAAAACTAAAGAGACAATGATGTTTAAATGCAATACAGTCCTGGATGGGATCTAGCAAGGGAGGAGAAAAGGGTCAAAGGGACTTTGTTGGGACTTATGAAAAAAATTGGAATATTGATTGTAAACTTCGTATCAAAGTTAATTTTCTTGAACTTGATAATTATACTTGAGGTAGCTACACAAGTGAATATCTGTTCGTAGTTAACGTATATAGCAGTATTAAGTATTCAAGGGGTATAATGTATACAACCCATGCTACAGTGTTCAGAAAATGAATAGATAGATGATTGATTGATAGATAGATAGATAGATAGATAGATAGATAGATAGATAGATAGATAGA
>JAKSZT010053783.1:15047352-15126278 GCA_026826555.1 Tolypeutes matacus | reverse complement strand
AGATAGATAGATAGATAGATAGATAGATAGATAGATAGATAGATAGACAGACATGACAAATGTGGCAAAATGTTAAAATTTGTGGGTCTGAATATATGGTGGTATAGAAATATGTTGGAGGTCTCTATATATCATTTGTATTATTTTTGTAACTGTTCAGTAAGTTTAAAAGTATTGTAAAATAAAGTTTTGTCAGTTTTTTTATTGTTTTTTGTTTTTTTTTTAAGAGCAAGGAATTGTATTCCCCTTCTCAAATAGCAAAGTGTATGCCTATAATAGTTGGTAAATCTGGGCATTTGAGTAGGAGGATCATTAGAAACCTGTGTATTATTTCTGTATCATTTTTCCACCTTTCCTGTAAGTTTTTATTTCAAAATTAAAGTTTTTTTTTAAAGGAATGATAGCACCTTGTGTTTTCATATGCTAAAGGCTGCTAAGGCAATATACCAGAAGTGGGTTGGTTTTTACAGTGGGGATTTATAAGCTTAGAAACTTACAGTTTCAACACTGAGAAAAAGTCCAAATCAGGGCTATAGCAAGAGACGCTTTCTCCCTGCGTAACAGCTGTGAGTGATCAGGCACATGGCAGTGTCTACTCGTCTCTGCCCTCTCCTCATTGCTTTGAGCTTTTGGCTTCAATGACTCCTCCTTACTTCTGTGTTCTATTGATTTAAGCTTCTGGCTCCTGGGGTTTTCTCTCTCAGCTTCTGGGTGTGTCTCTGCATGTTTCTCCCACTTATAAATGACTCCAGTAAGAGGATTAAGACCCACCCTTCGTCATGCAATCTAATCAAAGGCCCTTAACTGAAATAATTTAATTAAAAGTTCCCACCTACAATAGGTTTACATGAATAGGACTGGATTAACTCTAAAGATTTGATCTTCTGGGGTCCACCCAGCTTCAAATAGTCACAACTCATTATTTAAAAAAATAAAAATAAATAAATAAAAAACACAAATAAATAATTTGGCACTCTCTGTACTAGATATATTGCTAGAGCTTTCATTTCATTTGACTGTAGCTACATCTGACAAAGGATATTGAGACAGAATCCACAAATGTGCTCCATATTACCAAGAGATGATGTTTTCTGAGCCAAGCTGAGCTGCATTTCTCATTGCCGTGAAAATACCAAAGTCAGCTCCCAAGAGAGAAGAGTTGGATGCTCTTCAGATGGTAAATTTGAAAGAGCTTTATTTTCTGTTTAAAAGAAAATTCCATTTATCTGGTGTAGCAGTTTGATATTGTTTATGAATTCCAAAAATAGATTTTGGATTATGTTTGTGAACTGGTCTTTTCCTCTGGGCATGTTAGATTATATTGGATTCAGAGGTTTCACTTTTACTTGATTAAATAATGATTAAGGCTTTGACTGGGCCATGTCATTAGGACATTTTGTCCCTGCCCCCTTGGTGGGTGGGGACTCACAGAGAAACCTCATGGTAGAGAAAGGAGGTTGGAGATTTGAGCTGGAGCCCAGGGAAGTAAACACACAGGAGAAGAACACAGAGAAATAGAGACAGTTCCATAGACACAGCAGAGGCCCCAGGAAGAGAGAGACAAGACCTAGAGAAACCGATAGTCTACAGCTGACCTTGTGGAGAGAACAGAGCAGCTGAGCCTGGACAGGAACAAGCCCCAGAGAGAGATGAGACTTATCCCAGCTTACAGCTGATATTGGAAGAAGCTGAGACCACGGAGCCTTAAGAGGAAGAGGAAGCCTGAACTCTTGCAGGCATTGGCAGCCATCTTGCTCCAAAGCATGGCAACAGTCTTTGGTGAAGGAAGTAACTTAATACTTTACAGCCTGGTAACTGTAAGCTTCCACCCCAAATAAATACCCTTTATAAAAGCCAACAGATTTCTGGTATTTTGCACCAGCACCCCTTTGGCTGACTAATACATCTGGATATCAGACATCTAGCAAATTCAGTTACCCATAAAAATCATAAATTCACAAAGAAAGGGGCAAAGCCTCAGAAGTTAGAAAGAAATGGCCTATGTCCTTACCTATTGGCATGTGATTATGAATAAACTTAACTTTCCTGTCTTTTAAAAGTGTGATTGTGATTTGTTCTGGCCTTCAGATTAGACACAGCAAAGAGAGGGTTGACTGACTGTAAGAATCCCATATACTAAGAAATTACCTTTGGGTGCAAAAGTCTACAAAACAAAAAACCGTCTTAGGCAGATTAGGATTCTGTCTTCTCCCCTTTAATAGCCCTTGGGAACTCCATTCTTTTCAGTAGGCTAGTCTTCAAAAGTGGGGAGAGATAACTAACTGCACCTTCTGGCATCCAGAAAGCTGGCCCAGGTCTCCTCCTCCTGTCTAACCTATTTTCCTCCTTGCTGGATGTGAGCGGATAAGAGAAGCAGAGATGCCGCATGAGGACCCGTCCTGAGTCCCATGACTTCTCCTGGCAGCAACTCACTTCTCCTGGCCCCAGCTACCATAGCCCTCAGCTGCTGCTAGAAATAACTCTTCAGGCCCTATCCAGCATCACAGCATCCTCTATTGGTTTCATAGAGCCTTTGAAGGGTTCCACTAGGAAAGAAAATATGAAAAAAAAAAAAAAAAACTCTAAAAATTAAACATGCTATATAAATACAAACTACTGGGGTGAAGAGGGTGATGGCCTTCTCTGTTTTCCTGACATTTCCACAAAGGAAGAAACTTCCACTACTGTCCCTGTACAGTGAGTGTTGAAGGAAACACCTCTTGCTTCTCTCTCCACAGAGTTCTTCCTCATCGACGGTGGAAGATCAGTTGCTCATCTGATTGGTAAAAGCTTGAAATTCTTTTTGGCTATTTTTTCTAGTGAGCAAGATGATTGTTTATTAGAGTGAGGTACATCCTGGGTGCCATTCTTCCTATTTGGTGCCCTGCATTCAGGCATAGCAGAACCTCCTGTGCTTCCTGTCTCCATATTTTAAACCCATTTGTGCAGATCCTACCCCTATGGTGGGCCAAATTTCATCTTCATTCTTAATCCCTCCCCCAGCTCCCATCCATAACTTTCTTTGCCTGAGGTCAGGTAGATAAGTTGAGCCTGCACTAAGGGTCCTTCTATTTTTAATGCAAAGAAGATAAAAGTCCAACTTTGGTCTCATACCTAGATGTGTTCTTCAGCCCAGTATGGAGTTTCTAAATGTATGCCCAGATTAATAAAATGCTGGGTTTGGGATTTATTTTTTATTTTTTATTTCTTAACTAGAGTTATTTTTCCTGCATTAACTATATTCAGAAGACAATGATGGACAGCTTTTAGAAGAGCAGAAGTTTCATGTAAGAGAAGTGATAGATAAGGCTGGAAAAATGAGTAAATATAGGGCAAAGTGAGTCAAATGTCTGACTAAGCAATTTTAATTATTTTAGACATGTGGGGAATCCCTGGAGACTTTTATCTAAGGATTTGACACGGTGAAAGAGATGTTTTATGACAAGTATCTGGAAAAGGTCTGCAGCATGGAATAAATTGAGACTAAAGCCCAGTAAAGGAGACTCTGCAAGATTTAACACATGAGATGATAATTGTCATTTATTGGGAAGGGTGGCTTTTAGGCCTGGGATTTGATTTTACTCTGAAAAGCTAATAAGCAAGCCTGTTACTGTTTATGTATTCTTGCAGAAGAAATGAGACTTCTGAGTCAAAGGCATAGAATTTTATTACTCATAGCACAACAAGCAGCATGAACAACAGCATATTTCTGTCAATTTCCCTTGATCCCAAGTCTCAGGGGGCCCAGAGGGCTGCTACATATGCAGATGCTTTGCACTGCAGCTGAGGAACACTGAGTTTGGGGAATCTACCATCTTTATAGCAAGCAGTAAGCAATCCTAGTCTTTGTCCTAGAAAGACCTCTTCCCTCAAGATTGCTTGCTGCCAAAAAACCCCCGAGGAATGGCTCAGAGAAAGAGAGGTCAGGGTTTTGCATCCTTGGTATATCCAGCAAGAATGTAAAGGGACATTCAAGACTCACTGCAGATTGCATCTTTCAACAGTCACAATATAGCCTGGTTTTCCCAGTACATTCCTAAATTATCCTTTTTGTCCCTTCATAATCGTTAATATGGTCCTCTTTCACTCTCAAAATAAGGATAGATTCAGGATTTGTGGGATCTAAAGACTATACAATCTGAGGAGACTTATTTAGGAAAATAAAATTATGCATACAGTGTTAGATATGAAAGTGAATGGTTGTATATAAAGGGTAAAATGAAATCTGAGCTACACAGAAAATCCTCCTCTTGAATGATGATTTCTGTAGTTGCCCTATTTGGGGACACTTATATGTCCGACACAGTGCCTAACATTTCCATGTTTTTTGTCCTCATAACAACTCGATGGGCAAAGACCATTATCACCATTTTAGAAAAGAAATGATGAAACTTAAAAGCAGAGACTTCAATTGAGTTCCAAAGTCCCCCAGCTAGGAGAAATTGGAGCTGGGAGAAGTCTAGGTGTCTGACTTTAAGCAGTGCTCTTAACCATTATGGCCTGAGAAGGGTTTAGAGTGGGTGAGTGGAAGAGGAAGAGGAGAGAGGGAGAGAGGGGAACAGATATAAAAGACGTTATAACAAAGGAATTGAGAGGATTGATAACAGGCTAGATTTGAGAGGGGAGATGGGATTGGCAGGGTTCACTCTGAAATTTTGAGGTAGTATGACTGGCAAATGATAACTTGGACAGAAGCAAGGAAATCCAGAGAGGGAGCAACTGGGGCAGGAGGCGGGTGGGGAGGTGGGTGGGTGTGCTTCATTTCAGATATGCCCAGTTTGGACCTTGTAATCCCAGGAGTAACAGCCAGGGAGACCACAGTGCCAGGAATCCAGTAATCCACGGGCACCGGTTGCAGGGTAAAAGTGAAGGGTTGCAACAGTCAAAGGAGAAGTTGGAAGGAAGTGAGAAACATCGAGTTTAAATTTTCCCAGTTCAGATTTTTTTCACACTTTTTCTTACAAGAAGCCATTTCAATTGTGTTTACTGATGATTGGTGATAGGGTGGGGTGTGAATTATATTTGCTCATCCCCGCCCAGTTCAAATGTAATCATCTGAGATTAAGTCGCTCTCTCTTTTTCCCTCAAGAAAAGGCAAAACAATTTAAATTACAAAGTATCCAAGAAAAATAAAACTCTGTTCCTTATTCATTTCCATTAACATTTGCTTTATTCACAAAGCATCAAGGGAGCTGAGCATTTTCCTTTGTCCTCTGACTGGTTTGTTGTGTGATATGAGGTGCTTAATATGATTTCTGTTTGGCTATTATTTCTTTCCTAGTTGTAAAATAAACTTGACCACAAAGGGATTTTGTGAATTTATGAACATAAGGCTGATTGAGCTCTTTATCATAAAGTGTTAACTGATACACATTTATAGAAATGCACACACACACACCTTCAATTAATTCAAATTTGTACGAGGAGGAAAGGAGAGTTCTATGTGGTCTCTGTAATCCCTCTCACAACTTAAAGTCTGATTCACTACCTAATGAATCAGGCACCTAAAAATGCTGAGAATTTATTGACATCCCTGACCCCATATAATGTCACTCCCCTCTTTACCTACCCTTAGAAACATTCCTACTTTCTACCATCAATTGCCACATGGTTACAGAATGAAAATTCCTACATTATCTGCCCTTTGTTTATATCTGTCCCTGTTCCCTTGCAATAGTTCGGTAACTAAGATTTGATTAGTTACTGGGGGCGGGGTTGGGGGCGGGGATGGTGTTAAAAATGGATGAAAATAAATAAATAAATAAATAAATAAATCTTAAAAAAAAAAAAAAAAAAAAGAAGGTGATTGTTGGTTTTGTTGATTGCCATTCTCTAATAAGCCATGAGTTTCAGTTTTAGAACAAAATGCCTATTACATGAAAAGGACAGAAATTACTCAATCCCAGTTGTATTCAAGCAGAAGTTGTTAAAAAGTGTGGCCTCCAGACCAGTAGCATGGGTTTGACCTAGGAAACTTATTAGAAAGGTAAATTGCCAGGCCCCACTCCAGATACACTGAATCAACAACTCCAGAGTTGAGGCCCAGCAATCTCCATATTAACCAGCCCTCCAGGTGGTGCTGGTGGATACTAATGGTTGAGAACCAGTGTGTTAGAGTAGCTGGACTCACTGAGCAAATAAAGCAGGACTGTTCTCGACAGACCAAAGTTAACACTCTTCTGTCTTTCATCAGAAGGACCTAGAGTTATCAGAAGGACTTTTGCTGTTTATTTTAGGAGAAATGCAACCTTCTCTTTTGGAGAACTTTTGTCTGCCTCCAACATGAGCTAAGTATCCTTGGAACAGTTAAGCTCTGGGGGTCTCATTTATTTCTTCTATAAAATCAGAAACTCAAACTACATGGTCTATATGATTTCCTCCCATTCTAAAAGTTTACATTCTAAATTTTTGGTATATTAATCTCTCTTGTAACTAACAGCATTCATTTGCAAGAAGACTGACCAGTCAGCATCCTCAGGTGCTGTTAATATGTGCACATGACAATGAAACCCATATCCTTATGTACAACAAAAAGTAACATCTCTTTGGTAGAGGTGAGCAAACTTTTTGATCTGTAAAAAAACAGATAGAAAATACTTTAGAATTTATAGCTATTCGTCTCTGTTGCAACTACTCAATTCTTCCATTACAGTGCGGAAAGAGCTATAAACAATATGTACAATGAGTGAAGATAGTGAAAACTTTACTTATAAAAACAGATGGTAACTTGGATTTGGTCCATGGACCATAGTTTGCCAATCCCTGCTCTATAAAGTCTACTTTTAGAAAGAAAACCCAAATAAAGGCTTTGATCATTTCCTAGTTTGAATGCTTAGCCATTAATCAGGTATTTAATAACTGGTCTTCTAAAATCCATTAACTGATTCTCATTACCAAAAACAACCAAAACATATCTATTCAGCTTTTTTGGTGATTGATCTTTGAATAATCAACCAAAGCATTGGAATGAGCATACCAGCTTTATGCCTAATTCTCCTACTTAATGCACAATGGAAGCACGTGTCTGCTTCCACAGACACACTTTTAAATAGTTTGGGTTTCCCATTTCATCTGTTTCACAGGGTATATTAAAGGCGAAATTAATTTACCTCAGAAGCTGTGATTCTTACAAAGATCATTTAACTGCTACTCTAATAAGCTTTTTTTTTTTCTTTTTTATCAAAAAGCTGTCTCTGAAGAGTAAGTTATTGATAATTTGTCCTTTCAAAAATTATTGATAAGACATTTTAACATGATTTTAAAACAAAATCTTTGACTTAAAAAGGTAAGGCTATCTTTGCATTGTGTTATGTTGTAAGTAATGACATGCTTGTAAATTCAATATATGCTGTTAGTGTCTTTTCCTCATTAGTAGGTTAGTAAGCCTAGGTAGAGAAGAAGAGAAATCAGCTTTAATTCTTAGCCGGGTGAATACAACCCAGAAACACAAGCAATTGGGCTCAATTAGTAAGTGGAAAAAGAAATGAAAAGAAAAAGTACTGGACATTTTTCCAAGTACAATAAGAAAACATGTTGGGTAATTTTGAGATTTCCCACCCTTCACTCCAGCCCCAAGTGAAAGCATATGTCAGAGTAACAGCTTGAACTTATTCTGAACTTTGAGTTAGATTCATGCTAACTTTCCATATATTGTTATTTTTTCTGAGTTATCTATGTTATCCTTCTGTGCCCACTTATAATTGGCGCTTAACTGAATTTTTGCAAAATACAATGCTTAATGGCAAGCCAAGTCTTAGATTGTTGATGTTTCCACAAACTGGGTAAGCGTCTTGTCACTGTGTATTGAGTGGGAAATGGGCACCACAGAGATAATAGGCTATTGCTATGTTTTTGAATTATTAGAATTATTTCTAATAAGCCACATTCCCAAAATTTATCAGTGAAATGAGGACTGCAGAGGGGATTGGAATGATGTGAGCTTGGGAATATGCATTCTCATGTGCAGAAGGGCACCTGTGGTCCACCTTCCCTGCTTTTCTGAAAAGCATGTTGTGCAATCTACCACTCTATTTCTTCAAGGAAATTTCATTATATATCTACATCTGATTCTTCAGTTTCATGAATCATATTCCAGGACTAGATGCTTTTAGGTGGTTATTGTATTTATTATAAGACATGCTGCAGAAGACATCAACCATATTCCCTTCATACTCATTCATCATGTACACACCAGCACCTTCAACTAAAATTCCCTGGCTGATGGCTTTGTCTCAGCCTCTTGAGGGTCAGATAAGAAGTGCCTGATAATTAAATCTCCCAAGAGCATCTGTCAATCAGGAATGGCCAAAGTTGAAAGATAAATAGCTTAGCTTCTTCACCTGTCAGGTGTGATAAATCTAGATATGTTCTACACTGAGTTCCCAGAGATATTGAGCTCCAGTTGCACAGAGCAATTATCTACTTGATAATGTGCCTTTTCCACTTCACTCTCAATTCCCTACTTTCCTGCTGCTGATTTCTGAGATTGTCTCCCAAATAAACTATTTGCACTCAAATCCTTGTCTTAATGTCTGCTTCTGGGGGAACCCAACCTAAAACAAGCACTTAGGAAGTCTTTTTCATATTGCTACAAGCATTAAGTAGAATAAATTTTGACTTTCTTCTCATCTTGATGTTTTATCAGTGAAGTAAGCTGGTAAGAAGGGGGAATGAGAGCCCACAAATGAATTCAGTAAATGGACTCTGGAATCTCCATCCCCGTGGATGTCACAAGTTGAGATAGATACTGTGCTGCATGAAATGCTTGTGTTAAAACTTATCTGAAGCTCTGGGAAAAGATCCAGATATCGAATTTTGCACAGCCCTATTGGATTTGATAAATCAAAACATTACAAGTCATATTGATTTGTATCTTCTTACCCTCTACCTATAGAATTCTATTGGTTAAGGTAAAGGGACAAAGCCTTCAATATTAAAATTACTGAACTCCACTAGTGGTTATCAAAACCAGGATTAGGGTCCTCATTCTGAAAATATTGAGTCCATAATGTGTAAGGGCCTGTGCTAAGCACTTTACATGCATTATCGTGTTTGATCCTTACAATGACTTGTAAATTTGGTGAGATTATAAACTCCATTTTACAGATGAGGCCAGGAGAGGTTAAGTAGCTTGCCTGAAATCACAACCAGTACAATCAGGTTTCTAAAGCAGGACCATCTCAGCCCTGGGCTTGAACTCTGACCCATTAAGCTGTACTGCCTCTGCAGAGGCTCCCTTCGTTAGCTGTCAGCATAGCTGGCTGTAATGTGATGAGGGCCGTCCTGCATATGGCAGAATCATGACATAGTGATACCAACTTTGGACCCAGAATAAAGAAACATGGACTAGGGTCCAGCTAGTTGTGTGATAAACAAATATTTTAATTCCTCTGGGTCTTATTTCTCTATGTAAAATGAAGCTATTGGACTAAACAGCTTCTAACGTCTCTTGCAGTTATGAAATTCTTCTGCTCTAAGAAACGCTTCTTTCCAAATCACTACAGTTTATTAATGTACCATGAGTGTCAGCAACTACAATTTAGAAGCCCAAGCTAAGCTATAGTTGAGTTAAAGAGGAGGTTTATTTAATTGAAAAATGCTTAGGATGATGATAGATTAATAAGAAAACATTAGGTATGAAAGGAAATTTAAACAGTCATTTAGCTGGAGAGGAAAATTATCCAAAGTGTCCCTAATCAAAGACAATTCTCCATTTTAATTATTTCTGTTAAACTACTTTACATTTATCACACTTCACTGCCTACTTCAATTTTAATTTTTTTGGAAAGGAGATGGGTTCGCATTGAGCAGAAGGGCTGAAATATTGATGCAGAATTTCATTTCAGCTCATTTCTTTGAACATGTGTCAAGAGGTCAAGCAGCAATAACAGCAATAATAAACCTGCCAAATGAGAGCATCCTCCCACCCCTAAGCCTTTAGACAAAAGGACATGCTGTCTCTAGGACAACAGTAAACTTAAGCTTAAAATCAAGTCACCCTCACATGGACACTTCCGTTCTCTCATAGCTCCGGTGTTTGAGGTTGGAAATTGAAAGTTCAAAGTGTTCGTTAATCCTCATCAATTAGGCCTAGTGCAAATGACCTCGTGAATAAACACCTGCCACTAGGAAGGAGCTCATTTTCATTTTCACATAACAATGCAGATTTGTGCTTCACATTATAATCACAATACCGTGGTCATCTCTGAGTACAGAAGAATTGTAAGGTGCTAAAATAAGAGCCTTTCCTAGACCTCTGACTCATTATACCTCTGAGGGCACACTAGAATGAAATGTCTTGGTAGACTAAGCAGTACAACATTTTTGGAACAGATTAACATTAAGACAACTCACTTCAATAATTCAATTGTGAAACAAAGCTCTAAAAAGACCAGCATCAGCAAAATAACTGATCCTAAAGCAATTTTGTCATTCTGCCAAAGAAGCTTCTTTTGGTACCCTTCTACCAACCACATCTGTGGCAATCGTTTTTCTTTGTTTAAAGATTTATTTATTTACTTTATCCCTCCCCCCCCCCCTTCTCCCCATGGTTCTCTCATCTGTCTACTCATTGTTTGCTTGCCTTCTCCAGGAGATACCAGGAACCGAGCCCGGAACCTCCCACATGAGAGGGGAGTGCCCAAGGGCCTGGGCCACATCTGCTCCCTGTGGACTGCAGCATCTGCTGGCTTGTGGTATCTACTAGTTTCGGCGGAGGCTGTGTCTAGCTCATTGCAGCGGGAGCGGTGTCTGCTCGTCTTCTTTTAGAAGGAACCAGGACCTGAACCCATGTGGTATATGGGCACCCAACTTGTTGAACCACATCTGCTTCCCTGGGGCAATCTTTTGACTCCACTAATAATTCTTCTGTGGATCCACTTCTCTGTCTTCTCACCAGAGATAGCCGTGATATGTAAGGATTGCAAGCCCATCTTTATGTACTAAACACTCCCAAGCAGCCTTGGCCAGCAAAGAAACTACACAACTTCAGCTCATTCATTGGCAGATCAGTCTCATGAAAATATGTTTTTTTCCCTGTTAACCAACCTATAAAACACCTTGTGGAGTAACAAAACAACATTTAGTAGTTTACTTTCAGACTTGATTGGCATAAGTGACAATGAACAGAGGATCACATCTTTTTTTTTAATCAGCCAGGTATATTTTTTATGCAGATTGATTAGAGGTCTTAGCCTATAGTAATAATTACCCTTATATGAATGCTAGTTATTTTAAAATCAGGCAATAGTACAGAAACTGAGAAATGAGATGAGAACAAGAGGATTTAGAGGGAAGGAATGAGGGAGGGTGGGCTCAAACCTGGAGAAAAGAGTAGCTCTAATAGATTTTTTATTGGATGCTTCTGTTTTTCTACTCATTTGATAAAGGAGCTATCCCAGGTTCTTGGAAGGTATTTATGAAGTTAAATCAAAGAATGAAAGTGAGAAGTCATTTAGTCTTTCTAGGCTCCTGTTTGACATGGTGGTGATTATTTTAAGGTGATTCACAAAAATTTTTATGGTACTTTGCACACCTAAGAATGACAAGCAAATGCCAAATGTTAGTACACCTGAAGCAGTTTAGTTTATATCAATACCCTCAATATATATATATATATATATATACACATACATACGCACACACACATATTCTTGGAAGCAAAGTTATGTATATTGAATCTAATTTAGGGAAAATTTAGAGATATCAGAAAATTTAGAGATATATTTCCATAATAAAACAATATCTCTAAAGTATATTAAAATGTATGCTATATGCTATAAGAAAATTTATCAGCTTACTTCCAAAGAACAAAGCCTTCCATCTGTGCCAATGAAAGAATGATTTTTGGCAAAAAAGAATAACCATTTATTAAAGAAGATACAGAACACTTGTTTGCTCAAATTTTAGTACTCTTTTACATATTTCCTGTTTGTGAAACAATTCCCATTATAATATTTTTATAATCAAAATTTTCATCTGATTACTGATTTATTTACTATTCACTTGTCAAAAACAGCTGGTAATCTTGAGGGAAAAATATATCAAAGGCATATATACATATATACACAATTAGTAGAAGTTCTAATACATGTAGTATGGAAGATACTTTTTATTTATTACTTTTTACATAGTCTAAAAGACATTCAAATAAAGATAAATAGATTTAAATTGGGTGATAAATGAATCTGGTAGTTGAGGTCCTTCATTTTATTTTTTATAATTAAAAAAACGCAAAATTATCAATGTTGAATTTCTCATCATACATTCACCTAAAAGCACAGTATAAAAAAAAAATTTGTAAAGGAAAATTGTAGATTAGTTAATTTAGGTGTTTTACAGTGGCTTATTATCTAATTAATTGGCTGTTAGGGTTTAGGAAATTTCCTCTTTAACCAGATCCTTCAAGTCAATAAATTTGTTGAACTATTTGTCTGGTTTTGAGTTTTCATTGTACCCAAGGTGGTTGCCTCTAAAATATTTTCCTAAATTCTACACAATGCAGTAGAAGGCAAAACAATGTCGTGCTCCACTATCCTTTTTTCCCAACCTACTTATAGCATTATGTTTGAAGTGAGTTTCTTGTAGAGAGCATACAGTTGGATCATGTTTTATATTTTAAATTCAGTCTGTCAATCTGTCTGTCTTTTAATTGGTGTAGTTCAACCATTTACCTTTAAAGTAGTTTTTATATTTAGGGATTAAGTCTGCCATTTTTTTTTTTTTTTTTTTTCCTGTTTCTTGTTCTCTGTTTCTTTTTCCTGTCTTACTATGGATTGCTTTGAATATTTTTTTTTTGAATTTTATTTTAATTTTTCATAGTGGATTTTTTAGAGAGGTTGTAAGTTTATAGAAAAATCATGCAGAAAGTACCTCCCATATACCTCCTGTGCTGGTTTGATTCTTCTGTTAACCCCAGGAAATCCTGCTCTTAAAAGAAAACCATTCCTGTGCCTGTAAACCCATTGTAGATGGGATCTTTTGATTAAATTCAGGTAAGGGGCCTTTTGAAAAGATCACTTCAGTTAAAGGGCTTTGATTAGATTGCTCCAGTAGGGATATCCTAGTGTGGGTCTTAATCTTCTTTCTGGAGTCCTTTATAAACAGAGGAATAAAAACCTCAGACACAGAATAAAGCTACAGAGACAGAGAAGATCCCAGGAACTGGAATCAGAGGAATACAGAGGTTGAGAGGAAGTCACTTTAGCCTGATACTAAAAAAGATAAGGAGAGACAAACCATACGCCTGATTACCCACAACTGCAATTTGGTGAGATAGCATCTCTGATGATGCTTTGATTTGGACACTTTCTCAGCCCAGAATTATAAGCTTTTAACCTAAAAAATTCCTATTATAAAAGCCAACAAATTTCTGTTATATTGCTCCCAGCAGCTTTTAGCAAACTAAAACAACCCCTCACCCATACATGCACACACAATTTTCCCTATTATGAACACTTTCCATTAGTATGGTACCTTTGTTACAATTGATGAAACAATATTATTATAATTATAATATTAACTATACTCTATAGTTTATATAAGGGCTCTCTCTTTGCATTGTATAGTGCTATGTTTTTTAATAAAATTATTCTGGTAACATATATACAACCTAATATTTCCCCTTTTAATCTCATATAAATATACAATTTAGTAGTGTTAATTGCATTCACAGTGTTGTGCTACCAACACCACCATCCATTACCAAAATTTTTCCAACACCCTAAACAGAATCTTTGTACTAATGAAGCATTAACTTCCCTTTCCCTACCCTCACCCCAGGTTCTGGTAACTTGCGTTTTTTAGTATATCACCTATTTATTAGTGGCTTCTCTCTGTGAATTACTGTACATATATGTGTACATCCAGCACGGTATTTTTTATTATTTGTTGCCATGTTTTTCAGTTCTATAATTTCCATTGGGTTCTTTTTATCACTCCTATTTTCTTTACTGACATTTTGTATTTTTTTCTTTTGTTTCAAGAGCCTAAGTAATTTCTTGTTGAACCATTTTTATGATGGCTGCTTTAAAATCCTTTTCAGATAATCTGTATTGGTAGTAGGTGAGTTTCTTATCTGTTTTTTCTGGGTTTTGATTTGACAAGTGATTTTCAATTATATATGTGATATTTTTGCTATTATGTTAGGAGACTCTTGGTCCTATTTAAATCTTCTATTTTAATAGGCTGTTGACCTGTTTAAGTTTAGCATGTAGGTTTTGGCCTACTTATGGGGTCTCTAGTTCCAATGACAGTTTAGTTTTCCCAGCCTTTGCAATGTTATTCTCTTCTGCTTTATTCTTGAGGCTGCCTCTCAATCCCTTCAGGGGTCAGAATTTGCTGGACCTGGGTTTCCTTACACCGCTGGGCACAGGACAGGGAGACACGGGCTCTGCATATGCTTTTTCCGTGGGTAGATTGGATTGGCTGCTATGGATGGGTTGACTGCATGTGTCCTGGCTGTGGAATATGGGTTGTTTGGTCTGTGGTTCTGCTGCTGTCCCTAAGAGAGGATCAGACCACATGGAGCAGTGCCCCAGTTGTGGAGCTCCTCACTAGGTCTCTGCTGGGCTTCCCCTTCCAATTTCTTTGGCCAGAGAGAGCAGGATTTTTTGTCAGTGCTGTTGGCAGGTCTAGATTGCAGGACTTTATGGACTGGACACCCAGTCCAGAACATAAGATAAAAATAAAATCTAGTAAACTCAATGTGATGTTGTTCTTCAAGTCCTGATGTCCCTAGCTGGTGTTTTCCCTCTTCTTTCCAGCTTTCAGAGTCCTTTTACCATTATCTGTTGAATTATTTTGGTATTTCCAGGGTTTTTAGTTGTATTTAGAGGTAAAGAGCAGAGAAAAGTAAGTCTATTTCATCTTGTTACAGAACCAGAAATAAGACCTACTTTTTCCCATTTTAACTTAACTGTGCTTAGGATGTAGCTTACAATCAATGGTATGTTATAGTTTAAATGATACTTTCTTATTGTACACATAATAAATGTCTTAAAATCAGTAGCATTTTAGATTTGATGAAATTTTGAATTAAATTTTTTAATTAAATTAAAATGATTGTTTTCTTTTCTATGCAGTTGTTTGTATAATCATCCATTTATTTATCAAAGAATTGTTGTGTTATATATTCTAAGTCCTGGGCTATATGAAGAAAACACTCTCTAGCCTAAAAGAGCATTAACCTGACAAAAGACAACCACAGTAAGGAGATAATTTAAAAAGATTATTATAGCAGTTTAAAGTACAATTGGAAGACAGAAGGAGAAAAATAAGATGTACCTCTGGGGACAGAAAAGGAGTTAGCTAAATGAGATTTAAACACACAGCACAAATTTGTACATTGGATGCAGAACTGTGTTCTCAGAAACAAATGCATGAATGCTAGAAATACCAGACATACAGATTTAAGTTAAATTTCACTGGAAGAAAAATTTCTGTAGGAAAATAATAAAGGCAAAACTAAAAGAGTAATTTGGGGTCCATTCATGTCAAGCCTTTTCCATTCCCCACATCAGAAGGTAGAGTTTATTTCTACTCCCCTTGAAACTTAGATAAACCTTTGATCTGTTTGACCAATAGAATGTGGCAGAACATTGTAGTTAATAAGACAAATACAGGAATGTTCTTCTACAAGGTGTTAAGAATGTGGTGATACATGGGAAAATATAACAAATGTAATTTATAGACTGTAGTTAACAGAAACATTGTAATGTTTTTGTAGCAAAAGCAAGTTGCTACTGTATTAATGCTAAAGGTAAAAAAAACAAAGAATATGAGGTTTGGTTTGTGAGATATGAATGTGTTTAAACATTTTTCTCTTTATTTTTTTCATTGATAAGGAGACCTTGACTATGTCACTTAACTAATCTGTGTTCATCTGTGTATCTTTTCTAAACACTAGAGGAATGATTGAGTTAGTAGTTGGAATTAGACGAGATAAAAATGCCTAGACAGAACTTTTTAGGAGTAGTGCTTCCACAACTTGTTGAGCTGCCTTTTTCAATAATTTTATTTATTTTTAATTTGAAATAAAGTTATTTAAAAAAACAAAATGTGGCAGAAGTAACAGAGTAAAACTTCTGAGTCTGGGCCTTAAGAGATCTGCAGCTTCCACCTTCATCTCTTAGAACGCTCGATCTTGGAAGCTATTTGTCATGCTGTGAGAAGCTCTAGCCATATGGGTAGGCCATTTGAAGAAAATCAAAAGTTTTGTATCCATAGCCTCAACTGAACTATGAGCTAACAACCAGAACAAACTGCTAGCCATACGAGTGCCCTGTCTTGGATGTTCTAGCCCAGTCAAGCTTCCAGAGAATTCAGCCCAAATGTGAGTGTGAACCATCTTGGACATTCCAGCCCAGGTGAACCTCCAGGCGACTGCATAACCAGGCAACACCATGCAGAGTGAACTTCCCTCATGAGTCCACAGACTAGTGAGAGATAATAGACAGTTGTTGTTTTAAGCCACTAAAATTTTGGTGTGATATGCTACTTATCAATAGATGACCAAAACAGGCTCAAATTTCAGACTAATTCCATATTATTCTGTTAGTATTAGAAGCCATTTGGGGGGTTGAATAGGGAAATGACATGATCAAAATGGTGCTTTAGGAAAATTATTCATCAGCAACATGTACAATTCATTAAAATTGGAAGAAACTAGAGCGAGAGAAACCCAAAATGGATAATGGCTCACTTAGGTTGTCAAAAGTAGAATGCAAGGGTTGCGGTTAAGGTGGAAGTGTAGAAAAAAAAGCCTATACTCTTTTCCATATTGGCCTAAAGCTATTACTGAATAGAACTACAGAAATTAAAAATAAATTGAAGATGAGTACCTTTGTGATGCAGTGAAAAAAACCATTATATTATAATTGAGACACCAGTTTTTCTTGTAACTTGACATATAATCTTGCACATCTTATTTAATGCCTTACATGTCAGCTTTATAAGATGTACATGAAGAGATGAGTTGTGATTATAACTAAGGTCTCTTTTAATACCCAAACCTTGTGCTTTTACAACAAATTATTTCCTGAAAGTGTTTTCTAATTTAAAGGGCAAAAAACACCCTTATTTCCACTAATTCACATTTAATATATGAGATACGCCAACCAGATATTTATAGTCTCCTATCAAATAGAAGTCAATAAGCCTCTACTTTCGCCACCAGTACCACCATGATGATTATTACTGCCACCCCTATGTAATTCAGTCAAAAGAGAAGTAGGTCACGTTCTACAAGTAACTATTCCATATTTCACTAAGCCATATTAATGTAGGGCATTATTCCCTTTCTGTATGCAATTGTGGAGTGTCAGGAGACTGGTCACAAAGAAAGCACCACCTTAAATCATGGTTTCCAAATGACAGTCCTTAAACAAGCTCCATCAGCATCATCTGGGGAGCAAGTTTTAAAATACTGATTCCTCAGCAATATAGCCTTGGTGGCACTTGTACTAAAAGGGTTCAGCCCAAATCAGAACATTTGATTAATTTCCTCATAATTACTGTATGATATTATAGTTATCCCTATAGATTTTCTTAAAAAACAATAGCAATAACCCCTATCACCTAAATAATGGAAGTTGTATATCCTTTATCCATAAGGATAAGTTATTATACCTGGAATCCTCTACTCATGGACGGTTTCAGTGACTGTCAATGTCCTAGAGTGGACCATACTCCTCTTGTCTTTTATTGTATAATCTAAGCAATCCATGGTAACTTACTGACCTGAAATAATCAATAGACATCTATTAGCAGTGCATTCTTTAGACTTGGTATTTTAGTTTGCTAAAGCCTGCCAAGGCAATATACCAGAAATGAGTTGGCTTTTACAATGGGGACTTATTAACTTTTAAGCTTACAGTTCTGAGGCTGAGAAAAATGTTCAAGTCAAGGCATCATCAGGAGCTACTTTGCTCTGGGTGATCAGGCACATGGCAAAGTACAATGGTGGCATCTGCTGGTCTTTGCTGTCTCCTCCAGGCTCTATTGCTTTCAGTTTCTGGCTGTCTTCAGCCTTTGTTCTGCTCCTGTGACTTTCTTTCTCCTGGGTTCCTCTGAGTTCAACTTCTGGCTTCTGTGGCTTCTTTTCTCAGCTTCTAGAAGTTTTTCTCTGTGTCTTTGCATGTTTCTCCTACTTATAAAGGACTCCAGTAAGAGGACTGAGATCCATCCTAAGTAACGCAATCTAATCAAAGCTTTATAAATGAAGTAATTTAATCAAAAGTTCCCCCTACAATAGGTTTGCACTCACAGGAATGGATTAGCTCTAAGGATATGGTCTTCTGGGGTCCACCAAGCCTGAAACTGTCACATTCCACCCTCTAGACCCCAGAAAGACATGTTATTTCCATATTCAAATAGATTCATTCCATCACAATATTTCAAAAAGCCTTAAATCATTTCAGTAACAATATTAAGTACAAGTCTCATCAAAATCAGTTGTAGACATATGGTCTTGGGTCAAAAATTCCCCTCAGGCTCTGGACTTGTGAAATTCAGAAAACAAGCTATCTGCTTCCAATATACAATGGAAGGACAGCCACAGGATAAACATTCCCACTGCCATAAGGAGAAATTGGAAGGAAAACAAGAGTCATGGGACTCAAACAGTTCCAAAAACCTACAGGACATACACCATTAGATTCCAAAGTCTTAGAGTCATCTACAGAATGATGGTTTCTTCTCCTCAGTGCTTGACAGAGTGATAGCCGGGCACCCTCATCAAGCATCTGGGTGACAGCCACACTCTAGGCCTCACACTCTGAGAACACAGGGATGACAGCCGGACTTTCCCAAATCCCCAGGGAATGTGCTTCACCACCTTTGAAACCTCAGGTGGTAACACTTTCCCTAAACTAGGAAGGAAGGCCTGCCCTCTCCAAGCTCTGGGGCACACTCCACTCTTTCTCACACATGGGTGGGTTTCTTTCTGAGCCCAAGAAAATGTCTTCAGTGCAGACCTCACCTCCCATGGTACTGCCTTTGAAGTCATTTTTCCTTCAATCTGTCCCTTTTCTGTCCCTTTTAGTCCAGACTGGCAGTGGTTCCATTCAAATAGATTCTCACACACAAAAAAAAAATCTTGTTGGTTTCACATGCAGGAAACAGGGGTCCAAGCCATCAGACAGTAAGACTTTCCACAGATCCTTCTTAGATAACCACATTTCCAATCCTAATGTACAATGAAAAGACTGGTTGATTTCAAGTTCAGTTAAATCCTCACATTGGCACTATTCTCTGGGGACTTGCTTTTCAGAAGCTCAAAATTTTCCAAACCATCAATTTCTGGTTTCTCTATGCCCAGGAGTTCCGTTCTCAGCTTATCCCTTTCCTCTCACATTTTGCTCTAAGCTGCAAGGAGAAGCCAGGCCATACTTTTAGCTTGGAAATCTCTTCAGCTAAATATCCAAGCTCATCATTTTCAAATTCTGCCTTCCATCCAACATCAGAACACAATTTTGCCAAGCTCTCTGCACTTCACAATAAGGATTACCTCTCTTCCAGTTTGCAATCACACACTCATCATTTTGTCTAAGGCCTCATCAGAAGTACTCTTAGAGTCCACATCTCTACCAACAGTCTCTTCAAAGCAATCTAGGCCTTTTCTATCAAAGTCTCACAATTATTCTAAAGTCTATCCTTAACCATTTGAAAAACAATTCCCGCATTTTCGGTATTTGCAATCAAAGCACCCACTCTCCTGGTACTAATTTCTGTTTTAGTTTGCAAAAGACTGCCAAGGCAATATACCAGAAACGTCTTGGCCTTTACAGTGTGGATTTATTAACTTATAAGCTTACAATTCCTAGGCTGAAAAAAATGTCCACATCAAGGCATCATCAGGAGATGCTTTCTCCTAAAGCTGCAGCTCTGGGTGATCAGGCACATGGCAGGGCACAATGGCAGTGTCTGCCAGTCTCTGCCTTCTCCTCCAGACTCTGTTGCTTTCAGCTTCTTGCTTCCAGGTCTTCCTCTCTTAGCTTCTAAGAGTTTTTCTCTGTGTCTGCATGTTTCTACCATCTATAAAGGACTCCAATAAGAGGATCATGACCCACCCTGGGTCATGCAATCTAATCAAATGTCCTTAACTGAAGTAATTTAATCAAAAGGTCCCACCTACAATAGGTTTACACATACAGGAATGGATTAGCTCTAAGGACATAATATTCTGAAGTCCACCCAGCTTCAAACTATCATATCTGTAGAGGCCAGGGCTTGACAGTTTAAAATATTTTGGACAAGGGAGAAATGCACTTTAAGCATACGTGAGGCTAGCATGCTAACAAAGCAAAAAAACCTAACCCTGCCTGTGCCCAGATCCCAGTGATCACAAGCATACTCATAATGCTCCTTGAAACTAGAATCTAGAATGTTTCTTAAGGAGATACTATTGGAATTTCTATCAGGTCAGTTCTCCCTTGTGCGACTCTCATCTTACACATTATAGGATGTTTAGACTCTCTAGCTCTTGTACATCAAATTTCAATCACACTCTCCCATAGTTCCTATGGTCAACAAATATGCCACCACACATTTCTAAATACCCATGAGTGTAAGTGCCCCATGACTACCTGGTGGAAGCCATGGTAGGGACCAAAAATACACATCTATATCAAGGTAGTGGGAGACGCAGAGTTCAGCACCACAGAGTCTTGGTAAATAGAAAATAAGCCATCAGTACGTTGCAGAGGGCATCTATGGAAATTAGCTGGTAAAAAACCCTAATACCTAAACACTCTACTTTGAGCAAATGCATGTACATAGGCAAAAGCCAAGAAATCTCCGAGGCATAACACAAAGGCCCTTCAATGAGAAATGAACACCTCAGCCCAGAGTGATTGGGAGGGACACATCATGGGACACAGGGAATAAGATCTAGAGATGGTTCTCATGGTTATGCTAGTATAAGTCTAATTCTTTGGTGAGGAATAGATAAAAAGAACATACAATAGATAGATAGACATATATGTATTTAAGCATATACCTAAAAACACATATACATATATCTTTGGCACTATTGAGGTTGGTAAAATGTATAGTGTGGTGCCCTTTTGTTTTCTTTAAAGAACTGCCTCCATATATTGATATATATAATATATATATAGTGCCTAGGATGTTTGAAACCTTACTATTATGATTAATTCTGGTGGCCCAAATGGTAAAAACAGATAGGCAGCATCTGTTACAGAGCACTGCTATAATACAGCTTCTTTCAGACTAGGCCAGCTCTAGCAACACTAGTACATTGTTAATGATCACCTCCCTTGCTATAGAGTATGAGTCACTTTTAATGATTCCACCATGCATCAATCTAACAATGTGTTTATTTAGCATGGTAGTCACTCTTAGTGCTTAGGGACGTTCCTGGTTATATTATTTCCCCCACTTTTTATCTCCTCCAACTACCTCCTCCCCCGGCTTCATCACTGCTTGCCCTTGAACTGTTGCCAAATAATTTACATCCATCCCAGACCTGAACAAGCCAAAGTAAATAAAATACTCACCTGAATATAGTTACCAACCAGGGTCTCAGGGTCACCGCATATGAAGTTATTGCTTTTTATAGGCCTTCCACAACTCAAAATTGTTTGGCCCTTTCTTGTTTTGGTATCAGATTACAAAATTCATGCTGTATGCACATTTATGGGCTTTTTTGGCACTATTATTCACCAGGTTTTTTTTTCCTATCAGAAAACTTGTGGGGTATGATTTTTCAAATGCATTAGCTAATATTTTTCCAAATGAATTTCAATTTTTAAATTTTCTTCCCAGGTTATTTTTATGTATGTCTGGAGCGCAAGCTGCTTGCTGGTCTAGCTGCAGATTGTGTTTTAGGATTTTTACAGTTTTTCAGCAGCCCACTAATGAGCACATTAAATGAAACTAGCCTGCTCAATGCTTCTCTGCAAGTGGACTAACCCAAGACCACTGGACAGATGCATTATCTTTTTTATTTCCTGTTGTTTGGAATAATTCTCTTTTCTGTATACTTAAATAGCTTGCTAGAAGAGATGAATTCATTCCTGAAATTTGTGATGTTGTTAAACAAACAAACAAAAAAAAAAACACTGACTGAAAAAAATCCAAGGTCTGAACAAGGACCCAGCCTAGGACAAAATGATGGTAGGAGAAGCTCAGTGCTCTTTCCCCATTTTCAATGCCCTTCCATCTCTTGTGACATCCTTGTCCCTAAAGAGAGGAAGAGAACGATTTAACCAATTATAAAGTTGTTCTGGGGGCAGTGGTTCTTGCATGGAGTGATTTTGCCCCTCAGGGGACAAAATGTCTGGAGACATTTTTGGTTGTCACAACTGGGGAGGGAGTACTAATGACATCTAGGGAGTAGAGACCAGAGATGCTGCTAAACACTCTACAGTGCATAGGAAAACCCCACAACAAAAATTATCTAGCCCAAAAGTATCTGTTATAGTCTCTTCATCTTTTAAAAAGGGCAGGAGAGAGACATTCTTAATTCAAACCTTTATAGCCTATTTGCAATAGTGACATTTTGAAGCTAGATGGTCCCCAGAAAATCATATTCTTAAACCTAATCCATTCCTGTGGGTATAAACCTATTGTAAGTAAGATCCTTTGATTAAGTTATTTCAGTTAAGGGCCTTTTGATTAGGTTACTTCAGTAGGGTGTGACCCAGGGTGGGTGTTAATCCTCTTACTGGAGTCCTTTATAAATAGGATGAACATAGAGAGAAATCAACAGAAGCACAAAAGGGAAAAACCATAAAAAGAGAAAGAAAGCCACTGAAGCAGAAAGCTGAAGCAATGAGACCTGGAGGAGAAGGGAGAGAGCAGCAGATACCACCACCATTGAGCCTTGCCATGTGATAATAGTCCAGGGATCACTGGCAGCTGGTCTTCAGGGACAAAAGCATCACCTGACAAAGCCTTGATTTGGACATTTTCACAGCCTCAGAACTGTAAGCTTATAAGTTAATAAATCCCAATTGTAAACACCAAACCATTTCTGGTATATTGCATTCCAGCAGCCTAGCAGACTAAATCAGCAATATCTGTCTAAATATCCCCTCCTCTATAAAGCCTGTCTAAACACAATGCCACTAAACTCCTGCAGAGATGAATTGATCCCTTCCTGTTATTTTTTTGCATGTTTGCATTATCATAAATCATATTGGTTTTCCTTTAATCATTATAAATTTTATTTTTAGAGAACTTTTAGATTTAAAAAAAGTTATATCAAATGTATAAGGGGATTCCCATATTATCCCCACCCACCCAACATCTTACATTAGTGAAGTATATGGGTTTTAGCCATTAGCTTACCAATCTGTCTCCTCTGTTATTGTAACTAGTTTAGCATAGAGTAGATGCTCAATAAGCTTTTCTTTATTGACCCAAATTGCTAAAGCTTGATTACTTGATTGAGGGTTGTATTAGTCAGCCAAAATGGTGCTGATGCAAAATACCAAAAGTCTGTTGGCTTTCATAAAGGGTATTTATTTGGGGGTAGAAGCTTACAGTTACCAGGCCATAAAGCATAAATTACTTCCCTCACCAAAATCTATTGCCATGTGTTGTGGAAAGATGGCTGCCAATGTCTGCCAAGAGTTCAGGCTTCTTGGGTTCCTCTCTTCCCAGGGCTCTGTTTCTCTCTGGGCTCAGCTGCTGTGCTTTCTCCACAAGGCCAGCTGTAGACTATCAGGTGAATGGCTCTGTCTCTCTCCCTGGAGCTTGAGTCTCTCCAGTCTCAGCTTCTCTGCTCCTCTTTGTGCTTACTTCCCAGGCTCCAGCTCAAAAACTCCAACTCTCTTCTCTATCATGAAGTTTTCTCTGTGAGTCCCCACCTACCAAGGGGGCAGGGACTCAACATCTACTGACATGGCCCAATCAAAGCCCTAATCATAATTTAATCATGCCCAGGTACAGAACAGTTTACAAACATAATCCAATATCTATTTTTTGAAATTGCCACAAGAGTCCTCAGTGTTTTCCTGCATAGTTTATCATAACGATCATAGCTTACCTTGAACCAAAATGCATTTAATATATTAACATTTAAATATAAATACTTCTCTTTTCAACAACTTTGATTTAGTGCCATGATTGCAGTCACTTCCAGAATATAATTCTATTTGTCAGATTATCTAATCAATGGTCATGTCTTCCTTGGTAGGTTAGGGGAGAAGAAAAGGATACAGGCTCTTTTTTTCTTATTTTGACAGCCAAATCCTAATCGTGGTTTTAAACCCCTTAACCATAATTTCTGACTGAAAACCTGTAAGATCTCACTTGTTTTGACCCAAACTGTCTGAAAAATAAAATAAAAACAAAACAAGAAGCTGACTTTCTGGGAGACTCCAGACCATATGGGTAAGAGATGGATGACCTGGGGCTCAAAAAAATCCTCATCATCTCCTGACTCCAAATGCTGCTGTAATTTTGTGTCTTGTTATTTTGTCATACTTCTTCCTTACAGTGGCAAGGATTAGGTTATCACTGTCATGTAGATGATTTAAAGTTTAAAAAACTCCAGAAATTGGAAGTCACAAATAATGACCACTTTCCCCTTCATCCCTACATTGGGCTGTGTACTCTGACCTTGGAACCTGGGTTTCATTGCACTTATTTTTATGTCATTTCCTCTACCATCAAGCTGTACGCTCC
Source organism: Tolypeutes matacus (assembly GCA_026826555.1). Classification (NCBI taxonomy): domain Eukaryota; kingdom Metazoa; phylum Chordata; class Mammalia; order Cingulata; family Chlamyphoridae; genus Tolypeutes; species Tolypeutes matacus. Next base: position 15,101,627 of record JAKSZT010053783.1, on the reverse strand, counting down.
TTGAGGGCTGGGACTTCCTTACTCATCTTCATCTTCAGAACGAAGCCCAAGGCCTGACAGATAGCGCTCACAAATCTTTGTTGAATAAAGGAATATACAGTAAGTACGACTTTGAGTAGTCACAAAAATCAAATATGCAAAACTGGATCTTAATCTTTCTAATTTAAATTCCACTAAACTCCTGAACTCCGCATTCTTACAAATGACAGAAAGTTTACACTCAGACCTCTCCAAGCTCATTGGGTCACATCCAGCTTAAGATTCCATCTCCAAAGGTTCTAGGACTTTCCTTTTCTCCCTGGTCCTGGCCTGGGCATCAGCTTCACAGCCTTCTCTTTGTGGGCCTCCCCAGCTAGACACTGTATGACCTGTCCTTTCAGCACGGTCAATAGTCTCCCCTTGCTGCCTCGGCGTCTCCTCCAGGCTAATGGTGCCAATTGTTCCCTGGGGCTCTCTGGATCATCTTTCTAGTCTCTGGCCAGTGCTGTCCATCCTGAGGTCTTGTTTATCAGTTCCCCTGTCCTGTACCATGACAAACTCCTGATATGTCCAGGTGTCTTCAGTTCTCAACTACCTTCTGTGCCTGCTTCAAGGAACCAGACTTGTCAGATTCACCACACCCCAAAGGCAGGGAATGTGTGCAGTGGCTTTCAGCTTTACAGTGGCAACCATTTCCTGGCCAAGGGCACCTTGGAGGGCTGTCTCCTCCTATAGTTTCAAAGGTAAAGTAGAATACAAGACCCATCAGCTTTTGGAGATGCAAACATATCCAGGAATTTCTATCATATGTCCTTCCCTACTCCCTCAGCCATGCACACACACACACACACACACCAGTGTAAATGTCTTGAGAATATAAGAGCAGGGAGCAGAACCCAATACAGGCACTTAAAACTCTCTTGCTCTTTCTGATGAGTCCCTCCTCCATTTCCAGACAGACATTATTATCTCTTCTCTGCATAGTGGGAAACTTTCTGTTAAAGTAAGAGATTCTTCCAGACTTTGTGGTTCATGCTATAAACTCTGTGTTCTAGATTTCTATACCAGTCTATAGTTCCTCATATTTAAAGGAAACTTCTGTGAATATAGACTTGCCCTGGGACCCAACAATACCATTGCTAGGTATATACCCAGAGAAAATGAGAGCAGTGAAATGAATAGATATTTGCACACCAAAGTTCATAGCAGCGTTATTCATGATAGTCAAAAGTTGGAAACAACCCAGGTGTCCATCAACTGATGAATGGATAAACAAATTGTGGTGTAAACACACGATGGCATATTATGCAGCAGTAAGAAGAAATGAAGTTGTGAAACATATGACAACATGGATGAACCTGGAGGACATTATGTTGAGTGAAGCAAGCCAGACAAAAAAAGGACAAATAGTACATGATTGTGCTATTATGAACTAAATATGTCATGTGAAATATAAATATATTATGTGAAATATGAATATAGGCAGAATTGCATATATAAGATCTTTTTCTTTGAAGCTTTGTTTTAGCCCAGGTCTTCCAAGAAACAGATGCCAAGAAAGACTTAGACATGAAAGAGATTTACTGGGGGGAAACTCTGGTGAGAGAAAATTGTGAAGAAACCGTGAGAGTTGTCAGGCCCGAAGAAGGAAAGAGGGAAGGAAGGAAGGAGAGAAAAATGGAAGGAGGGAAAGAGGAAGGGAGGGAGAGAGGGAGGGAGGGAGGGACGGAAGGAGGAAAGGAAATCATAGACTGCAATGCCGTTCTAAGAAGATTATGACAAAGCCTTCAGGGAGTCCTTGGGTCTATGTTGCCTGTCAGAAGAGTCCTTTGCCTCTCAGTTATGGCCTATCTCTCTTAGTATCCCCCATTCTCACTCACTGACTAGGAGCAGAACCTGAGAAGTGTGGCCTCACTCAAGGGCAGTGATACATGTTAGAGCACAGAAGCTGGAATTTGTCAGTTGATTACGCTCCTCATTATCAGAGATCTGAGAAGCACATTCTCATGGTCACCACAATGCCCAGATGGAATAAAAGTAAACCCTACAGCAGAGAAGACTTCTGCCTTCCTTCTAGTCTTAGAGAGTGCAAGCCTCAGAGTAAAGCCTCAATTCCAACGCAGCACTTGAGTGATAGAATACCAATGTCTGGGCAAAGGATCTTAGCATACTAGCCTAGTGTAGTGTGATGAAGCATCAAAAAAGCTGTCTGGGTACAAGTTAGGAACCAACAGGATTCTGTTGTCCATATGAGCATGGCACTAAATGACCAAGTAACCAGAGACCACAGCAGGGACCATGGATAATGGTGACCAATGCTAGGACACGATGTCTGAAAACCAGGTGGGACTAACTACATCTCAGCTGAGGTCAGAGTACAATACCCAAAATCCAGACAGGAAGAGGAGCTACCCCACAGCAAAGACCAATGTGCACAGTGGACAGCACAGTGCTCACCACAGTGAACACTCAATAAGTGGAAGACACTCCAGCATTAAAGATGGTGTGGAGGGTAAGGAGGCTAAACCAAAGTTCTTCTCATTTAGTGCAGGCAGCTTTGTGTTTTTATGATATCTCCAACCTTGAACCAGGATAAGCATTATATGACTGTTGGATGAGAATTTGATTATTTAATTTTGGGATCACTATGATAATCAATGTCATGTATATTTTTATGCTGTCAGAATCCTAAGATCAGCATGTTTATCTGATTTCATTACTGAACAAAGAAAGAATGAATTACAATGTGTATTTGCTTTTTCACACTAGGAATGTTTCTAATTAGTTTGAAGCTAATATTTATGAAATGTTTGTAAGTTGTTAATGGTAAACAGATTTGATTTCAAGGAAAAAAAATGATTCTAAAAAGAGCTGATTTAAGTGTTTGCAAAAGAAGCTAAGTATTACCCAGCTCTGTGGCAAAATGCTAGATTTCATCAGCTGGGGAACAATTCTGACATTTCAGGAACTGCTCTATCAGTGGAAACAAATGTGAGATAGACAGACCAAGGTTCTTCCTCTGGGAACAGATCCATGAAGAAGTCAAGCCAGCACAGCCAGCTGTAGATGAGCTTCAGTGAGTCACACCTTTGGGGGATAACAAACAGGAGTAGAAACAAATCTCTTCTTTGACTCTCCCAGATCCACAATTCTGGGGCACCTGCACAAAGGCCTACTCCTTCTGATTAGTTGTCTTCCAAGATATAGAAGCAGTTCCTGAGCTGTCTCATGGTACATTATAGTTTCCCCACCTCCTCCCAGGTCGAGGTGCTTTACTGTTCCTTATGATTCCCATAACCGCGCAGTGGCCGCCTCTGATCCTGCTCCACTGCCTAAGTTCAGAGGAAGAAGAAAATGCTTATGCTGGAAAGGTGAGGGAGCTCCAGCTGTTATGTGTTTCCTCTCCTCCTCATTAACATTATGCAAAAAAACCAAAACAGTTGTGTTGATTCTTGAAGAACAGAGTTTAAACAACCAATTCATCTCTGTTAAAGCTGTCATTGCCCAGTGTTGAGGGCATGGGTCCCTGCAACAATCTTGGCCCCATCTACGCAGAAGCCTCGAGTGGCTCCCTTTGCTATTAAAAAAAAAAAAAAAAAAGGTTTTTATCCTTAGTGATGTTGTGTATTGTTCTCTAGAAGAGTGCGGGGAATCCCACCATCGTGAGTCACCTGATAGAACATATGGGCCCCAGAGTAGTGCTGTACTACACTATCAGTTTTTACAGGGCTGCTCATGGCTGGGTGCTTTTCATTTTCCTTCTCGGTCCTCTCTCACTAGGACTCAAGATAGCCTGAGTAGCCAACACTGCATTGAGTTCAGAGGCTCTCTTCCCTCAGACCCGAGGCAGTCTCCTGGCATCAGGAAGTGTCTTTATTCTCTCTTACCATAGGCTAAGTTCCCTGCAGGTAGGATCCCCTGCTATCAGGTCTCCTGCTTGGAACCTCCACACATGCCCATGTTCTCCTGAAACCAAGGGTAAATGTGGGCTCCAGCTAGGGTCCTTACTCCAATTCTTTTATCATTTCCTTCAAAACAATACAGTGGGTTTCTTCTCTAAAGTATAGTAAGCACAGATAACTCAAAGACCTTGCCCTCAAGAAATCTACACTCTAATCAGACTGGATAGCTCTGAATATAAATAAATTTTCTGATAATATGCAATGTGAGATTAGAGGAAGCAAAGATAATTTTCAATCAGAGACATCAGGGAAGTTTTGTGGAAAATCTGACATTCAGCCTGGGCCATGAAGGAGAACTAGAGTTTGGACAAATACTAACATTATTAATGCCATGGCAAATTTTCTTATAAGGATCTGTCCATGTTTAATGTGGGTAAGAGAAAATTTATCTGGAATATGATAGCAATCTTTAAATATTTGAATGGCTGTCAGCATTGTAGAAGGATTAGATTTATTCTTTGTAGAATAGAAGTACACTCCTGTGTGGGAGTTACAGGAACACAGAGTTCAAAAGTAACTTTTTAATAATTATATCTACTTTATTATTATTTTTAAGCTGCCTTGAAGTACCTTGCCAAGCACACAAACACAATACCTATTTGGGATATCATAGAGTAGTGGTTCTCAAAGTACCATCCAGGACCTCCAACAGTCTCTGAGGCCTGTTTAGGGGATTTATTATAAGGTCAAAATGAATGTCATAATAATACTGTGATAGGTAGAATAATAAAAAATGCCCATGTCTTGATCCCCAGAATTTTTGAATATGTTACATTACATAGCAAAGGAGAAATAAGGTTGCAATGGAATTAAGGTTGCTAATCAGCTGACTTTAAGAAGAATATCCTGGATTATGCCAATGGGCCTCATGTAATCACAAGGTTATTAAAAATAGAAAAGGGAATAGGAAGAGGGAACCAGAGAGATGGCAGATAGAAGGACTGAGCCCAACACTGCTGGCTTTGAAGATAGAAAAAGGAACCAGGAACCCAGGCATAGCGCTGGCCTCTAAGAAGCTGGGAAACTTAAGGAAAGATATTGTCCCCTACAGTCTCCTGGAGGAACACAGCCCTTCCCACACCTGATTTTAGCCCAATGTGACCAATTTCAGAATTATACCTTAAAGAACTAAAAGATAATAACTTTATGTTGTTTTAAGTCACTAAGTTTGTGGTAATTTGTCACAGCAGCAATAGAAAACTACTACAAATACTGAGATGCTATTTGGCTTTTTTACTCCCATTCTCTCATGAGACCCCAATAGTGAATGGGGAAAGCAGAGAATATAGCTTTACTTCTGTTTTATATATGTACGTTGTATCTTACACTGCCTTCTGCAAAGGCAGGAATGAATTAAGAGAAACTAAGTTAAAAAAGTAATAATTAATAGGATTATTTGGAGTATATATATTTACCCAAATTTTTTGAAATGAATAGGTTAGAAATAGGTGAAATCCAAATTAAAGGTCATTCATTTCCCTACAAAATAAAACCGATTCAATGTGAGAGAGGATGTTGCATATACCCAGAACCAATCTTGTGTTTGTTAGTTAGTTTGTTCCCCAACTGGACTTGAGGAAATGTCCTCTTAGGAGACATGGAAGGGTCTAAAAGTTTTACTCAATCTAAACCTTTTATTCAGGAAAAGTTAACTTACTCTTGAGAACTGCATCATCTCTTTTCAATACTGCCAAAAACTCAGATTTTTTTTTTAAGTGATTTCACAATAAGAGAGATTTAAATGTTTCTAAGCCAAAACAGAATAACTTGCACTTGAATCTGAAAACACCTCAGTAGATCATTAAAGCTAAAGAATGCATTCCTTAGGCATAGGCCATTTATAGACTGCGTGGAACTCTACTGAGGACCAGGGGAAAAACAATGAGTTTGAACAACCTAAATAGACTTCAAGTCTTCTTAGTAGTAAAGCTTTAAGCAATCTGCTGTGAGGACAGCCTATCAACTTCTGTTTGCTCTAATTCTAGGTATTTTTTTTTTTTTATTAAGAAAATTTTTTTTAAGATTTATTTATTTATTTACTTTATCTATTTTAAACTCCCCCCCCCACACACACACACCCCGTTTGCTGTTTTTTGTGTGTGTGTGTGTCCATTCACTGGGCAATTCTCTGTGTCTGTTTCCTGCCCTCTCTTCTCATCCTTCTCTTCCAGTCTTCACAGGGATTCGATCTGGGGACCTCCGATGTGGGAGAGAGGCCTTCTGCCACCTGCGCCACCTCAGTTCCTGTTTTTTCAGTGCATCTCGTCTTTGCTCTCCCCTGTGTCTCTCTCCCATTATGTCATCATTTTGCTGCATGACTCGGTGGGGCCTAGCCGTCTTACCAGGAGGTCCCAGGGATCGAACTCAGGTCTCTCCATATGGCAGATGGACACCCAACCATTTGAGCCACATCTGCCCCCCTAATTCTAGGTACTTTTAATATCCTTGCAGATAGATTGCCCAGGCCTGATAACCCTGCAAGGTAAGTGGTATTCTTCCCAGTTTACATATAAAAGGCTTACTGAGTTTACGTAACATACCTGCCATTAGGTAATACCTACTAGACCTGGCACAGGAATCCACACTGACCAAGGTTTTAAGCCCATAAATTATAGCATTTTATTCCTCCCAAATGAGCTTCTCATAAAAAAATAATTTAGAAACAAAATAAATAGATCTGTTGCCTCATGTAATATATATACAACAAGGGTATGAGACAAAAATATATCTATGATTGCATTCAGTATTTAAATGTTGTGTTTCCATAATTTTAATTACCAAAATTAAAGATATTTATTAAAATAATGTCTGCATTCTTTTTCTCTGTTATTTTTTATTCATTTTCTGGTCACATCTTCCCTTATAGAAGGAATTCAGAGAAAAGCTAATTAAAGAAGCAGATGATTTTAATGAAGCCATGTTTTAAAAAACTCTATTTTTATTTTAAGTAATTAAATCTATTTCAGAATTAGTTCAAAATACTTTTCTCACAAAAGACTTACATAGCTGGAATTTTCTATTTATTTACTGGGAAGAATCTAAATGGTAAAAGTAATATATTATACAACTTCACTTAACCAGAAAGCCAGCATATAGAATTAATGAGACTTTTTATTGCACTCACAGAAAAGAAAGTCAAAAAGCTAAGAGTGGACTTATTAAGAAAAAAATATGACCAAATTTGAGGATGTTTTCAGGTCAATATACATTATGCAAACCGGTCTCCTACTTAATCTACATCTGTATCCTGAGATAAATCCTGAGCTAATGTACTAGACCAAAAAGGTACCCATAGCTAAAGTAATTCCTTTGTCTGTCATGTGTGTGTTGTATGTGTGCATATGCACAGGAACTGACTTGTTGACTACATGAATATATGTGTATCTTTTTGTCAAAAGAATGTAAAACTTCTTACTTTTATACTATCTCTCTGTTTAAAAAGGGGTTTTCTCCAGCCCTACATCTCTGAATCCACCTAGAAAAGTACCATAGATATAGATAGATATAGAAATAGAGTTAGAGATAGAGATGATAGAGATGATAGAGATAGAGATAGAGATAGAGATAGAGATAGAGATAGATAGAGATATAGAGATATATAATAAGGTACTTGCAGACTGTGAAGTCCCCAAGTCAAGCTGACTAATTATCAGTATACCTTCTGGTGTCCTCAGGAATGAATGGACAACGAATACACTGATATAATACCTGCTTGGTATTTTTCATAAAAACCAAATAACTGGGGGGACAATACCCATAAATATATCTGCCAGTAAGCTCACAAACAGCTATAGGAAAAGTCACTACAGATGCCAACATAAAAGAAGAGGATAATTTGGCTAGGGAAGCAATAGTTTTAAAGGTAAAATGTCATAACCTCTTAATTCACAAATATATAATGATCTTTACTCTTTCTAAATCATTTAAGCTAAGGTATTGTTCCGTAAGTGAAATAGAGAACAGAGTCTGATCAAAAGCTGCTTTGACTCTGGGACTTCGGATGAATTATTAATTTTTAAATCTATGAAGTACTTTTTAGAATTTCTCCTGCAATTTCTTCCCCATAAATAAAGATCATCTTGCCACCAACGTCTTGGTTAGTCCAGGTAAGCTCAGTTGACCTGAGGCCTGGATAAGGAGCCTTGTGCAGAGGTGCAGAGTGCTTAGAGGCTGGAGAGCTTTTCTCTTTTCTTGCCACAGACAGCACCATTTCCTGATATTAAATTCAGTGTTCTTTCCAAAATCTAGTGATTTTGTTTTAATATCTTTGAAGAGAAAGGGCTGAAGGAGGATGAGCACTTAGGTTTTAAGAGAGACACTGCAGTCATCTTTATTAAAATTCAAACTGTACCATCTTTATTAAAATTCAATTGTATTAGTCATTTATTTAAATTATATCTTTTCTCTGAGTACAGCAGGAATTATGAAAATAAGCTCCAGAAATTAAACTCAAATTTAATTCAAAATATGACAGGGGACTAGATGAATGAAAATCAGAAAAGAGGAAAGGGAAAGTCAATAGTGGAATATCTGCCTGTTGTTCACAAAACACCATATGTTCAGAGACTAAAGAAATTCTGCAGCTCTGGCAAACTCCTTCTCTGATAAAGGATTCTGAATCCCCAAAATAGAGTCTTCAGGAAGGCTTTTCCTTAAGATTTAAAGATTTGGACCCACACTATATAGTAAATACGTTCTGCTCCATAGAAAATTAGAATAATTCTGTACCCAAGCACTACAAATAACAAAAATCTCAAAACAGTAAAAGGGATATTTGGCTATTTCCACAGAGATTCTGATAGCCCCCAGCTCAGTCTCCCATTTCTCTGGAGGATTATATCTCCAAGGTTTAGCCAGGAAAATAGCTATATTGAATAATGACAACATTTTCCAACCTCTCTTTCATTCAGGGGTAGAAATACAGGAAAAGCATCTGATAAATTTCAGCATCATAGATTTAAAAATAAACCTTTTAGCAAATTAGAAATAGAAGGGAACTTCATTTCTCTAATAAATAGTGTCTTCAAAAAAAGGCCTACAAAAGAACAATACTTAATAGCAAAAATTTTGAATCTTTCTGAGCTCAGGGGTGATAAAAGAATGCATGCTAAAAAAAAAAAAAAAAAAGAATGCATGCTATCACCACTTGTATTGAACATTGTACTGGAAGATCTGGAGAACATAAAAACCAAATAATTAGGGGGACAATACCAATTAGCAAAAAGCAAAGCAATAGAAAATGAAAATAAAGGTATAAGGATTGGAAAAGAAGAATCAAAATTGCTTTTATTCACAGATGCCATGATGATGTGTGAAGAAAATCCAAAAGAATTCTAGGGTAAACCATTAAAGTTAATGAAAGTATTGAGAAATGTCACAGAATAAAAAAATCAATATATAAAATAAATTGTATCAAATAGAAAATTAAACTTTAATGAGGTATCATTTATAAGCACATCAGCAAATATAAAGGGCTTAGAAAAAGTCTAACAAAAGATATGCAATACTTATATAAAGGTAATTATACACCAATTAAAAAACATTAAAGAAAAACTAAAAAAATGAGGAAATATACTTGTTCATGGATAAGAAGACAATGTTATTAAGGTATAAATTCTACTCAAAATTGATTTATAAATTCAATGCAATCTCAACCCAAATCCCAACCACTTGCATATGTGCATTTGTGTGTTTGTGATTTGACAAGTTGCTTCTAAAATATATAGAAAAATGCAAAAGGTCAACACTAACCAGGACCCTTTTGGAGATAACAATAAAGGTGTAACTACTTGCACTACTACCAGATAGCATGGTACATTACAAAGTTATAAAAATCAAGGCAATGTTTATTAAGAAGATGTACACAAAAAGATTAAAACAGCATAAATACCTAGAAACAGCCCCATACATATATCATTTATAATAGAGGTGACACTTCAGAGTAGTGGGAAAATAACAGTTTTTTTAATAAATGCTCTACGGGCAATTTTCTATCAATATGTAAAAAAAAATAATTGACTCTTTACTGTACACCAGAACCAAAATCAATCCCAGGCTGTTTAAAGAGCTAAATGTAAAAGTCAAAACTATAAAACTTTTAGAAAGGCATATAAAAAACATCTTCATGACCATGTAGTCTAGATATATTTCTTTAAAATGGATAAAAGCACTAACCATAAAGGAAAACTTTGATAAATTTGACGACATTAAAATTAGGATGCTGTTCATCAAATGACATTATAAAAAGAGAGAAAAAACAAGCCATAAAGTGGGAGAAGGAAGATATTTGCAACAATGTAATCAACAAATTTAAAATTTAAAAATACTGGTTTTGCTGTCTTTTAAATGGGAAAAAGACTGGAACAGATATAACACAAATGAGGATATGGAAATGGCTAGCAAACATTTGAACAGGTGACTAACATCATTAATAGTCAGGGAAATGAAAATTAAAACCACATTGATACAACATTACACACCTACCAGAGTAGCTAAATATCAAAAGTCCGACAAGACCAAGTGTTAGCAAAGATATAAAGCAGCAGAAACCCTCATACACTGCTAGTGGGGCTGTTAAAATTTGAAACTTTTTGTGGACCCCAGAAAAGATCATGTTCTTGAAGCTACTCCATTCCTATTGGTGTAGGAACTTTTGTTGGATTGGATTCAGTTGGGGGGAACTTTGATTGGATTACTTCAGTGAGGCATGACCCAGGGTGGGTCTTGGTCCTCTTGCTGGAGTCCTTTACAAATGGAAGACTAAATGCAGAGACACACAGAAAAAGGAGTAGAGACTGAGAAACCCAAAAAGGCTGAGAGAGAGGTCCTGGAGGCCAGAGGTCCTGGAGGCCAGAGGTCCTGGAGGCCAGAGGTTGGAATCAGCAGGGCACAGAAGTGTGGAAAGAGGCCCCTGAGAGGTTGAAAGAGATGAGGCCTAGAAGAGAAAGGAGAGACAAGTTATATACCTGATCACCCACAGCTGAGCTTGGGGATAACTAAGCCTGGAGCAGAAGACAGAAACTCAAACCAGAGAGTTGCCATTATGTCTTGCCACATGGCAGGAGTCCAGGATCTCTAATAGCTGGCCTTTGCTGAGTCATTATATCTGATGATGCTTTGATTTGGACATTTTCACAGATTCAGAACTGTAAGCTTTTAACCTAATAAATTTCCATTATAAAAGCCAACCCATTTCTGGTATATTGTTCTGAGCAGTTTTTAGCAAACTATAACAGAAATTGGTACCAGGAAAATAAGGTGCTGCTATGCAAATTCCAAAAATGTTGGAACAATTTTATAAATGGGTAAAGAATAGATTGTGGAAAAATTGTGACATACTTGTACAGAAAAGGTCTAGATTGCTTTTAAGAGACTGTTGGTAAAAAAAATATATGGATGCTAAAAATACTTCTGATGAGGCCTTAGACAGAAATGTTATTGCAAACTGGAAGGAAGGTGATCCTTGCTTTAAAATGGCAGAGAACTTGGCAAAATTGTGTTCTGATATCAGATGGAAGGCAGAATTTGAAAATGATGAGCTTGGATATTTTGCTGAAGAGATTTCCAAACTAAATGTAGAAAGCGTGGCCTGGCTTCTCATTAACAACTTATAGCAAAATGCAGGAGGAAAGGGATAAGCTGAGAACTGAACTCCTGGGTGCACAGAAATCAGAAATTGATGGTGTGGTAAATTCTGAGTTTAGGAAAATAAGTCTCTAGAGAACAGAACCCTTTGTGAGGATTTAACTGAACATGGAACCAGCCAGTCTTCTCATTGTAAGTCAGGATTGGAAATGTGATTTTCCAGGAAGGATGTGTGGAAAGTCTTATTGTCTGATAGCTTGGACCCCTGTTTCCTCTGTTGTAAACCAACAAGATTTTTGTGAGATCTATATGAATGGAACTACTGCCAGTCTGAACGAAAAATGACAGAAAAGGGAGAGATTGAAGGAAAATCGATTTCTAGGGCAAAACCGGGGAAGCTGAGATCTTGACTTACGACATCTTCTTGGGCCCAAGAGACACCACCCATGTGTTTGTCCCACCATTTGAAGAGAATGGGCTTTCTGCCCCAGGCTTTAGAGAGGGCGGGGCACATTCCTTTGGATTGCAGAGTTAGGTTGCCACCACACTGTACTGATGGGATGGTGCCTGTGCCCCAGGATTGGGGAGAATGTAGCTGTCACTCCAATTCTCAGAGGGTGAGGCTTAGAGTGTGGTGGCCACCCAGATGCTTGATGAGGCTGGAGCCAAGAAGATGGCCACTGGGTGAGTACTTGGAAGGTGTGGGACTCCCACTCCATGAGGCCTCAAAGAGAAGAAACCATCATTCTATACATGAATCTCAGAATTTGCAATCTAAGGCATATGCCCAGCAGGTTTTCAGAGCTGTTTGGGACTTGTGACTCCTGTTTTCCTTTCAATTCTTCCCTATATAATGGAAATGTTTATTCTATGACTGTCCTTCCTGTATATATTGGAAGCAAATAACTTGCATTTTAAGTTTCACAGGTCTGCAGCATAGGGGATTTTTGTCCCAAGACAGACAGCATGCCTATAACTGATTTTGAAGAAATTTTGTACTTAATGTTATTACTGAAATAATTTAAGGTTTTTGAAATATTATGATGGAATGAATATATTTTGCATATGGAGAGAACATATATTTTTTTTAAAGATTTATTTTTTATCTATTTACTGCCCCCCCCCCCCCAGTTGTTTGCACTTGCAGTCTGCCCTCTATGTCCATTCACTGTGTGCTCTCTGTGTCTGCTCATATTCTCTTTGGAAGGCACCGGAAACCAAACCTGGAACCTCCCATGTGGGAGAGAGGCACTCGATCGCTTGAGCCACCTTCACTCCCTGCTTTGTTGCCTCTCTCATTGTGTTTCCTCTTTGTGTCTCCTTGTTGCATCATCTCATGTCAGCTCGCCATGCCAACCCATCGTGCCAGCTCACCATCTTGCTCATCTTCTCCAGGTGGCACCAGGAACTGAATCTGGGACTTCCCGTATGGTAGGCAGGAGCTCAATTGCTTGAGCCACATCTGCTTCCCTAACATGTTTTTTTAGGATCAGAGGGTGGAGTGTAACAGTTTGAAGCTTTTCTGTAGATCCCAGAAAAGATCATATTCTTGAAGCTACTCCATTGCTGTGGGTGTGGGGCCCTTTGATTGGATTGGATTCAGTAGGGGGCCTTTAATTGGATTACTTCAGGGAGGCATGACACAGTGTGGGTCTTGGGCCTCTTGCTGGAGTCCTTTATAAATGGAGAACTAAAAGCAGAGACACACAGAAAAAAGTGGCAGAGACAGCACCCATCTATACTTCAGACAGCCAGCTTCTCCTGGGGAATTCATTAAAGACCTTCATTGGAGTTCCTGGCTTGCAGCCTGCCCTACAGAATTCTGATTCATGCATCCCCTCTGTCACATGAGACAATTTTATAAAATTTCATAACATTTACAGTTATCTCCTGTCAGTTCTGTTTCCCTAGAGAACCCTGATTAATACAGGGGCTGTAAACATTGTAGTATTACATGGTAAATTGAAGATACCTTTACCCTATCACAAAAGTAATCCTACTCCTATATATATAGCCAAAAGAAACCAGTGCACATGCAAAACCAGAGATATGTATAAAAACTTTCCTAGTAATATTTTTCATAATTGCAAAAAGCTGAAAACAATTGATATGACAATCAACATGAAAACCATCAACATGAGAACACACACAAACACACACATGCACACACCCCACTGTATATACGTAATGTATATACATTATCGATTATAGAGTTTCCTAAGTTTTGTAGAAAACTTGGCTCCACATTATAAACATCTGTAGGTTTAAAAATATATATTAATATCTGAGTCACACTCAAAAAGATTCTGACTTAATCAAAATGGGGTGAGATTTGGACATAAGAGTTTTTTAAGTTTCCCAGGATAGTAAGAAAGTGCTAAAAAATTATAGGACATATCAAAAGGCACAAGGTCCAGCTTGTAGGAGCTCTCAATAGCCAATCTGGGACAACTTGAGCAATAATATAAATAATGATTTAGATTATAATCCATAGAATAAAATACAAACCTAGGAATCAAAACTGATATAAATAAATACTTGAATAAATAAATAAATGAGAAATAAGAGACAGCCCTCTTTTACAATAAACTCTATTTAAATGTAGAAAGACTGATGGATAGAGACAAAATCACTGCTTGGCAAAAAATACCATAGTAATAGTTGCAGGCAAGAATCACCAATAGATGCTAAAATAATGGGCAAAAGATACTTATTAATTCCAAAGGAAAAATAGTAACATCACACTGGAGAACCTGGCAAACACCCTAATGAAATGATCAAAGTTAACATTATCAAGTAATAAGATACTATCAAATTACAGCTATTTTTCCCTCTCCCTCCCCTTAGAACCTCCAGCGGCCACTGCCTCCACATCAGTGATAAAAGTTCTTCCATTGCTAGAATCACAATAAGTCTATAGGAGAATAACAGTAAGTCTATTCTAGTCCATTGTTCATTCCCCAATCCTGAGGATTCTGTGATGGTGATGCCCACTCTGCCCTTAATTGAGAGGGGGATTAGATCCCATTGGGCAGATGGATGGAACTATCTTGCTTGCAGTTGAAGACTCTCTCTGTTCTTTAAGATGGTTGTTGTCCATCATCATCTCCTTGTTAGTTGTCTTTGGTGAGTACAATGAACTGGAGAGTAGGTGTTGCAAATCTATTGAGATTCATGGCCCAGCTGGTACATGGACAGCACAAAGATAAAGTCTCTTGGACATACACCTATCACCTCTATTACTAACTATAGGTTCAAATAGAAGGGACAGAAGAGCCATGTGTAGGGAAACCACAACTGAGTCCAACTCTGTCACGCTGGAAGGTTGCCAAAGTCCTGAGCTGTCTGCCCTGCCTATAGTGTCTGGATGTCTCCAGAGCCCTCAGGAATCCCCCTATATGAGGCAATATTTACTTTGGCAGTAATGAGATCCTGCTGAGATGTGCATAAGCCTAACCTCTGGAATGACCTCCTGACTCACTTTGAAGTCCCTTAGCCATATAAACTCATTTGTCTTTACCCTTTCTCCCTTTTGGTCAAGGTCTTTTTCCAGTTGCATTGCTAGTTGGTGCTTGGTAGTAATCCCTCAGTACAATAACAGATATAGGCCATTATGTATCTTGTAATAATTTACAAAAATGTGCAGGAGAGCGTGTAAACTACAATGTAAACTATAATCCATGCTTAGTGGCAATGCTCCAAAATGTGTTCATCATTTGTAACAAATGTACCACACTAATGAAGGATGTTGTTAATGTTGGAAAATGTGGGAAGGCTAGGGAACAGGACATATGGGAATCCCCAATATTTTTCATGTAACATTTATGTAATTTAAGTATCTTAAAAAAAAAAAAAAAAAAAGGCAGTGGCCACCAGAAATTCTGAGGGGAGGGAGAGGGAAAAATAGGAAACATGGGGCATTTTTGAGACATTGGAGTTGTCCTGCATAACATTGCAATGACATAGAAAGGCCATTACATATTTTGTCAAAACCTATAAAATTATGCAGGGCAAAGTATAAAGTATGATGTAAACTATAGTTCTTGGTTAGCACAGTGCTTCAATATGTGTTCAACAATTGAAACAAATGTACCACACTAATGAAAGATGTTGTTAATGTGGGAAAGCGTGGGAGGGGAAGGGAATGGGGTATATGGGAATTCCTTGTATTTTTGATGTAACATTTATGTAACCGAAAGCTTCTTTAAAAATAAAAATTGAGGAAAAACTAAAAAAAGAGATACTATCAACATCATGTACCTCCTGATAAAATGCACTGAGAAGGGCCATGTGTCTTTCTGATTTGTGACAAAAAAAAAAAAAAAAAGGTGCATAACCTGATTTTAATCTTAAAAAAAATATTAGACAAACCTAAATCAAGGGATATTCAATGAAATAACTGGCCAGGACTGTTCAAACTTGTCAAGGTCCTGAAAAACAAACAAAGGTTAAGAGCTATTCCAGGTTTGAGAAGATTATGAATATGTTGAAAATTACATGCAAAATGGGACCCTGGATTGAATCCTGGATCAGGAAAAGGGCCTTATGGGAAAATCTGAAAAACAAGAATAAGGTCTATAGATTAGTTAATAGTATTGTATCAATTTTAATTTCCTGCTTTGACACTGTACAATAGTGAGACTAGATTATAGGGTATTCGTGCACTGACTATGACTATGACTGATTCTGCCAGATTGCTCTCTGGGAAGGCTACTCCAGCCTATATCCCACCAGACATACATGAGTGTATGAGCCCCACATCCCTATCAGTACTTGAAAGTAAAGAGCTTTCAAAATTTCACCAATCTAATAAAGTAATATCTCCGTTGTTTTAATTTGCATTTCCCTGACAATTGATACTAAGCTTCTCCTAATATGCATGGTAGTTTTGAGGAGTCCCTCTTCTGTAAATTACTTGCTCATCTTTATCCATTTTTTCTTAAGGGTGGCTGTCCTTTTTGTTGTTGTTTATCTGAAGATTATATAGTCCAGATATTCATCTTGCATCGTTTTTGATATTGCAAATGTCTTCTTTCATTCTGACATCTATGTCTTTGACCATGTTCCACCATTTTCTAATAGAAAACTTTAACTTAATCAAAGTCATCAACTTCTGTTTATGGTTTGTGCTTTTGAAGTAGTTTAAGAAGTTCTTTTTTATTCCAAGCCATGAAGATGTTTTTCTACACCCTCTATAAACCTTACTAACCACCCCCTCACACACACAGTTCTGAGTGATTTTAAATAAAACTGAGACATTGAATCATGAAATCCATAAATATTTTATTATGTATCTAAAAAATAAGGATTCTTAAAAATACCACAACACTTTAAAATGGATGATTTGTTAATATCAAATAAAGCAGCCTATTTTTGATTTGGAAGTTTAGATATACACAAAGAGTTACAACACAGCACAGAATGTAGTAATAGTCTTAAGAAAAGTAATGGAGCTATGAGACATCAGGAAAAGGGGTGAGAGGTGATTTCCACTCACCCAGGGGAAAAGACTAACGTTTAGGAAAATTTACTACTGTTTGTTTTTGGCTTTTCTCAGAAAAGTAATTCTGAAATAGCACACAGGAGGAAATCCCTCTTCTCCATGAAATACTTGTGGATTTTGTGTTCTTTTCCTTTTCCCTAGTAAGCAGGAAATAACAGGGACAGGGATGCGATTACAGGCAAAGAAGTAAAGAAGTTGTGCCTTTACATTTTAGACAAATTCTGAGCATTCAAATCTCTGGATTCCATATTGGAATCCTCATCTTCTAATTGAATAACCTCTTTTCCCTGGTTTTGAAAACCTTATATCTAGTCATTGAGGTTATCTTTGAATTACTTTCTTGAAACAATGCTCTCCAGAATTATATATCACCAAAATATACCAAACATTTTCTCATGCCTTCCATTTTATCTTTAGTATTACTGAAAGATTCTTTCAAACCTAGCACTAAAGATTAGTATATAGAGATAGATGTGAGTTTCTCTTGTTTTCATTATATATTTAGGAACTCAGGATGCATGATATTAAGAAACTATTACAACAAATAATACTAGTGGGTTATAACCAATAGAATGAAACAATCCATAAGTCCATAATGATATAGATAAATAATTGAATAAGTACATAAATGGGAGAATATGGACAATTCCTCCTTGTAGTAGAATTCCAATTTATAAATGCAGAGGAATGATAGAAATAGAAAATCACCTTTAGGCAAACACCACAGTAATAACTGTTGCAAGGAATAACCCTTGCTGGATGCTAAAATTAGTGGGTAAACACATGATGAAAATTAGTGCATTTGCAGGGCTTCAAAGTATTTCACTAGAAGACCTTAATAAAGTACCAAGTGAAAATAATAACTTCCCAGTCGGGAATCCTTTAACCACTCTAACCAAGGTTAGCATTATCAGTAATAAAGCCTAATGACATCACATACTCTGACATGACGCAAAGAGAAGGATACAACATAATTTATGTGACATTTTTGCCAAAAGTGTATAACCCCAAGTTCATTATCAGAAAACTTCTGACAAGCCCAAGTTGAGGGTCTATCTAAAAGTAACTGACTAGTACTCCTCAGAACTATCTTGAAAGACATGGAAAGTCTGAGGAACAGTAACAGATTGGAGGAGACCAAGGAGACACGATAAGTAAATGCAAGGTGAGATCCTGGACTGGATCCTGGATCAAGAAAGAGACATTAGTGGGAAAACTGGTGAAATAAGGTGAATAAGGTCTGTAGGTTAGTTATAGTATAGCACCAATGTTAATTCCTGGTTTCTATAGTTGTGCTACAGTTATGTAAGATGTTAACATTGGGGAGTGCTGTACAGAAACTTTCTATGCTATTTTGACAACTTTTCTATAAGTCTAAAATTATTTCAAAATAACAAGTTAAAAAAAATTTTTTTTAATTGTTCTAACAATGCATTAAATACTCTCTGACTTGGGTGAATACCACTTATAAACATTTCTCCTTTTGAAAGGCTGGGCTGAGCCATATGAGACAGGGCAGAGTTCCTCACCGAGAAAGAATTTTCTTGGAAACCCCAAAGTCTCTCACTATATTCTGTGATGTCTGCAAGACCAGCAATTAAATAATAAAGGTTGGGAAATGTTTCTTTTATACTCTATGCATGGCCAAAAGCACCTCAGTTTCCTCTGAGAAGAGTTGTTCTTGGTTCTCAAATGGTTGGAGACAAAGAGAGCTGGTCTTAGGTGGAGCTGTGGGCTGAGAAAGCCTTCTGTGCTACATGCAGACTTCTCTTTCAGGTTCCTCACACTTACCTTGAGCACCTTTCTCCTACTTTTCCATCTATATGTACCCTGCCCTTAAGAACATTCCCTAGACTTGCCTTCTGAAGTGAAAGTAGAGCTGGCATCAGTCAGAAAAATCCCAAGTAAGTGTGTGTGTGTGTGTGTAGTTTAGGAAGTTCTCATGGCACACACCCCTAAGTACTATTTGTTCACCCACAGATGAGCTGGGCCACCCTCAGCAAAACTGCTGTCAGGTAAGTTTGTACCTGTTGCTGTAGTTTGTCTTTCTATTCCTTTCGTCCTTACGTGGCATTTCCTCATCTGACTTTTCCATTTTACATGACTGGCTCTTTCCTGCTTTGTCCTTTGCATGCCCTACTAAAGCAGAAAAAGACCCTGTAGTGGTAGTTATACTCTGACACAATGTCTGCCATGCTAATATATTCAATTGGTCCTTTACATCCATGGGCAGTGTGAATTTTTTCAGGGCTTGGGAAATTGCAAATCATGCCAAAATGATGCTAAGCCTTACACTGACCAAATGAAATGCTCCTGGCAAGTCAATATTTTAGGGGCGAGGACAGGGATTTCGGGTCAGCTGCCTTGAAACAAGAAAGTCCTATGGCTTAGAACGGTAATGAAGAAGGCTCCCATCAAAGCACCGCCCCACCCTGGTCCATCACAGGCAGTCTGATTTGCCTCTGAGAATGTCCAATTCAGACGTGGCAATGTCCAGGGAAAGTCCTTTTAAAAATTATTCCCCAACCATTGTCAGCTTTGCTCTGCTATTCCCGCTTCCAGAGAAGGCAGGTGTAGAAACGTGCTTAAGAGATCACCCTGTGCATTGTTAATATAATACAAGAATGTTTGGAAAGATGGAGATGGATATATATGCACTGATTCCTTTTTAGTTTAATGTTTACCATGGGCTCCTGGCCTCCCCACTCTTCTTCCCCTATCCCGCTCTTGTTAAAGGATTCAATAACTTTGGGTTCTTTCTTTCCCTCTCCCCTTTCAACATGGTGATTTACCCTTTAAATAAAGCTGAGCTTCAGTAATTGTCTTAGCCTGGGCAGGGCCAGAAGGGTCTACTTCGAGAAGCTGCTCCACCACAGGTAAACAGAGTTGTCATACTGAACTGCTTTGCATCTCACACTTCATCCAGTTTGCCTCATAGGGAAGCTCAGAAATCAAGGAAATCTGGGGATTTAGAACAATGCTTCAAGCTGTAAGCACGAGATACTTTTGAAGTTTCATGATTTACCTTGAATATTATCAGGGATTTTAAATCTTACTCAAGTTATACATATTTATTTTAAGGCAGAAACAATATTTCCCCAAATCTTCTAGCAAAATTAGCCTGCCAGGAAGATGCCCCATGTTTACTACACGACTTGACATATCCATTGGCATAGCCCTGTATTCTTCATTCTAAGAAGCTCGGATCTACTATACATCTCTAACAGTACTATTTGACTATTTCAAATGTGTGACACGGAATTAAACAAGCTATCATGACTAAGTGCAGGTTCCCAGCCAGCACCAACGACACTATTCCTATGAGCATATGCATTTGAAGTTACAAACAACTGACTTACAAATAAACGTTTGGCCCGTAATCCATTTGTAAATTGGGAACTGTTTGTACTAATACAACGTCCTTGCCTTAGGGTTTTCTAGTCATTGCAACAAACGGTTCTTTTAATTTCCGTGAAAACCCAGAACTTCTACAAGTTATATGTTGTGTTTTTTTCCCCCCTTTCTCTTTAGATATCAAATTACGTTCAAGTAAAACATTCTAATGTAGCTACCTAGTTGGGAAATGTTCTAAGAACAACAAAAGAGATAAATGAGAAAGCAAGATTGAACAGTGTTCACAAGCCTTTGATTCTGTACTGTGTCCTTCAGCTCCAAATTCAATTTTTCTACTCAGTTTTCTGCTGTCCAAATGATACAGTCATTTCATTGCTTGGATATAGATGGTGGACCCCAGCTCTGAAAGCAACAAAAGTGGTGAAAAGCTCACGGCAAGTCAAGTTCTTGTTTTAATTTCTTGTCCAAGTCCTTTATTTTCAAAGTGATCAAATGTGCTCAGAGGCAAAAAGCAGAATATTGCCAGTGAGTGCAATGAAGGGCATGCCCTGGAAATCTTATTCTCCTTGGAAAAGAGTTTTTTCTGGAGGGGGTAGAGGTAGACAAATAATTCTACAAGTCACTGGAGTTGAATTTTGAGTTCCAGTTTTAGGTTTGGGTTACTGCCATTATAGGAACTGTCTGAACACCTCTATCAGGGTAAAAAAAAATTTTTTTTTTTCTTTGCCTTCCATGTTTCTTTCCTAATGCTGCTCCTTCCCCTTCTTCAGGCATCAGGCTGAGAGTGACATCACCTTGTAGCAGTCAGTTCCAGTGTCCTTTCTCTATGGAGGTAATTGCAGAATGAAGACACCTCACAGGAGGAAACTGTCTGAGATGGGGCCTCACAAATAAGCATTTAAAAGGTGACATCTGTATAACATAATAGCCTACAAAGCTGACTTCCTGAGTAATTTTCAGTTCTTTTAAAATAGAATACCTCTGTCTCCTCATTTATGATTTGGAATAATTGGAGCCTTGAGACATGTAATATTTAAAGACCCCCACCAGAGTGCATGACTTGTGGCTAAATAGAAGTAAATTAAACTTTATGCCACTCAGATAGAATTCCTAGCCTCTGAGAGTTTAACTTTTATATTAAGGATTGGCAAACCACAGCCCTGAAGTCAAATCTGGCTTATCATTTCTTCTTGTTCAGTCAACCAGTTAAGAATGGCTTGGGGAAAAATAACAAAAGAATATTTTATGGCACATAAAAATTATATGAAATTCAAGTTTCAGGGTTCATGAATAAAGTTTTATTGGAACACAAAACCACTTAATCATTTATGTATTTTCTGTGGGTACTTTTGCACTACAATGGCCTAGCTAAATAGGAGACTGTATGGCCCGCAATAAAATATTTATTCTCTGGCTCTTTGTGGGAAAAGTTTTCCAACCCATGTTACTCACTGATAATTCACTTTTGCCCAGTGAAATGAGGCAGGGTAGCTTCAGGGCAGGGGACAAATGTTATAGGGGAGTAGGGGGTGCATGTTGGGATAAGCATGAGAGCATCAGAAGCCTTTTTTGCTGGCATCACAAGTTGTCTTCAGCTAGAGCTGTTCTTTGCATTCTTTGGAGAATTTCATGCAAACCGTACATATTTTTAAATAGAGGAAAGTAAGATCAATAAAAGTTGGATAAATTAAGACATTGAAAACAAAGATAAGCTGTACCATAGACATGTCTTTTCTCTACCTCTGATTCCTGTACTCTTCCTCACTGCCTTTTGTGGTCCGACTAGAGATGAGAACTAGAAGAATGGAGGAGAGAGAGAGGAAAAACTGGCGTAATAGAGAGCAAAGTAGAAATCAAAGTAGAGGCAAAGTGGGAAAGTGGAGAAATAGAGAAAAGATAATAGATTAATGAGATGGGCCTTGCATAAAAGTTCTGACAATAGATGGTGCCATCCTCTATCCCCACCACAAATTAAGTTTCCTACAAGGAGGCCATAGAGTCTCTATTAATTGGTGGATTGATTGATTGGAATGAAGATTAAAAGAGTAAGTATGGGGGTTGTAGAAAGAGATGGAAGTGGGAGATGGCATTAAAAACTTTTAAACCATATTAAAGAGCAGGTTTTGAACTTTTTACCATTGGACTCTTAATTCAAATAAAAGCACATACATGAGTCTAATATGTAAATTATTTGTGGTTTAAGTTGGCCTGACTTCTACCCTCTCCCTTCATCAAGGGTTATAAAAGATAACATTTTAGGCCATCATTATCTCTCACAAAAATAATCACCAGTTTCTCATACATAGAGATCATACTGACTTTACAAGAGCAACTTTGCATCTAATTGCCAAAAAAAAAAAAAAAAAAAAAATGGGGCAGGGACACAAGCATATGTTTGCAGTCTCCTGTATAACAGTTATAAAATAATTTACAGTTTGATAACACAGGTGAATCCACAGCTAACACATTTTTAAGTTATACTGTAATTCTCCCATGAAACCCAAAAACATCAGGTACAGTGTTAACTCACAATGCACAGGAAGCAGACCTTTGTACCTTGTGGTGTTGGGCAACTTTTTAAGTCATCAGACCTAGAAGAGGAGGAACACTAATCCCTACTAAAACAAGAAGTATCCTCAGCACAGACTGCCAGCACTCGGAGTGAACAGGAATAGGCAGATACAGCTTTATAGAATACGTGAGTTTTAAAAAAGGATCAATTTATTGACCAAGTTGCCGAGATAACACTGGCCTTCTTGTTCAGTGTGTGGCCCATGGATCAACTTGTTAGGAGAGCAGCAATCACGGGGTTTTGAACACACCCCCACCATTTTTTTTCATTTGTTCCGACCACACAAACCAAACACATTAGAAAACACACACTTGCAAATATGCCAAGTATGTCTATTTCCATCACAGTCACCGAAGGCTTTCCTTGATGGAGTATAGAAGACTATAACCTCAGGGCACTTCAAGGGATTCTTTGAAAGCATCAGGGATGGGAGGATATGTGAGGAAGGGCGCACCTGGGACATGCTTCTATAGAATATGAAAGTGTTCATCTTGTCTCAGTGGGTGGAAACCCACACTATAAACAAGAAAATAATAAACTCCCATCCTGGGGAGTCCTGCAAGGTTCTAAAATAGAGGGTCAAGAGCCTCTCAAGAACATATGAGGTGCCTAAAAAAAGAAGACGGACCAATATATCAAGCCCTCAATACTAATGCATCTAACTATGAAACTTATTCTTCAAAAACTGCAACCTAATGGTTACCATGGGTTCCAAGGGGAAGAGGAGGGAAGAATGGAAGGAGCATAGGGCATTTTTAGGGTATTGGAATTGTTCTATATGATTTTGCAATGATGAATACAGGCCATAATGAGTTTTGTTAGAACTTATAAAAATGTATAGTACAGAACATAAACCATAATGTAGATCATTGACAATGGTTAGTGGCAATGCTTCAATATTTGTTCATCAATTGTAACAAATGTACCACACACCTGTAAGATGTTATTAATAGGGCAAATGCAAGAGGGGAGGGAGTGGGGTACATGGGAATCCCCTATATTTTCCATGTGACTTTTCTGTTACCTAAAGTGTCTTTGAAAATAAAGCAAAAAAAAAAAAAAAAAAAAAAAAACCGGGGGAACATACAGAAGAAATTGTCACTGTACATAAAAGATAACAGATCTTATGCAAGTGAAAGACACAATGCAAAAAAAATTATACTTTTTTTTGTATTTTTAAATTATTTTTATTTATTTTTTAGCTTTGATTTTTGGGAGGTTTTGGATTGCAGAAGAGTCACAACTGTGGTAGGGGAGGATCACTGGTGCAGTGGTGGGGAGATGTGTGGAGAGGGGTTCACCTGCGATATGCCTCTGTGGACTATGAATGTGTTCAAGTTGTCATGGAATGTTTGTCTAGGTAGGTGGAGATCCACACAATGACTGAAAGAATGTTGGGTGCCCATCCTGGGAAATCCTGCTACATTCTCTAGTAGAGTGGCAGGAGTCCCTAGGGTGCATGCGCAGTGTCTAGCAAGGTGGGGCAGACCAATACCCCAGGCCCTTGATATTGATTTTGTGCTTACAAACCTTGTTCTTTTGATGTTGAAACTTAGCCCGGTGTATTAGTCAGCCAAAGGGGTGCTAGTGTAGAATACCCAAAATGGGTTGGTCTTTATAAGGGTATTTATTTGGGGTAGGAGTCCACAGATACCAGGCCATAAACATTAAGTTTCTTCTCTCACCACAGTCCATTGCCACGTGTTAGAGCAAGACAGCTGCTGGCGTTTGCCAGGGTTCAGGCTTCTGGGGTTCCTCTTTTCCCGGGGCTGTGTTTCTCTCCGGGCTTAGCTCCTGTTTCCTCCACAAGTTCAGCTGTAGACGATCAGGCGAACTGCTTGCTTCTCTTCTCCTGGGGCCTTCTTTCCAACATCAAAACGGCTTCTCAAAAGACTGCTTCAACTGTCCTTTGCCTTGCCTTTTATATTCAATTCCCCACCCACCAAGGGGTGGGGCTCAACACCCTAATCCTAACCTAATCATGCCTAGATTAACAGATCAGTTTACAAGCATGATTCAATTATATTTTTGGAATTCATAATTACATCAAATTCCCCAACGGTTACAACCAGTATTATATATTTCCTAGGAGTTGCCTCTTGGAGGTCTCCTTGTTGCTCTATTGTGGCCTTTCTCTAAGCCAAACTCAGCATATAAATTCACTACCTTCCCACTAGCATGGGACATGACTCCTGGGGATGAGCCTCCCTGGCACTGAGGGATTATTACCAGGTGCCAAATGTCCTAATGAAAATGAATTTGGACCTCACTTGTGGACATGGAGAAAATGCAGTTATTAATTTGCCTTGAGAAAATGTATTAACAACATTTGTGCACAAAGAGGAAGTTCTACTACCGTGAAACATTGTCTTGGAAATGTATAGTGAAGACCAAGCAATGAAATCCTCTGCCCCTCCAGTCTCACCTCTTCCCCATGGTAAAAAAAAAAAAAAAAGCATTATATGTCCCATGAGCTCTATCTCTAAGTCAAGAGAAAAACAATGTTAAATTACAAAGTGCTATTTACTTTTATTTATATAAAGAAAACCCCCCAGGGACTCTATTAACATCAAATATGAGTTCTTCAAAAGTAGACTGCATGCCTTCTGGATAGGCAGGTAGATATTCAGGTTAGTGTAGAAGGTCACAGCTTCATGCTGAGTACTGGACCTGTGCAATTGATCTCCAATGTGAGCTAAAATCCTGGAGCCCACATAAAGTTCTGCTAAATAAATCAATTGAGACAGTCATTAATGACTTCTAGGACTTATTACCTCTGAATAACAGTTCTTTGTGAAGGGCAGAAATGGCAGGAAACTGTTATTACTTTTTCATAGGTTGTTAACTGATCAAAAATATAAGTAATATCAGCATATAACAGCTGTGTTTTTTTTTTTTTTCCTTGTACAGAAACTTTCAAAATCAAAGGTAGTAATAAAACTTCTGAGTTGCTCCATCAGGGATTTGAATCCTAATGGAGCAGTCAGCAATCATAACCAGATGATCATGCCCCAAATAGATTTTTAGAATCTCATTTCCTTGTGCTGAACTACAAAGGGATTTTTCATGTTCTACTACTTACTATGAACAAACTGGGCACCATTTTCCTGCATGAAAGCTTAAGAAGGTCAGAGAAATTTAGAAAGATTAATTGCATTATGATTTCAGAAATGAATTGTTGAGGCAGTAAAATGCTTGAAAAGAAAACCTCGTGACTCTTTTGCAGAAAATGTCTAGTTTGGGGGTTGGATGGAGGGAGAAAAGTTGAAAGCACTAGGGGGAAGAGATATGGAAGAGGACAAAAAGCCAAAATGTACAAAGGAAAGTCATGGAGGGTTATTATACCTTGGCAATAGATTTGCAAATGGTTCCAGAATATAGTAAATGAAAGGCTAATGGGAAGAGGTGGAACTAGCTTGATGCTCTCAGTGCATGGGACAACCAAAGGGAGGCTTCCTCCAGGAGGGCACAGACAATACACTGGATTTTTTTCATAGTTTTAATTTTTTTTAATACTTTAGATTACATAAATGCTACATAAAAAAATATAGGGGATTCCCATATGCCCCACTCCCTACCTGTCCCACATTTTCCCACATTAACAATATCCTTCATTAGTGTGGTACATTTGTTACTCTTGATGAACACATACTGGAGCATTGCCACTAAGTGTGGATTATAGTTTACATTATAGGTTACACTCTGTCCCTCACAATTTTGTAAGTTATGACAAAATATATAATGGCCTGTCTCCATCATTGCAACATCATTCAAGACAATTCCAATGTCCTGAAAATGCCCCCATATTACCTGTTTCTTCCTCTTCTTTCCCTCAGAACCTCCTGTGTTACACAAACAAAGGGGGCCTGAGCCTAAAAATGTCTTTATGATTTTCAGTAATAACGAGGCATAATCTATAGGGACAATGGTATTTTCATAGTCCATAGAAGGATAGCAAAACTCCCAGTGCTGAAACAAGATAGAAAATACAGAAAATGGCAAAACCAAAGTACAGGATGCAACAAACTCAAATAAAAAGTAGTCCCAATTCCAGTAGCTGTATGTTGCTCTCTGGTAGTCTCCAACTGGCAATCAATTGATAGACAAGTATTTGTTGAATGCAAACTTCAGAACTAGCACTGAAAGAGGTGCTATGAGATAGACAAAAGCCCCAAAGGCTTAAGGTCTAGTTCAGAATATGGGGCTTAGCCACAAAAGCCATTTAACAAACTAAAATGTATGTAATATATTGGATTGAGTGTTATTAATAAATTGAAGCTGGGAATAAATATAATAAAGCAGCAACTATTGCTATAGACAGCAAAGTATAAAATGGGGTGGATTTACCAAAGAAGTTTCCAAAAGGAATAGTTTAAGATAGGTTTCTCAACAGTGGATACAATGGTTCAGTGCCCCCTTCACAGTGTCAGTGGGAGAGGGGTGCAGTAGGAAACATGAGGAGGCATTTTTATTTGTCATGATGAATGTGAGGGAGGAGGTAGGAGCAGGTACAGTAAGGAAACTATTTGTTACTTTGGGGGCAAGGAGGCAAAAATGCCAATGGTGCCCTATTATGAAACGCTGCAAAAGGCAGACATATCAAGAAGTAAGCCATTGCAGTAAATCTGGTACCATGGTATGAGGCCATGAACTATGGAGGAAGATAGCAAAAAAAAAAAAAAAAAAAAAAAAAAAAGAGGAATGGACAAATATGAGGACCTTTTGACAAAATTCCACAGAATATTGTAACTAACTGGATGTGAGAGACAAACAAGAGTGAAAGATTTGCCTTTAGTTACCTGTGTGATTTAGGATAGGTTATTGATTATTGTGGGGCCTCTATTTATTCTTATTCATTTGAGAAATGCAGATATGGAATCCCTACAGTTTCTATCAATTCTCACATTCTATGGTCTTTTTTTTTTTTACAAAATTTTTCTCTTTATTACGCTCTCTTGAGTTGACATATAGATAAGGTTCAAAACGGACCCATAATAACATATTCTTCTTAAGATTTAACATCAACATTCATTGAACATTTTGAAAATCTGCAGTTTCTCAGAGTGAGTTCTTATACAACACTGAATACTTTGCATCTCATGCTATGGTCTTTCGAGCCTATAAAGTAGTGACCATCAAAAGCATAAGTGAGGACTTTTAGATGCTTGGTAGCTCCTACTGAAAGGCCTGGTTTTTGAAGAGCTTGTGAAGTTGGTCATGTTTGACCCAATAGTCTCTCATTTGTCCTCATTTCAACACTTTCCTACCAGGTACTTGCCTGTGAGTTATCTCATGGGTTCCTTTGGCTGCCTAAACTTCCTGAAGACCATTTACAGAACTTGCCTTTCCAGAGCACGCACACAAATAATTTCACATCAATTAGCTCTTGCTGCATAACAAACAACTCCAAAACCCAATAGTTTAAAGTTTAAGTCTTAAAACAACAACTAGTTGTTATTTCTCTTGAGTCTATGAGTAGACTTAGAATATTGTTAATCTGGAAGAAAGCAAACTGATTTCAACAAGGCTTGCTCACAACTGTGGGCAACTTACAAATCATCAGATTAACTGGTCTAGGATCCCTTGGGCTTATTGTTATGGATGTGTCAGGGTTCCAAGAGAGAGTAGAAACACAAGGGTTTTAAAGGACTAAGCTTGGAACTGGCACACTATCATTTCTGCCACATTCTGTTATCAAGTAACATGGCCAGGCTCCATCTTTTAATGTGAGGAGCAGCAAAATCACACTGCAAAAGACATGATTACAGAGAAGAGTAGGAAATGACACCATGTTTTCAATCATTCTACTAACAAAATTTAATTTAAATTTTAATTAAAAATTTAAAAAGTCAAAGACATCATCAAGGGCAAAAAATAATAATAAAAACAAAACAAAAACACATTAATCTGTCTTCTAGTCTACATTCTCTCAGGTATAACTAAGTGACAGTCAGTAGTAATTCACTAATCAAGACAATGAATTGTCTTGGTCTTGAGTGAGAATGGGAAAGGCTGACTAAATCTTTCACCTTGGTATCCTCAATTAGGATAGCATGTGAATTATGGCAAGCCTTCAAGAAATATTTGTTAAAATGACATGAAACTAATTTACAAAGACATTTTCATGCTTACCATGGAAAATGTCTCTCCTATCCTTTCTTCTCTAAGAGATAAGTAAGCAATTTAAGCATGTTTTTCATAGAATTCTATTGTGTTGCTCTGGACTATTACATGTCATTGGGAATGTCTAAAGCTGTAATTGTACTATGAAGCATATTTTTAAAAAGTTTTATTAAGCTTGTAACTCTTTTATTCTATGGTGGGAGCTTAATATGTTTCTTCACTAATAAGAAAATAATTCTTTCAGCTAATACCTGGCTGAAGCAACTAAACGAACATAAGACAATGGAATTTTTAAAGTGGAGATGTGGAACTATTCTGGATTAATATATCATGTAGCTTTAGGTGTCTTAATTTTCTGCATGGTTTAAGTCCCATTTTTAGATTATTCCACACAGTGATGAAATACGTGTTGTGGTTCTCTCTATATGCCATCTTTAAAATCTCATTCACCAATTGGTTCTTACCACCAGGGATTAGATTAATTATGGCTTGCTACTTTGATAAAACAGCTAATAATGTGTCTTGTTTGTAATGTACCAAGAATTCTCAAAGGATGACAAGACATCATGATATATTGAACAAATTAATAATTCTTGTTTGGTTTTAGACAAAATCACTTAAAAATCAAATAATTTAGTTATATATTTCCCATTAGTTTCACAGTAGGCACTTCTCTAAGTAGCAATGTAGACACTGGAACAAATGGGATGTTAAAACACTTGACCATAATCATTTCATTGATGTAGCTTTTGATCATGGTCAAAATAGACAAATGCTGAGACAATTATTATTACTATTAAACCTCTTCTGCACCCTCTGAAAAACGGGAATAATAACAGAACCTAACTCAAAGAATGTTCGTGAGGATTAAATTACATAAGTCATCTAAAATAGTAAGTATAATGCCTAGCCCATAGTTACCAATCAACATTATTAGCTGTCATTCGGCTTCATGGATTCATGATTTCTCTTGCACGAAATGGAACCCTCGATGCTTATCCTGGACAAATGATAACTTTATTGCATTCCAATTGAGGATGGGGTTTAGTTTTAGCACTATGACTAATAATAGTAATAATTATAATATCAATAATGGAGTTTAAGTGTGATGAACAAAATGTTACTTTATCCAAGGAACTTACCTTCTAAACAGGAAGATGAAACATAGCTACGTTATTATCTATAAAATGAATTTTTACACCAATGTATACATATTATGGATAACAATTTCTTAAAGATGTTAATGATCCCCAAAGAAATCTAGAATTGATTCTTTGTGTGGAAAAACAAAATTGGATAGCTATATCACACAATGTACAAAATAAATATCAGATGGAAAAAAAAGTCTCTATGACTCCAAGGTAGAAAAATATTTCAATAAGAAACAAAAAGCATAACCCAAGAAGCTATTCTTTTAAATTCAAGAACTAGTATAAAACAAAAGGTGCCATAATTTTTTTCAAATCCACTGAAATAAGAAAGTTGCAACATAAATTACTGACCAATAATTGGTAGTCAAATATATATGAAAAATGAATAAGAAAAATCCAAACAATCTAAGAAGAAAATTAGCAAAGGATATGAATACACAATTCATAGGAGCATACTCCTAAATGATCACTAAACATTGAAAAAGATATGCACGCTCCCTAGTAACCAGGGAAGTACAAATTAAAACTATAGTAGCAAACCATGGCACATCCATAAGGTTGGCAAAAAATGTTTTAAATCTGAAAAAATCAATAATTGGTAAGGAATTTAAAAAATGGGACTATCCAGCATTGCTGGTGGGAGTAATAATTGGCACCACCTTGAGAGTAGTTTGCCCTAGCTAATAAACATGCAATATGCATACTCTATAACCTAGCTATTTCAATTCCTACCATACACCAAGGGGAAATTTCCCACATGTGTGCATAATGAGACATGTACCAGAATGTTTATAGCAGCACTATGTAAAAGAGAGAAAAGTGAGTATAAATTGTGGTAGAGGCATACAATGAAATATTAATGGACTACATATATCATATAGATCAATCTTTTAAAAAGTAAATTTGAATGAAGACACAATTGCAAAATGAGACATACAGTATATTATTTATATAAAATTTTGAAAACATAAAATTATATTTTATAAATGACATTAATACATATATATTGTATAAAATCATGGACAGAAAGGATATTCACAAATTTCAGACATATGGCTACATCTAGGAAGGAATAAGGAGAAGGGAATATGTGAGGATCATAAAAAAACACACCATTTGTTTCCACAACAATTCTTTAATTAAAAAATTTAAGTGGATATGGAAAAAATAAAATAAAATCCCAAACATTTTATTTAATCTGTTTGGGATGTATATAAATTTTAAAAATAACACATTTTCATGTTATTTTTGGTGTGCTTGGAATCTTTCATAAAAAAGAAGAGGGGAAATTTACTAATCATTTAGGAAGATTTCTAAAGCCATTAGTATATCAGAGCATATTATGGTAACATCTTACCCCTCCAGTTGTCAATTTCGGCCTCACAGAAGACATCTGACACCAATAAGCCTCTAAGATGCCAAACCAAGCTCCAAAACCAAATGCTCAAACTCGTAATTATTATCCCTACCAGAGTTTCTCAGATCCTTATTTAAGCCTATTAAAACTTACTATATACATACCTTCTAATTTGGTTAAAAGTAGAAGAAAGTAAAATGTTATTAAGAAAAACGAGTATAATTTTAAAAAAATATAAAAAATTGATGTAAAAGTTTTAAAAGTTAAGTGGCTACTATTAAATATATACAAATAAAGCCATAAAACCCTACACCTGTGCTTCTTTAAGCCCTGTGTATATAATACCAAATTACACAATAATACATGTGGATCATGATACCAAATAATTAATTGCACTTGCCATTATTTTCTGCATACTTCAAGAATGGAGGGACATTAGCAATACATTCTAGAAAAATATCCATCAAAAGGTGAATTTTGTTTTGTTTTGTTTTAGCTTAAATTCTTTTGTTCACATTTTAGCAAAAGCCTTACACAAGAGAGTGACTCTAAGAATGGCGTGACAGTTTGAATTTCTTTTTTGAATCCCAAAATATTATGTTCTTAAACTAATCCATTCCTGTGGGTGTAGTACCCTTTGATTGCATTAGATTCACTTTGATTGGATCAATTTAGGGCTTTTGATTGAACTGCATCAGTGAGGTATGACTCAAATTAGGCCTCCACCCTCTTGCTGAGTCTTATATAAACTGATAACACAGAGAGAAAAAGGGGCATGGGAAAAGGAAGCCACCATTTTGACACTGCCATGTGAGGGAAGACATAAGGATTGTAGCAGCTGAAGCTGAAGCACGAATCCCCCAAGAGGCTGGGCCCACAGAGCAGCTCACGGCTGAAGATATGAGCCATATGCCTGACTACCCACAGCTGAGCTCCAAGAGAAAGTAGAGAGAGATGGGCAGACCTGACATCTTGCCTCACCATGTGGCAGGACTCCAGGATCTGTTAGCAGCCAATCTTTGGTGAGAAAGCATCTCTGAAGGTGACTTGATCTGGACATTTTCACAGCCTTGGAACTGTAAGCTTTCACCCCTCATAAATTTCCCATTATAAAAGCCAACACATTTCTGGTACTTTAGCATTGGCTGCCTTTGGCAAACTAATACAGATGGGAATTTCAGATACCATATAAGGGTGCAAGGTTTTTGAGGGTGTGGAACATATATTTCATTTAGCTGCAATTCACTACTTTTATATACATACAGGTTTCTTGAGAATATGTTTGAAAAGAAAATATCTAAAGTAGGGTGAAAGAGAAGTCTGTTTGAGAACAAATGATTCTAAAATTGTTCACATTTAGAAAAATATACAGCTTTTTAACTACATAATGCTGTGCAATATACCCATGAATATTAAAAACAAAGATTAAACATTAGTAATATGCAATGAAAACTAACTATAAATTTATTTCTTCAAAGTCTAGTTCTCTTAGCTTAACTGAAGTAATGTTTAATACATAGAAAAAGTTATTTTAATGATGGAAAGATGGACCTGTTGATGGTAATTTTGCAAGGGATGGAAAGAAGATTTTGGTAATAACTTTAGTAATGTTTTATAAATTATTTTTTAATTGACAAGTGAAAGGCTAAGTCTGAAGAAAGCAGTATCTGTATCAGATAATATATAAACCCATGGAATTCTCTAGGGGATCAATGGAATATGGAATCTCTATAATTTTTTTAAATCTCTCCATTTCCTCTATTATAACACTTCACCTTTTGGATACATAATGTTTAACAATATTACCAATATTTTATAGAGTTTTAAAATTCTTTTTTCTTCCTTCCTAATTTAACATATAATCAATCAGGTTACATCCAGTATTGTGGTGGTTTGAAGCTGTATGTGCCCCAGAAAATCATGTTCTTAAATCTAATCTGTTCCTGCAGGTCTTGACCCATTGTAGGTATGACCTTTTTGATGATATTGCTTCAGTTAAGGTGTGACCACTTCATTCAAGATGCGTCTCATTCCTCTTATTAGAGTCCTTCATAAAAGAATGAAAGTCAGACAAAAAGGAAAAACCAACACAAGCAATAAGCTGATACCAACGAAACCCAGAAGAGAAGGGAGAGCTCAGCAGATACTACCATGTCTCTTCCTATTTGGCAGAGGAGCTAGGGATGCTGGCAGGTGGTCTTTGGGAAGGAAGGAAGCATTGCCTTGATGATGCCTTAATTTGGACATTTTCTCAGCCTCAAAACTGTAAGACAATAAATACCCATTGCACAAGCTGAACCATTCCCTGGTATTTGCTCTGAGCAGCCTAGGAAACTAAAACAGATTTTGTTACTAATATTGCAAATACCAAAAATGTGGAAACAGCTTTGGAATTGGGTAATTGGTAGAGGCTGGAAGAACTGTGTGGTGCTTGATATAAAAGGCCTAAATTGCTTTGAAGAGACTGTTTGCAGAAATATGGATGCTAAAGCTCTTCTGTGGAGGCCTTAGAAGAAAATAACTAATGTGTTATTGGACCTGGGGGAAGGGCAATCCTTACTTTAAAGTGGCAGATAACTTGGAAAAACTGTGTTCTGATGCTGGATGGAAAGCAGCATTTGAAAGTGATGAGCTTGGATATTTAGCTGAGCAGATTTCCAAGCTAAATGTGGAAAGTGTGGCCTGGCTTTTCCTTACAGATTATAGTAAAATGGGAGAGGAAACAGATGATCTGAGAACTGAACTCCTGGGCACAAAGAAACCAGAAACTGATGGTTTGGAAAATTCTGAGTTTCTGGAAAGCAAGTCTCCAGAAAATAGTGCTCCATGTGAGGGTTTAACTGAGTATGGATCCAGTCATCCATTTCAGGGAAAGTCAGGTTGGGAGATGCAGTTATCCAGAAAAGATCTGTGGTAAGTTCTTTAGTCTGATGGTTTGGATCCCTGCGTACTACAGGCAAAGCCAACAGTTTTTTTTTTTTTTTTTTGCAAGAGCTGTATGAATGGAACCACTGCCAGCCTGGACTAAAAGGGATGGACTGAAGGAAAAATCACTTCAAGGGCAGAACCATGGGAGCTGATGTTTAGACTGAAGACATCTTCTAGGG
The DNA here is from genome assembly GCA_026826555.1 of Tolypeutes matacus. Taxonomy (NCBI): domain Eukaryota; kingdom Metazoa; phylum Chordata; class Mammalia; order Cingulata; family Chlamyphoridae; genus Tolypeutes; species Tolypeutes matacus. Next base: position 15,066,935 of record JAKSZT010053783.1, on the reverse strand, counting down.
CCAAGAGCACAAGCCCACCCGTGTGTGTGGAAAGGAAGAGGCTATTTGGAGGGGGTGGGCCTTCCACCCCATTGTTCAGGAAGAGTGCTACTACCCCTGTGTTCTGAGAGGGTTGAGCCTGAGCCCTGGGGATAGCGGAAAGCCTGGCCATCACCACAAACCTTGGAGAGGGTGAAGCCTTCACCCAGGTTCAGGGAGAACACGGATGCTATGCAAGCACTTGGGAAGAGTGGGGCTGCCACTCCATCAGGCCTGGAGGACAAACATCATTCTATAGATGACTCTCAGACCTTGAAATCTATTGGCATATGCTCTGCAAGGTTTTGGAATTGTTTGGGACCTGTGACCCCTGTTTTCTTCCCAGTTTCTCTCTATGAGAGTGGAAAGATTTATCCCATGCTTGTCTGTCCACTGTTTATTGGAAGCAGATAATTTGTTCTCTAGGTTTCACAGGTCTACAGCTGGAGAATTGTGCCCCAGGACAGACCACATCTATAACCGATATGGATGAGACTTTGTACTAAGCATTGTTTCCAAAATGAGTTAAGGCTTTTGGAATATTGTAATGGAATTAAAGTATTTTGAATAGAGAAAGAATGTGTCTTTTTGGCATCCAGAGCATAAAATGTAGTTGTTTGAAGCTGCATATACTCCAGAAAAACATGACCACTCCTGTGGGTGTGAACCCACTGTAAAGAAGGTGAAGAGTCATACCTCCTTTCGCCTACCTTATGCTCTCTCCATCTTTGTCTTAACTGCATTATTACTCATATCAGCATCCACCATCATTTATTTTGAAACAATGTAGGAAAATTAATGAAATACTCAAATGGATTTACAAATAAATACTACTGTCATCTAAGATGGTTGTCAAAACTGAACCAGTTGATTTACAGGCAGAGATGGATGGAAATGCTTAATAGTTATTTGTTGGATGAAACTCTAAATTTGAAATAATAAAGTGGTATAAGGATAGCAAAACAAATGTTGAGGTCCCACAGGACACACAGATGTGTGCTAGAAATAGCATGACTGGCTGTTTTGGTTGTAGAATAAAGATTAAGTAGCCTGACTGTCAGAAAAACAAATACATACACACAGACACCTACACACACATACAAGTTGGTGAAAGGTGTGGAAACCTCTGTTGTAGACTTTGGTTTCAATTCAGAGAAAGTGGCTTCTCTCATCAGGCACTAACTATACCATATAGTTAGATTCTGAGCTTTGTATAGATACATGACATAGAGATTGTCTCTATGCAGCTGGCAGAAGATCCCTGCTATACCCAATCTCCCTTGATTATCCTATTGGGTTTTATAGCAATGTCCAAATAGCTGTCAGTGTCCGCTGTGTGGTTTGTGGAGGTCATGTACGGCTGTCCCTCCTGTGGATTTGCCTCTCTGTTATATCACCTGTTCTTTTTTTTTTTTTTTTTTTTAAAGATTTTATTTATTTATTCATTTATCCCCCCCTTGCTGCTTGTGCTCGCTGGGTCAGCTAACCACGCCGTGCGGGCGGGCTTGCCTTCACCAGGAGGCCCCGGGAACCGAACCCAGGGCCTCCCATATGGTAAACGGGAGCCCTACTGATTGAGCCACAGCCGCTTCCCACTTTAACTTTTTAGAAATCTATTTTCATTGAATTTCCTCTACAAACAGCTCCATTGACAATATTCACATTGGAATAGTTACCTATTGCCTTGAGTATGGGCAATACTCAAGCTTCCAGATTTGGCTATTAATTTAAGAGATTTCATATTAGGTACAGAATTAGCATCATGTTCATTCAGCTATTCATGTCTTAAAAACTGCTCAGACCACATCTGGGTAATAATGCAGCAGGAACTTTGGATCTGTTCTATACCTTGGTCATGGCCAGCAGCTGTATTAGAGAACACACAGAGTACTTAGTCTCATGCCAGACATTGTAGTGGTGAACAGTGTAGATAGGCCACAGGTCTGCACTTGAGTTTCCTACACTCAAAGTGAGAAGTCAGACATTCAAACAAACTAAAATTTGAACAAGGTTTTGAACTCCCCAAAAGTGTGACAGTTGACTGATCTATGTCCTGTGACACAATAGAGACAACTGCCATCGTAAGAAAAGGCCGGTATCTACAGCTATTCCTGCCTCCTTGCCTTCTAGGTTTCTTCCTAAGTTATATCCTACCCATTCGCCCTAAATCATTTGAACTATCATTCAAGCATCCCCCTAACACACACACACACACACGCACACACACACAGTATCTTCCCAATAAAATTCTAATCTATCGTGATGAAAATGTGAAAAAAATTATTGTCCTCTTAATTCAGTCAAAATAAGATGAAGGTTCTTGAAAGAAAACCTTAAGGGAAAAAACAACAACAATAACAACAACAACAACAACTAAGAGAGCACAAAACAAAACAAACTGCATGGAAACAGATGAGATTCATAGACCATATGTCTTTGCCAAATTTAACTAAATTTGCTCAATTTAACATGTTGGATTGGCTGGCACTTACTTTCCTTCACTTCATTCATGATGAGAGGACCCTTCTAGCACCCAAGACATTTTCACATTGGAAGTGATTGCTTGGACCAGGACTCCCAATGATGCAGCCAACTCAGTTACCTCCCATTTCCATAAGATGATTTGCAAGAGCTACATATTTCCCACACACACCAAAACAACAACAACAAGAAACCCTTTCTCCAACTACATTCACCATCAAATTTATTGAAAGGCAAAGTTAAGCTTATTGCCTTCCCTCCACTTGACCACAGGCCACTCACTCCTAAACCCGCTGCTTTTTGGCATCTGCTTGCAGCCTTTCTCTGAAACTGCTCCCAGTAAGGTCAGCAACAGCCTCCTGATTGCCAAATCAAATTCCCAGTTCTCTTTAACTTGTTCTTTGACCCTGTTGACCAATTTCTCCTCTTGAACCTTTCTTCCCTTAGTTTCTGAAATGCTTCTAGTTAAATTCCTACCAAAGTTCAAGAATGTTTATGCTTGTTATTTTCAAAATTGACTTAAAAGAGCTGACCAACAATATGAGTTCCTACCACATGGCTATTTTCTCTCTCTCTCTCTCTCTCTCTCTCTCTCTCTCTCTCTCGTAGTGCCTTTATATTTACCTATGTCGTAAATGAAATTCTTTATTCTACACTTGTTTCTAGTCACTTTCCTTCTTCTCTTCTAAAATTTCTTCCACTTCCATAGCTCCAATGATCACTTAATGCTTAGAGGGCTTCTCAGCTAACACCAACCCTGCACACGTGGCTGCCATATCCCACTGTCTGCCATCCTCCTCTTCAGTGACTGATGGCCTTCAGTTCTGCTACTCCCTTTGCATGGAGAAGTAAAGGGAAAGGGTCCTCAAAAGCCTAATTGAAGAAAATAGCCTCATGAAAGGGTTACAAATAAGATAATCGTGGAGGAGTGCTATGAGGAAAACAGTTTCGTAGAATAGAGACAGACTGATGAATAGAATCAACTTTAGATATGAAGTTAAGGAGGGCTTTTTGAGCTGAGATCTACATGCTAAGAGCAAGCAAGCCACAAAATGATCTGAGGAATAATATTCCAGAAAAAGGTATCAATTAGTGCAAACATACAAAATGAGAATGGAGAGGTAAACAGGAGTGTGATTGTATAAGCTCTTATAGTCCTTGAAAAGGAGTTGGATTTATTCTTAATACAATGGGAAAGTAATATAGAAGGATAAAAATCAGAGAACTGATGTAGTTTAAATTCCAGTTTTAAAAGACCATGCTGGCTTCTATATGGAGAGGAAACTGAAGAATAGATACAAGAATAAGTAAGAGGCAATCCAGGAACTAAGCCTGGTGGTTTGTACTGGGCTGGGACTTTGGAAGTGGTGGAAAATGGTTATTTTTGTGATCAATTTCAGAGTTAAACCCAATAGGATTTTCACTGGATCAGAAGAGGAGTGTAAGAAAGTAACACATAGTGATTACTATGTCATTGACTCAATAGAGATTTGTTGATTAGCTGATGATTTATGAGTTTAGGAACTTTTAAGGTAAATGATATTCTAAGATCCGCTAATTACAGTTACAAACAATGCAAAAAAGTCCAGGCGGTTGTTAAATATATGATTCCTGCCAAGGGAAGAAATAGTATTTCAACTCTAATCTAAATTCAAATCCTCTCTCCACACCCCAAAATTCAACATTTCTATATATGCTGGGAAAAGCAATATTTGGAATTAAGCATTTTTAAGTAGGCATGAAGGGAATACAGAATGATGTCTGGAATACGTATGTGTCTGTTGTTTTTATGGGATCTTTTTATGTTTCTAACAACACAAAAGACTCCAGGCTTTTAAAATAAATTGACAGTTTAGCCTGGAATCAATCAAAGGCTCATTCAACCATGATTAGAAGAAACTGCTTTGACAAGCTCATAAAAGTTTAAAGATGAAGAGTTTTCCCTACAAATGAAGATGCATTTATCTCTAAAATCTCTAAACCTTTCTAATAGCCCCAGACCATCTGTTATTTACAGGGGTAAGAACCAAAAGTGGTTGGAGGGAAAATTTTTTGGTGACTTAAGTTTTCTGGAAAACTGAAATAGGAATTAAGTTTCAAAGATTCTCAGGACTACAAATATTATACTTTTGACCAAGTTTGCATTTGCATTGAATCTTCTTGCAGTCAACTTACCCCACTTCTTTCTCCTAGCCACTTGTATATGAGTATCTAAATATGTATGCATGTATGTATGTATGTGTTTGGCTAATTTATTTTTAGAGTCTTTTTAAAAGGTGATTTTAGATTTACAGAAGAGTTGCAAAACAGTAGAGTGTATACCATTCCCTAGATTTCTCCAATGTAAACATGTTGCATGTAAACATTTATCAAAACTAAGAAATTCACCTAGGTATAAAACTATTAATTGAAGAACAGAAAATTTTCGGATGTTACTAGTTTTTTCCCACTAAATGTCCATTATCTTTACCAGGATGCAATCCAGGATCCTACATTCCATTTAGATTAGAGTTGGCAAACTATGGCCCACAGGCCAAATCCAACCCACTATCTGCTTTTGCAAATAAAGTTTTATTGAAACATGGCCATTCTCATTCATTTATATATTATCTCTGGCAGTTTTTATATTAAAATGGCAGCATTGATTAGTTGCAACAGTCTATATGTCTGGCAAAGCCTAAAATATTTACTATTTGGTCCTTTACACTCTTCCCTTGTATTTTATGACCCTGACAATTTTGAAGAGTATTGGTTAATTGTTAATCGTTCTAAAGAATTTTCCTCAATTTGGATTTCACTGACGTTTCTTATAATTAGATTGAGTTTGTTTATTATAGGGAATGATAACTCAGAGATGATGTGTCTTTCTCAGCGCATCATGTCAGGAGTTACATTAGGTCAACATATTGTTCTGGTGATATTAACCATGATCACTTGGCTAAAGTGAATATTTACTACTTTTCCCTAAATACTAAGTATTTAGTATTTAGAAATACTTTGAGAGTAGGCAAATATCTTGTTTCTAATTAAACTTTAGTCAATGAATTTTAGCATCCATAATGGACCTTCCCTGTGGCAACTATTTACATGGTAGTCTAACGGTGATTTTCTATTTCCTTCATTACTTTTATATTTATTAACTGGAGTTATTCTGTAAAGAAGAGTTGTAACTTCTCCACAATTTATTTATTTGTATATATATCAGTATGACTCATGGATATTTATTTTATTCTATGAGTTATAATCTAGTATTATTATTACTTATTTTGTTGTTCAAGCTATTCTAATTTTGTCCTTTGGGAGCTTTTTCACATTGGCTGCTGTGTTCTTTTGATAGGTTCTCAAATTTTTTCAGCATATCCTTAATTTCAGACATTACAATTTGTTGACTAATCTTGTGTTTTCCCTGACTCAGTCCTGGAATAAATCAGTTTGCCTAGGAGTCATGGAAACTTTTAGTAGAGAATGGTATTTAGAAAGCAAGATCTGGGTGTCAGGTGTGCCCATTGTTACTGGGTGTCATAATTTCTTGCTCCTCTCAGTAGCTAAAACTAACATAATAACATTCTTTCTCTTCCTTTCTTTTCTTTTCTGTCTTTCATTCTGTTTTTCTTTCTTTCATCTTTATGTCTTTCTTTCCTATATGCACATTAAACAAACAAACAAACATGAGCCCATATTGATATCTCTGACACCAATCCAGCTCTACAGGGCTTTCTACCTTCCTCCTTTACTTGTTTGTAACTTTTTTCTCTACAGTGAGAAACTTGATTCTCATATATCCTATCATACCCATCCAAGAACGTAAGCTAATAAGTAGCCTGAAAACTTGAGATTATTAAGTTTTGCTTGTGTTCCATTGGTTAATCTTTCACTATTTTCTTTATTCAGATTGATATTTGACAATCAAATTGTCAACACTATAGAACACATATCCAGTCACTTAAACTCTTTAACCATTGAGGCAGTTCCCTAAACAACTGCCTTTTCTGTAAGAACTGACTCAGGTCCTTCCAGGCAGAGGATGCCCAGAATGCCATAACTGCCATACACTCTGCTTAAGTCTTTCCTTTAATATCAATTCTATCCTAAGTCACACTGAGGGAGAATTGAAGGCAGGGCTTCTAAGAGCTTTTATCTGACTTTTACTAGGCTTATTTTTTTCCTGGTCTACATTTGCTTCATTGAGGTATTGGATATGCAAATGAACTAAAACTGATTTTCATAATCATGTAAGCTGGGACCATGATGAATTTTAATATGCATACTTTCCACCCCATGTCCTAGTCCTTTTTGGGAATCACATGCAAAGCATTTGGGAATTATTGTCAAATCTTCTAGAACTGGGACCTTGCCAGAATGCAATGAAGAATGGATTCCCTTACAGAAGGCAACAGTTCACCACAAGCCAAGAGAGCCAAGGAATGGTGCCTTGGCTTGGGGCCGAGCAAAAGAGATAGGAGGTGACTTCACTATTAAACATAAAGTAGTTCTAAATAAGCTAGCAAGGCTGTTGAAAACCACGGCTATCATAAAAGAGAGTCACTGCTGCAATTAGCCATGTAGAGGTCTTGAAAGCCTAATATTGTTCTGCCCACCCACTTGCTCATAGATCTGACACCCGGTACACAACTAACTTGTGGATAAGCCCTACACTTTGAAGGGTAAGAAAGGAATATAAGAAAAAGGTCTTGCTCTCCAAGGATTTACCATCTACTTCCTTCATGATTTGCCGCTAGAATCTAGTAAGGAAGAACCAGATTAGGAGGTAATCTATCTGCAAGACCAGCCGAATAAAAAGTAATTAGTGTCTACATCACTGAATACTTTTTAACTGGTATATACATGAAAAGAAAGCTAGGTTAGTGCTGTTTAGGATGGTGGTGACAGCAGGGTCAGAGGAAGAGAAGAAATACAAACAGATGTTTTAATTCAGCAGTATTCCTGAAGGTATATGGACCAAAAGTGCCCCTAGCACTTTAAAGTGGTACCAAATCTGGGAATAGTGTTGAGGGAAGCAATAATTTTCAGAGACTAAACAGCGAAAAAGTGACACTGGAACGAGGTACACTCAAATACTGAGTTTTCTGATATGTGTTCAGTGTTTTGAATTATAGATTTGAGCAAAAGCATCAGGGTGAAGAATCTTACAGTTGTAAAAAGGCTAAAGGGAGAAGGAGAGGAAAAGGTGCCAAAATTTGGTGGGAAATGCATCCTTAGACTGTTATTTAACAAGTGCAAACTTGGACATGTGTCATCTGAAGCTGATGAAATGAGGGTAATAATAATGGGTAGATCTGTAGATAAGTAGTAAGAAATAGTGGCTAAAAGCCAGCAGAAGCCAAGCTCAAGTGCTGAATTCATGGAGGAGCTTCAGAAATGGGTAACTTCTTTGTTCTGGGTAACAATAAAAGAAAAGTAACTATTTTAAAAACATATAGACAGTGTAATCCACACAGTGACTTCTCACTTCAACTTTGAAAGAATTCCGTGTCTCATTGAATTTCTCATTGTATTATATGTCTTGCCCAGTGTGAAATTATACCATGTAGTTTATAAAATATGGAAGGCTACAGATCACTTTGCATGAATAAAGCCCGAATAGGCTAATGTAACTGACATGGTTTTTAATCTTCCTGGTAAAATGAAAATTTTCATGGCAAACTGATTCACTACAAAACACTAGCACGTTGTACTTTGCTTTTATGGATGACGTTAACACCTTTATACTAAATGGACAGCATGCACAGGGTATTGTAAATGCCAACTCTTGAAGATTTATAATACTTAAATATGCTCAGTTAACATTCTAAAGTATTAAAAATCAAAGAAAAATCTATGCAAGCATTTATAGCTTAAATATTGGATATAGGAAATGTCCAATATTTGTTTTGGCTTCTGCCTTTTGCTCTTTAGTGCAGTTTTCTGCATTGTAATTTGTATTGCTTTATATTTCATGTTTTTTACACTCATGACTTCAGAGTTAGGTACTTGTCCACCAAGTATTGCAATCACCTTTCTCTTCTTCTACATGCAGGGTAACAACATAGAGTTTTGGTGCTTAACAATATTACTTTTTATCTTTAATAAAGGATATTTATTTGAAAACTGCAGTAATTGCTTATTTGCCTCTAGTGAGTTATGTTTTACAAAGCACTATCACAACCCTCATCCTCATTTTGGTACTCACAAAAACTATGGTAAAGTTTTATTATTCATGCTTTATAGGTTAGAAAGTTGAAGCTCATGAGGTCCAAGTAGCTTCCTCTGGGTCACACAGAAGAGTTGTATCATATAGGATAAGTGTGGATAGTTACACAGGATACAGGACAGTTGCATCAGACAAGATGGTTGATGAAAGAACAGGGTGACATCTCAATCTCTCTTCAAGAATATTTCCATTATATCATGTTGCATCTTCTTAACAAACCAGGTGATCATCTACAAGCCCATGATTTTCCCAATCTGAGAAAATGTCTAAAACTGACCAGCAAGTTCCACATGGTCTGACTCCATCTCATGCACCCTCTGCCCTGACCCCTTCTCTCAGCTGTAGCCACAAAGGTCTCCTCTTGGTCCTAAGGATAGGACTTGCAGACTTAACCTATGATGTTCTTTCTGCCTAGGATGGTGGCACCTCCCATTTTTCCCCAGTACAAGTCAATTAATCTTTCATTTTAAGTGTGCTTTTCCTCAAGGAAGCCTTCCTTGATGTCTAAGCTGCTTTCAATTCTTCTATTATCTTATATTGCCCTCTATATACTCCTTCACAGCATAACATAATTTTACTTTTACATTCACTTAGATGATTAATTGGTCAATGTCTGTCTTTCCCAGTAGTGTGAAAGCACCATGAAGGCAGGCCAATGTCTCTTTTGCTAACTTCCTATCTCCATGCCTAGCCCAGTGTTTGACCCATAGTAACTGTCCATTAAAAGTTGATTATGGGAATGACTGCTGGGACTGATTCTCACATGGAAATCAGTAATTGTCTGAAATGTTATCCATGTTGAATATTATCTCTAGACACATCCCTATATATGGGAATCATCAGCTTTGATTGGAAAATAAACAGATGCTTATTCCCAAACATTTGGATTTAGTTTGTATGAACTAAATTGGGGCCCAGCAATCTTCATTTTTACATAAAATCCTCTGATGTGCCTGATGCAGCTAGTCCATGAACCATAACTTTAAGAAACTTCCAAGGTAAAGATGTTACCAAAGAAAACAAATAGAAAATGTCTCTGGCCTTAGACTATAGTCCAAATTAATAACCATTGATAAAAGAATAAATTAGCTATCAAGATATGTGGTCAAGACCCAAAAGAATTCAGGATGGCTCTAAAGAAAATGAGGCAGTGAAACCATGAATTATAACATAGTGTATCTTTGTTGTATCTTCAATTTAATTTGGTTTTCATAGGAACCCATGTGTTTTAGTTTTCTAGACTGCTCAAGCAAATATTGTACAATGGGTCAGCTTAAAAAATGGGATATTATTAGCTTATGGTTTTGAGGCTAAAAGAAAGTCCAAATCAAGGCATCATCAAGGCAATGCTTTCTCTCAGAAGACTGGCATTCTGGGGTTGGCTGCAGGCAACCTTGTTCTTTAGTTTGTCACATGGCAAGACACATGATGGTATCATCTGGTCTCTCCCTTCTCTTCTGGGTTCCATTGATATCTAACCTCTTGCTCCTTTGGTTTTCTCTCCCTCTGTCTGAATTTCATTTCACTTGTAAAGGACTTCAGTACAGTAGGATCTCATTTTACATGACCAATACATTCTAAGATCCTTTGCATAAGTTGAAAATCATGCATAATAGTGAACCCATTATTTAATAAGTATTTCTTATATGAACATACTTATCACACATTCTTAATAAATAAAGCAAATAAACACTCTAGTAGCAATAAGTAAACAAACTGCGAATATTCTCACTCTCCTGCTTTTGTGATAATCAGGGTAGGCTAAACATTCGCTATATTAGAAACCATGCATGTATCCCCAGACATAGTTTATCTCCCTAGGTCTCGTTTTCAGAATGCTGGTGATAAACTAAGCCTGATTTATTATATGACCATCTGTATGGGAAAAGACTGTAACTCTAGGTATCTTTGGTCAACCTTAAGAGATACAGCAGGAGGACAGATGTGACCAAATGTTTGGGCGTCCGTCTCCCATATGGAGGGACTTGGGTTTGATCCCTGGGACCTCCCAGTAAAAAGAAAAATATAGAATGCATGTGGGCCACTGCACCCCATATGTGGGTGCACCATCAGGCCCCGAAAGTGGCTGAGCCCCCCAGGTCCTGTGTGCGGGTGTGCTGCCAGGCCCCGTGAGCGGGTGCGCCATCAGGCCTCATGCACAGGTGCACCATCTGGCCCCATGAGCCATGCAGCAAGATGATGACATAACAGGAGAGTGACACAAGGGAGAGCCAAGACGAGACGTGTGGAAATACCAGGAATTAAGGTGGCGCAGGTGGTAGTATGCCTCTCTCCCACATCGGAGGTTCCCATGATGGAATTCCAGTGAAGACAGGAGGAGAAAGATGAGAAGAGAGGGCAGGAAATGAACACAAAGAGTTGCGCAGCGAATGGAACACAAAAACAGAAAAACGAGGGGTGGGGTGAAAATGGATAAAAGTTAATTAATTAATTAATCCTTTAAAAAAAAGTATAGGGGAGTAAGATATGGACTATAGTTAGTAGTAGTACTTTGACAATGCTCTTTCATAATTAGTTAACAAATGTTTCATAACAATGCAAAGTGTTTGTGGTGGGGTGATGTGTGGGAGCCCTGTATGATGTTATGCATGTTTGTTTTGTAAGTTCACAATGTTCACTGAACACTTATTGTTTATGTATGTTCATGTATGAATGATATACTTCAATAAATTGTTTTAAAAAATAAATAAACAAAATTAATCAAAGAAATAATTTTTAAAATTTTTATTCCCTCTCTCTGCCGTTATTTTTTTCAATTACCAGTTGCATATACCTTAATTCGTGTATGCTGAGTTTGCATAAAAAGAGGTCCTACTGGAATAGGATTAAGACCTTTGAGGTGACCACATCTTAACTGATGTAGCCTCATCAAAAGGTCCTACTTACAAAGGATGGATTAGATTAAGAACATGCTATTCTGGGGAACATGCAGCTTCAAACCACCACACCTGTGTATATCTGTTTGCACATGTCTTGAAAATATGTCTTCTTTTTCTTAGTGAAATATAAACAGCAAGTAAAAAGTAGTGGAAATTGACAAAGGAGAATTTTTCTTGGAACAATTCCAATTTGAAGGGCCCTTTAGTGCCTTCACAGACCAAATAATCTTAAAATAGCAACTACATCAACAAAAATATTACTTTCGTAGCTGATATAACAAAAGAAACCAAACAATTACTTGTGGGGAAAAAAGCAGGGATATCACTTAAATTTAATTAGCTCCTGGATATTCTTGAGCTGATTGCTGGGATGCATTATTCCTACCACCAATAGGTTGACCTTGAGGTAGTTCTTTAAGCCTTGCCCAGCTAGGCAAGACCTTGGCTCCTATTTCATCCCACAGGGCATTCTGTCATATAGCCCCCACCCAGTGGACTCGATATCTGTGCAAACACTCTTCTATTTATGAATGCAAATGATCAAGGGATTAGAGCCCTTTAAAGCAAACATCTCCCATCTTCTTCCCACCTCCAAGAAACCACTTTTATGTAACTCATTTTCAACTGATTTTAATCTCCCTGAGGTCATACAAATACATACTAAAGAGATTTTAACAACAAACAGATAAATAAATAAATAATCTTTCTTTGCATTTTCTAAGTCTGACAAAGGGCATGTAAAAATATCTTATTACAGGATTAATCTTATAGAAACACATAGAAACTTCATTTCCAAGAGATGATGTTATTCATTACCATTAATATTTTTAACAAAGTTACTTTTCATGTTATTTTGAATCACGCATCTTCTCTTAGAGTTTATAAAGGAGTTCCCACTACCACATGCTTTTAGAAACTTGGAGACACAAAATGCCTCAAGCTAAAGAGAATCATATTTCATCCAGTCAGTGTGATTGTTCCATACAAATGGTTTCATTCAAGATTTGTTGCTGTAGTGAACTCATGCTGATTTCACTGATTTCACTACTCTTTATTATTTCCACTATAACATCTCTATTGCTTTACCACGGTCAACAGCAATTGGATAAATTCCAATTTATAACTTTTAGAAAGTAAAAAGTTGCTGGTCAAATGTGCCTTTATGCATTCCCAGGGCTCTTTTAGGTCCCATGCCTTCAGAGCCAAGGTCACATTTAGTGTAACTCCTTGCCATTTTCTCTCCATGGATAGATTACAAAGTTCAAGCATTTTAACTGCCTCTGGAATTGCAATTGATGAGCACCAACAAATATGTTGGCAATGTTCACATCATTGTCTTCCTTTCTCTATTTCACTGTAGAGATTTAAGTCTCTGAGTTCATAGAGTTAGAGCATTAAGTTATCTAGGACAATAAAGCCAGCAAAGAAATTAGTGGATGGCATTTCAGAAGGGAACATCTTACCAGAGATAAAGGTCAACAATCAAACTACAGATTATTTCCACATGTAAGGAGTAAGAGTACATATCAGTCAGGTTCCAACATGAATAAGATGGCATATTTAAAGGAGTGACTGAGGAGACTATTTGCAAAGAGGTGATCAGGGTTAAGGAAATTCAGAAGACATGATTTCCCTGAACTTTCTGAAGGGGCAAACAAGGGGGTGAGGGAAGATTGCAGTGATGAGAACTAAGAAAAAATTGAAATCATGGGAGAAGGACCACTCTACAGGAGATATAGAGGGACACTGTAAGACCAACAAAGGGAGCTAAACTATTCTTTCTTAATGGCCTCTTATCTCTCCAATATCTTCCATTGGCTAAACTCAACTAGAAGCCAAAGAACAAAAGAACCTGCATTCTATTAACAATACAATATATTGTATTGTTAATACAATATGTGGCAATCAGCTTCCTGGGCTTAGAACATGGAGGAGAAGAGTGAGAATGGCTTTGGAGGTACAAAGAGAAATTATCCAGTACAAGGGAGAAGAAAAAATATACCAATCTATCTGTATTTAGTTTTCCTCTTGCTAAATTCCTGCTTTACAATTTCCCTAATGATATAACTGAAACTTTTTATCATGTAAACTTAAGATAACATCAGTATCTTTGGGAAGGATGACATTAGCACTCTTTTTTCAGAAGTAAGTTTATTTATAAAGAAAGAATGTATTTTTTTGTCAATGTCATATATGAACATTTTGATTTACAAGAAAAAATTTTCAAGTACATAAAAGTCACTTTTATATATTTTAAGTAAATGAATAGGTGAAATATAAAATATGTATTCTAGAAGGAGACCCTAAAAGAAGTTGGCAACTTCATCTTTTTAAGCCAAACTCTGCAAATAAGCTCACTATCATCTCCCTGACATGGGACATATCTCCCATGAATGAGCCTCCCTGGCACTGAGGGATGCATTTGGAGAAAGACCTTGAACAAAAGGGGGCAATATTAAATAAAATAAAGTTTTTATGGTTAAGAGATTTCAAAGTGAGTCAGGTAATCATTCCAGAGATTATACTTATGCAGGTCTCAGATAGACTTCACAAACTACCACAGTAAACAAACCCTCAAACAAAAGTGCTACATTCAGACAACATAGGCAAGCCACACTGCCTCATGAAATTAATAACCCCTTGGCAGACTTTATCTGGTAATACAGAAAAACTATTTCCCCAATTTAATATAGTTGTGCTCATTTATAAATCCCCTAATCATGACTTTCAATTTCTTTTCTTTGAACCTATAATTTTCTATTTAACTGTTGAGTATATTTCTAAGAGACTTTAAGCCCTTCAGTTTGTTCCTGTGCCAGTTGAGCCCCAAATCCAAGCAGTTATATAGCCAAGCCCAACTCTCCAGTTCCTCAGGCTTACCTTGGAAAATAACAAAATGATTATGATGGGCCAGCCCCATCCCAAAAGCAAGTAGTATCTTCAAATTCAAGCAAAACAATTCCATTCCTCTGGCCCACAATATCTACTTCCCTTCTCAGCCTGAAGCAGTCTGAGTGGATACCATCCCAAATCCCTCAAGATTGGGAAATGAACAAAAATAAAGGGGAAGTATAACCACTGACTAAAGTAGATTTATTGTTATTAGAGTTAGTATCTTATATTAATTGAGTATCTTGTAACATTGATACAAAAATAAATAATTTTTCAAAATGAAAAAACAATAAAATGTACATAAAGAGTTAGATTTTAGGTAGAGTCTGGAAGATAGGTTAACATGGGATAAAAAGCAAGTAGATAGTGGTGAACCAATGCTCAGTCTGGGTAGAATCTATGATAAGTTAGATGGAGGAGGTTTGGCAATGGATAGGGTTGATGGTGGTGCAGTGACATAAATGGAGTAGAAGATGCTGGAGTGTGAGTGTGAGTGGGGTTGGGGGGATGGGTTGGGTTATCCATAAAGCTGGGGAGAGCACTGGAGGAAGGAATAGGTGAACTCTGGGTCAGAAGATATAGATATGACTCCTTTTTAATAGTTGCATTATATCCATAGTATCGATGTATCATAATTCATTCAACAATTCTATAGTTGATGGAGGTTCAGGGATTCCCAATTCTAGCCATATATGCAGAACTTCCATAACCCTCCTTGTTCATATATTCATATGTAAAATAGTACAGAGTCAGAGTGAATTTTTCTACAAGTTAGAGTTTTCTTGAAGAACAAGTTGTGTCAGCACCAGGTAGTAATATTCCACTGAATAGAAACATCATTCTTTTAATCTAATAAGACCCCATTTGCTGGTGGATTCCTGTGATGATTAGTTTCATGTATCAATTTGGCCAGATAAAGGTGTACAGTTGTTTGGTTTAGCAAACACTGGCCTGATTGTTACTGTGAGGACATTTGGTGACCTTAAATCATTAGTAAGTTCATTGCATCTATGACTGGTTATATGAACAATTAACTGAAGAGATTGCCTTCAGCAATGAAAGACATCTCATCCAATCAATTGAAGGTTTTAAAAGAAGAGGTGATGATTTCAGCAGCCAAAAGAGAGAATCTCCATCTCTACTTCAATTCCTGGGGAATTCAGTGAAAACGTTCATAGGAGTTCCCAGCTTGCAGACTGCCCTACAGAATTTGGACTTGTGCACTTCTACAGTTGCATGAAATAATTTTATAAAAATTTCATAATATTCACAGATATCTCCTGTCAGATCTGTTTCCATAGAGAACCCTGACTAATACAGCCTTGAAACTGGGAGTGGTACCTGAGAAAAAGAATCTTAAGGATGAGATTTCTAAATTGGTTCTGGAGTTTTGGGAATCACTCTCTAATCTGATTAGATTCAAAGGCACTAAAGACTATATTTCCATAATCAAAAGGGCACTGATAATCCATGGCAAGAGTTAGGAATAGAGATACCAAAATATCACCACTGATGTGGCACCTCAAATGCCTATAGAGGCAAGGCTTTCCATCAGAGTGTTTTGACACCTTAACAGAATTTTGTAGAGTTAAAAGGTATAATGATGTTGACTGGGTGTTCCTAAATATGCCGGATACAGTTTTAAAGAAAGGAATGAACTCCAGACCTCAAATATTCAACTTAAGTGCTGTATAGAGGATGTGAACATTTCTATGTGTGCCCTAAAAGAACATCTTGTTTCATGTAACCACAGACTTGAGACTCCTGAAAACCAGACCCAGAGTGTCATTATGTGAGTGACTGAATTACATTCTAAACTAAGTTCCCAGCCTTGCAGGGTGTCTACTGTTAAAATGAGGATATTGATTAGAAAGGAATAGGATCCTAAAAATTGGAATGGGAACAAATGAGCTGATAATGATGGAAGTGGGGACATTGAAACTCTAGATTCTGCTGAATCTTTGCCAGATAAACCTCCAATGGTCTGCCCTGAGGAACCTGCCATCTAATCTCCATCTGAAGAGATTAACCCTGTTGTGCCTGATAAATCGCCAGTGAGCAAACAGCCTTTACTCCTCTGTCTGAAGAGATTAATCCTGTTTCACCACATGACACTTCAGTGGAATGGCCTGAGGTAACTGGCTTGCAAGACAATTCTAATTGTTCTCATGCCTCACCTCCACCAACCCACCTTTTCCCAGACTTATAACTAGATTGAAGTCCAAACAGTCCCCAAAAGGTGCCTAAACACAATTTGTACAAAAATTGTGACCCATGAGGAGGTCTGCTATATTCCAAAATAACTGTATGATTTTTCCAATTTAAGTAGGCAGAAATCAGGGAAATATGTGTGGTAATGGATATTAAGGGTGTGGGATAATGGTGGAAGGAATGTAAAGTTGAATCCGGCTGAATTTATTGATATGGTCCCATTAAGTAGAGATTCTGGATTCATTGTTTTAGTTCAAGGAGTTAGAAAGGGCTCTAACAGTTAGTTTAGGTGGTTGTCTGAAACATGGACCAAAAGGGGATCTACATACTGTAGATGAGGGGACCCAAAGACTTAGACCAATTGGAATGTTCGAATGGATTTATCGTGTAAGACCTGTTCATCCACCCCAGGAATGTCTAGAGGAAACTGTGAGGAATAAATTTGTAAGACTAGCTCCATCTTCCCTGAAGAGCTCTGTGGTGGTTCTTCTCTGTAGGCCAGATATAACTGCAAGTTGGATCTTTAAACACCAGGGGGATGATCAGCTCCTGGGTTGGCAGAAGCCAAGTGGCAGCACTTAATTGCAAAAGGCAAGTGGGCATGGCTACCATAATGTAGAGCAGACTCAAAGTAGCTGTCAAAAAAGTCTGACTCACAGAGACCTATGGCATTGGCTAGTAGATCATGGGGTATCTAGAAGTAAAATAGATGGGCAGTCTACTAAACTCTTGCTTGATTTATATAAGCAGAAGAGTTCTAGGTCAAGTGAACAAAAGTCTAACTTGAATTACAAAAACAGAGCATCACAGCTCCTTAATCAACTTCCAGCCTTGAGACAGTGTATAAACCCAGATCCCTTTGAATGAAGGGAAGGTCAGGTATCCTTGGGGAAGGACCCTTTACACTGCTAAAAAGTTATACTGTTAATCTTCCCAGTTGTCTCCAAAGAGACAAATGGCCTTTTACCAGGTAACCGTGCACTGGGGTAAAGAAATGATCAGACATTTCAGAGATTATTAGACACTGGCTCAGATGTGACATTAATTCCAGGAGAACCAAAACATCACTATGGTCCACCAGTCAGAGTAAGGGCTTACGGAGGTCAAGTGATCGATGGAATTTTAGCTCAGGTCCGTCTCACAGTGGGTCCAGTGAGTCTCCAGGCCCATTCTGTGGTTATTTCCCCAATTCCAGAATGCATAATTGGAATGACATGTGGGAATGGGCGCCTACTTATGGAATTCACTAGTCTTCCCATGTTCCCCTTCATCCAGAAGCAGCTGGATTGACAGAATGTTGGAATGGCCATTTGAAGACTCAATTATGGCACCAATTACATGGCAATAACTTGCAGGGCTGGGACAATGTTCTACAGGAGGCTGTGCATGCTCTAAATCAGTGTTCAGTCTATGGTGTTGTTTCTCCCATAGCCGGGATTCACAGGTCCAGGGATCAAGAATGGAACTGGGAGTGGCACTATTCACTATTACCCCTAGTGATCCACTAGAAATTTTTTTGCTTCCTGTCCCTGAAACCTTAAGCCCCACTGATCTGTAGTTTTTAGCTCCAGAAGGAAGAGTCCTTCCACCAGGAGATAAAACAATTACTCTATTGAACTGGAAGTTAAGACTGCCTCCTGGCCACTTTGGTCTCCTCATACCTCTAAATCAACAGGCAAAGAAAGAGTTACTGTACTGGCTATTTTCCTTGATTATTAAGGCAAAATGGGACTGCATCTACAAAATAGAGATGAAGAAGAGTTTGCCAGGAATACAGGAGATCCCCCAGGGGGTCTTAGTACTACCAGGGCTAAATGCCCTGTGATTAAAGTCAATGGAAAACTCCAAAAACCCAAATCAGGCAAGATGACCAATGGCCCAGAAACTTCAGGAATGAAAATTTGGGTCACCCCACTAGGCAAAGAACCATGGCCAGCTGAGGTGCTTGCTGAGGATAAAGGAGCATGAAATTGATAGCAGAAGAAGATAATGATAAATATGAACCATGATCATGTGATCCAGATACAGAAATAAGGAGTGTAATGGTTATGAATATTTCTTCCTTGTTTTGATACAAGCATGTTTGTATATGTACATAAAGCAAATATCTTCGTTTACTTCTCTATCTTATCCCCTTATCATATGACATAAGTTGTATTAGTTTCTATGTCATACTATTTAAGTTATAGGATATCAAGTTTAAGAATGAATATTACTGAAGGGCTTGTACTCTAATCTGGAGAGAGTTAGTGCACTTCTGGTTGATTGCAGGACAGTTAGTTGAGTATTGTTAGGTGAACAATATGACTGTTATTGTTTTTATTTAGAGATTAAGTATGGTTTAAAATGATGTGTATGGCTGCCAAGTTTACAAGGGGTAAACTGTGATGGTTAAGTTCATTTGTTAACTGCCAGGTTATACTGCCCAGTTGTTTGGTTAAGAGAGCATTGCCCTAATTATTACTGTTATATATTTAGTGAACTTAAATCATCAGTGAGTTGATTGCATCTATAGCTGATTACATCTACAGTCAACTGAGGAGAATGACTTCAACAGTGAGACAAATCTCATCCATTCACTTGAAGGTCTTAAAAGGAGAAGTGATGATTTCAGAAGTCAGAAGGGAGAATCTCCAGCTCTACTTCAACCAGCCAGCTTCTCCTGGGGAATTTATCAAAAACTTTCATTGGAGTTACCAGCTTGCAGGGTACCCTACAGAATTTGGACTTGGTGCATCCCCACAGTCCTGTGAGACAATACTTTATTACAATCACATTAGATATATTACCTATATATATAGAGAGAGATTATCTATCTATCTATCTATCTATCTATCTATCTATCTATCTATCTATCTATCTATCTATCT